>JAJEKV010000029.1:14276577-14781695 GCA_021234155.1 Isoetes taiwanensis | reverse complement strand
CGTGGTTTTTTTTTTTTTTTTCGCGTATTGCCGCTTCGCTTCTCAAACCTCTTCTTCGGCGGGTTTTAACCGCAAGAATCCGCTTGTCGCTTTTTGTATTGGGTCCCATAGACCGCATTGGTCTCCTCGCGGATGCATAAAAGTACCTTCCTTCTTCTTATTTGGTATATTCACACTGGGGTGACTCGCACCAGAGTCGTTGGATAGGCATATTCACTTTATTCCTTAATCTACAACTGCACGAAAAGTTCCTCATTTGTGGGGTATGCAAGTACAAAATTTGCTATAACAAGATAACAAGATTCTCGCGAAAAATACTATAGCATTTCAAGCCAAATACTATACGGGTGTCGATTTCAGACGTAAAATACAATTATGAGGGCTCACGTTTCTACGCCACCCCTCGTAGGAATATGCACCCAAACCAAAGGGTTTATGGGGATTTTAATTTAAATGTGTTGGACCCAATGGTTGTGTTAATTAATGTCAATGGTAGTTAAGTGTGTTGGTTGTTAATGTCAATGGTTGTTATGTGTTGGGGGATTTAATTTTATATGTTGATGTTAATGGTTTAGGTTGCAAAAATTTTTCCCCAACCCCCTCAGACAAAAAAATTTTGTGAATTCAAACTGTAAAAAATTAGAATTCATTTGAGGCTTTCTATCACCTATAGCTTTGGAATTTCTTATCACAATAAAACAACAGAACATATAAAAGTTACCAAGATAGAGCAGATTTTCGATCCCATTATTCTCAAAGTCATAAAGTTTGCAACACCCATACACAAACATTTTCAACCGAATTTAACAGCTAAAATTTCGTCATGGATTCTTGTGGTGAGAAACCAAAGTGGAAACTTTTCTCGCTTGTTGGGGCACAAGGATCTAGAAGCCTTGAATTTGCTTAATAACTCACTAAAATCTAAAAAAATGCATGGTAATTTTTGCAAGCTTCATTCGAATGAGCCATAAAACAATATCCAATAGCTAACTTCACAGATATTAATCAACCGGTAGGATGTGAAAGCCTACCAACCCGGCCGAAAATTGCTAATTTTAGCATAGATAACTTTAACCAAAACATATCCATATCATACATATCAAAAAAGATCTCGGAGAGAGCTTTCCCAACGCAATAAAAAATTATCTCAAACAGAGCTCAATCAAAAGTTATAATAAGAAATGTTGCCGGGCGGAAACCGTGATCAAGATGCTCTTCAAGCCCTTTCATGTGTCCATTATTATGTAACTACACACAAAAAAGAGGGCTTTGTTGTGAGTCATTAGTTGTTGACCATTATGCACCACACGCATAAAAGGGCTTTCTATTGTGGAGCCATTGGTTGTTGACCATTATGCACCACACTTTACGTGTTGGCTTTTCATAGAGCCATTGTTATTGACCATTGAAAAAAAGGCTAAAATCAATGGCTCAGAAATGGCACTCTAGATGTGCTGCATTAGTACATCCATTTGAATACATCACGAAATCATAGAATGGGGCTCAGATGAAACCAACAAACCGGGCTCTCATTCATCTCACAGCATTTTCATTAATGAGGGATAAGTAAGTAGCCGCATTACGCTAACTACCCACCTAAAATAAAGGGAAAATCCACTATACCATTTGGACCCCCAAAAACAGCAATGCTAATAGATGTGTGGTTGAGGTACCAAAGCTTATCACCGGGATTAAAATCCTCATTTCTTCGGGAAGTTTCGAGGAAACCTTAGTGATAAGCCTTCTAAGGGCTTGGACAACAAGGAATCGCCTCCCTAAAACCTAACACGCATGGAGAAGTCGAAACATGCCGCCGCCAACCTCGCACCGCATTATCACCAACACAACAAAACGTAGATAAAACAAACCTCCCGTGAGTGGAGGGGTCGGGAATACTGCGCCACGACAAAACAAAACCCTTTTAATAGAGGGTCACACGCATGTGCAACAAATAATAAAACAGCAGGAGGTGGGTTCAAAGAGAATAAGGTAATCACAGAGAAGAGGAAGCGCCGATGAGACGTTGATGCAATCCCCGCTTAAAATAGCTAACTTCAACTGTAGTTGGTATATACATACGCTTTAAGATAGCCTTTAGAATGTCGAACTGGCGTCTTGGACGCGGGATTCTAGAATGGGGCTCGTGATGAAATCCAAATAAACCGCCGGAATAATGAACTTCCTAACAAACCGGAATCGAGGACGTAAGGTCAGCGGGATGAAGGCTAAAGAAGAGCTTAAGGTCAGAAAGGACATGCCAAAGATGAAAGAAACGCCAATTATTAAAATCCAAGTGAAGAAGCCCTCCCCGCTTTGGAAACAATTCAAAGAGAATAAGGTACAGCCGAGGAGAAGAGGGGAAGCGCCGATGAGACGCGATGCAGAACCGCTACTTAAAATAGCTTAACTCCCAACTGTGAAGGGCATAAGTACAAGATGCATGGCATGCAAGACATGCATGCTCTATTCTAGGAATGTCGATCCGGGATGTCTCTGATCGATGGGATCATATAGGAAACCTTAGTGAAAAGCTGCATAAAACACAAAGAAAACCCTCCCCGTTATTATGCTACATATTTACATTTGCTTGTTTTTTCTCCATACTTTCAACTTCACCGATGGTTTTCAAGGTCATCCTCATTGTCAACATACTTAAATCCACCGCTGACCTTGTTTGTGATCATTTGTCTTTGTTTGTCGCCTATCTTTATAATGTGTGTACTCTCATCAAAAATGATGTCCCCGCTATTACAATTTTGTTTAATGAGTAAGTAACAAACATTCTCAGAGCCTTACTTCTTGCTCATCATATCCTATTAAGTATCCCGCTTCAGCCTTTTATTGTCCAACTTCGTCTCAAATTCTTGGCACATGAATATATCCTAAGCGCCCATAGGATTTAAACACATCATAGTCTATTTTTTCTTTGTTATCCCACCATAGTATTTCTCTCGATATTACCTTCGTGCTTGAGGTTGTGGTTTCCATTTGCACATAAATTGGCCGCTCTTAGTGCCTCTTCCCATAACTCTGTTTGGCGCACTGAAAACTTTAACATTGATCTTATCAGATCGAGCAATGTTCTGCTCTTTCTTCAGCAACTCCATTCCCATCATGGAGTATGTCTACATGTTAGTTGTCTTCTAATTCCTTTAGCCTGGCAAAAGACTCCAAATTGAGTGGATAAGTATTCTCCTCCTCTACTCCATCTTTATACATTTCAATGTTCCGTTTGTTTGTCTCTCCATTTCTCAACATACATTTTGAATGCTTCAAGAGCTTGTGATTTTCGTGTCAAACAATATATGCTTTGCATTTTCTACTATGACCATCAATAAAAAGTTATAAAATATATTTTCCATTTTCGCCTTTAACATTAAAAGGACCACATAAATTGCAGGTACTAAATCCAAACTCCTTCACTTTTGTATGATTTTGGAAAAGGCAATCGAAAGTACCTACCCAACATGCATCCTTACATATACATGTATGATCTTCTCTCGTATACTCAGCTTGTGCTTCTTAGCCATAACTTACATTATTATAATGTATGAGCAAGTCTCTGTGCCAAGTTTCCATATCTATCATCAACACTGCATTTACTCCATCAATAATACCATTTTAATTTGAAATAAGTTCCCAAATACCTGGCTTGCCAAAAATTTTAATGTATTCTTCATAAAGATCTTACAAACGCTCTCAAAGAAGATCTTATATCCCTCTAGTTGGCAACCCGACACTAAATTTTTAATCAACTTGGGGCACACGCAAAGCACATTTTCAATATTAACTACATTTCCATCAAGGTCCAAAGAAATTCAACATTCCACATCCTTCAATGGCTTCTGCGTGACTCCATTTCCTACTCTGCACATGCTTTGAGTTGGCTAATTTTTTATTCTTGAGCATATCCCGAGATCTTACTATCGATCTCTCAAATTCCACTATCAACTACAATAATCTAACTTTTATCATTAGTCTTAAAGTCAACATTATTCAATGAGTAATTGTATTTTCAATTTCATCATCACTTGGATCTTCCCTTCTTTAGTTTCTGCTTTTCTTCCTAAATATGAACAATTTGCCTCCTTTTTCTTCCAGAGGAATATCCTCTTTTACATCTCGGCCCTCTTCCTCTTCCCTTTGCCATATCTTTCTTTTACCGACATCTAGCAGCCTATATGACTTTCCCTTTGTAATTGTAACATGTTATTTCTCATGGCTTAGGACACTCTATTTAATATGTCCCTACCATAACAGTTTATAACATATTGTTCTATCTCCCTGAACTTCTCTTTCTTCCATCAAATAATATCCGCCAGTGATTTTCCTCTTCTCTCATTAATTTGTTTTGTTCAATCTCCGCCCTTAACATGTTTTCAGCCTCTTCCCCGCTTTTGGCTACATTTCTAATGTTAGAAGAGACAACTGCGGGATTCGAATCACCGCTTCTAGCAATAGCTAGTACTATAAATCTTTCTCATAAGGTAACCCTCGCCTCCATCTAAATCACTCTACAAGATTAATAAATTTGCTAAAGAAATCTCGAGACCTCCTCTATATCTTCACATTATACTTCAGATTTCTTAACTCTTCCAATACATCTATTTGTGATGAGCTTTACTTTCATAGTGTTTAAGCAAATAGCTCCACATCTCGCTCTGGGGACATACTCTCCTCGAAGTTTCCAGCCTAATGGTGGTGGTCCACTTTACTTGTAATTATTCCCCTTGCCTCCTTAATCTTGTTGACAATGAAAAATAGATGCTAGTACGCCCCTTTCTTTCACCAAGTAATCCCCTAATAGACCTACTGAGGTCATTGAGGTGGAATCACCTCCTCCAACCGCCGAGTTCATTAGCCCTATACTACTAGATGCTCCACCATCTAGTAGCTACTACATCCATTTGATTTGGGATCAACACCTCCCACAACCTCAACATCCTAATATGTCAATTTGGTCTTTTCCATACTTGAAAGCCGATCCCACATTGTATTAATTCTGAACAAAGACTCAATAACTCGCCCAAACCTTTGTGGCCATTTTCATCGCTCTCCGACACTCCAATGTTATCAAGGCACCATTAGCGTAATTATTTGTCATCAATGCATCAATATGAAAGTGAAAAATCAAGACCATATTATGATATTTCAAGTGATACAAGAGTGGTTTCATAGTCAACTATTCCAACTTCAAATTCAACTATTGATCTTAAACTTGAAGTTCAAAGACAAAGCTTGTACTCATATACATAAATATCATAATGTAAACATATACACACTTAAAACCTCAGAATCTATATCACTGCAATTCTCAAAAAATATCCGTAGACATCTTGTCTTAATAGCGCCGGATCCTACCGCCGTGCATGGTCTCACTTTAGGAAGTCATGGACATCTCTCCGGCAGATAGGAGATGCTAAAATTTAAATCATGCTTTGCCTCCTTCTCGATTTCATATTCATATCATTCTCAGATAATATTCAATGGTATAACTATTGTAAACTATCGCTTAACGTGCGAATACATCCCATGAAACCAATGGTTAAACCATTATTTTAAATGTTACTGTTCAACCAATCTACTCATATTGCAATGTCTATCATCTCATATCGTCCGTATGCCCCAACATAGAACCTTAGTATGTGCTACAACCCCTGTGATGACACACCATATGCTACTAACTGTGTGTGATGACAATACCCATATATTCTACAATATTAAACTATTTTCACATGAATAAATACATACCATGGATCCTCGTGACGTATGAATTGCATATTACATATCATTTTCAACTTTAATCACCTTGAAGCATGATAACTTCGGTGCAACTCTGTTTCAACAACATCTTTTAGCAATGTGTTAAGCATTTTGCTAATTCCTTCCAAGTTGCTTCTAAATTTCAAACTATCCCGCACTTTCGTCCCGAAGCCTTCCTTAAGGAGGAGACTTTTCCTTGTAATATGTGATAAGCTGCCACGCCCTAACCCGCATTTTATAGACTTGTCTAGATGCCGAGGACAACATCATTTTAGAAGAATGTGACGCTCCACGATGAGTATGCCTTTTAGGTATAAATACATGACGCTACTCAGGAATAATTAATGGTGCATTAATTATTCATAAACTAAGGTTATTATAAACAAAAATACTAAATTACCAAATAACTAATTTAGTATCACACATGGGCTCCAAATCGATTAGCAAGAGAGAGTTGCTCGACACCCAAATTGGGACTTCTACCTAATTCTGTCTCAATTCGATTTGGGGCAATTGAGATGGAGGAGGTTTGTCTAACCACAGAGCAACGAGAACCCGAGATGGAGAGATCTAGCCTCGATACCTGCTAGTAGGCTTTAAGCTAGTTTGGAGATTCTAGTTAGGAACAAACCCTTGCTTGGTGGATGGTACATGATGGATGTATCGATATGAATGTCATTTTCTTCCTACTGTGGTTGTATATGGGTAAAAGGGGTAGCAATCTAGCCATCTTGGATAGATATGCTCCTAGCTAGAACCCCTTAAACCCCATTAGATGCGTACTGCACAAGAGCTCCACCTCGTCAGTGGATGCTATAAGTTGTGATTCAAAGACTGATAACGAGTATGATGGTGGAACGGTGGGATCTTGCCTAGCATGGCTAAGGCTAAGATTCCTATAGTGTGCTAGGGCTTATAGTCAATCACCTAAGGCTAGGGTATGGCCCACACTGGGTGGGTCATAAGACATACCATTGAGCCGCCCTTAACTCTAATGGGCCAGAGCCTACTTCTTAGATTTAGGAATAAGTCGGGTACAGATGTGGGGGTCATTGGAGCAAGACGGTCCTCTAGCACATCCAGATCCATTGTGACGGGAGGGGACACCTCCCTAACTCCGCTTCATCTAGATTGAGGAGATAACCCCAGAATCTCATAGGTCAGATCTCCATGAGATTGCAGCACCTCCCAAGGCTACAATCATGACAGCATGTTTCACCTTATCCCAGTGTACAGAGGGCATGAAGCGGACTACCCCAACCATTGTTCTATGCCACCAATGCCATGTTATGCTTCTCACCGTTGTTATCTAGAGGCCTTGGACCATGAGTTGATCCCTTTGAGTCCGAAGTCCGGGTAGAATCTCATTTATGATGGCATTTCCTATGTTGGTATTATGTTGTCGCATCGTATTGATGATGGATGAGAGCCACCCTTCGTGGTGGCATATTATTTATTTGTATTAAGCTGCTGTGTGCTAACATGTATGTATCGCCCGCTAGATATGATTCCCATAGAAGGCGGGATGAATGACACCTTCCGGTTCCTTCACCCTGGCCACTTGGCCATCACAAGTGGTTCGAAAGTAGATGGATATCTTTCCATGGTGATGGAGTCACCATGGAGGGGAATGACGTGATTTAGATAATAGAAGCATTGTATAGGTTTGTGGAGTGTCACACATCAACTCTCGTGATTCCAAAGAAGTATTTTCAGATTTTAGGGTATTTTTACCGAGCATAAATTCCTTTCTAATCATTCAAATTTTATTATGACAGAGACCAAGCATTGTCATAATAACTAACTAAAGTTCATCAGGCATCATTTTCCTATTGACCATATGGAGGTTGTCCTATATGATTAAAGAACTAAGGTGTTGGTAGTCAAGACTCCCTGGCGCCGTATTGCACATGCAGTTGGTAGACGTAGTTGGTCTAGCACTTGAAGGATTTCAAATTTCAAATTTGAAATTCCCAATACCCTCAAAAGTAACTTTTAAGGTGGGAACAACCACGATGACGAGAAGAAGGCCAGTTTAATCCCATATTTCCCGCTTGGTAGTATAAAATACTTCTGTCGCCTGTGAGAGCTTTTGCAATTTCTTAAGATAACCTATTATTTCTAGGAGGAAGTCGTACAACTTCTTTAAGCATCCACCCAACCAAATTCCTTAAGTTTCTTGAATTCTAATTGATGGTGGTAATAATGAAAGTCGAGCATCCATTTAGGTTCAGGGCAATTCTAGCATCTCGGCTAAGTTAATGAACATCTAGTTAGGCGTTCTCATGAAGATTAAGGCTTATGCTTTATAGCATTACTTTGAGATTTGAGAGGATTTGAACAACATGTCGAATGCCGGATTTAGGCTTATGTCTCCTCGTGATAACCACCCATTATCTTTCTCGCTGCTTTTCTAGGTGCGATTACTCTGATGCTTAAGGGTTAATCTTGATTTTAAGATAAAAATCTCCAAAGACTCTCATAGCATTGGTAAAGTTATTATGATCAACAGTAGAGAGAAAGGTACCAACAATGATGTTAAAGTTAGAAACTACCGCTTCCAAATTTTATTTCACTTAATCTTGAGCTACCAATTTCTAGTCGACAATATAACTCGAGGTGGACCTTCGCAAAGATATCTTACCAAAGCTTTTATGAGGCAAATAAAATGACGTTGACACGAGCAACTTCGCCTTAAAACTACTATAAAAAATTACATATGTCAGTACAATTTGACAAAAATAATTTCAAAGAATTTTGTTTGAGTTTGCAAATTTGACAAGGAAGTTTCCAACAACTTCTTTATTAAAAATTTAAGACACTGGAGATTGAAAGCAATCAAGTTTGGCAACTTGAGTTAAAAACATGGCCAAACAGGGTCGATCAAAGTGCAAAACGTGACAAAATGTTACATGAAAGCAAGCTTAAATACGTATATACTAGCTGTGGAATGGGCAAGAATGGGTGGAACATCGCCTTAAATCTTCATGAAATTATAAATACTATCCAAAGTTTATGTCAATATAACAATACTTGTTTCTTGTGGAATGCTATGATATATCCCAACATAATAATGCAAAAAAGATTTATTTTAATACTCTGTCAAGTAATTTATAATGACCCGGGCAATTACGCACTCCATAGAATCCGCAACCATTGCACTCCAAGTTTCAGTGTTATATATGTTCTTGCCACAATTACTTTTAGAGAATAGAAAAGGGTTGTTTGCTTTAAAATGCTTTGGTTAATGGCTACTATGTTGGGTTTGTGTTACGAAAAGTACAATTTCTATCTGACTATGGATTAATAATATCTTTAATGATTTTGCATCCAAGGTGTTCTCATTAATGATGATTATATTGGTCAAGCTTACGGCCAAGAGGATTTGGGGTGGGCGTAACAAATGTAACAAAGACCCTTTATTGAAGAATAAGTAAGAATTCTTTTCCGATTTTTCTGATTTACCTGTAACATATGGGCCTAGCGTTGGATCTCTACTTTTTGTGGGACCGGGATGGTATAATTTTAGAATCAGCTTTAACTGACATTTAGGACTCCATTTTGATCTAACTTAGGGAAATGGGTACACTCTATGTCATCTTCCAAATGAAAGAGGTCAAGAAATTGGCCCCTTGAAGTGACCAAATTTTGTCGAGCTTAAAAGGTAACCGATGATGTTAGAGGCATCACCAAAGACGCGACAAGATGGAATTTTGTCATTATTAGGTGGAAAAAAGATTGCTAATAGAATGATCGAAAATGGCTATATTGGATAGGGACACAAAATGGATGTTGTGCTAAATAAAAATTTGATTGGTGAGTATAAGAGAATCAATGATTTCAAAGAAGAGGACAGTGGATGTTAGAATACTTTTCTTGTCAATTAGTAAAAAGAAAACTTTAACCTCCCCGGGTTTGATGAGGCCATTTTATATTATGCTTTGACTCTTTTCAATCCAACCACCTCTAACGTGGAACTACTGTATATCACGGACACTAGTAAAGATGCTAGTGAGGAAAATCACCATCCGGCATGATATTGGATAAGAAGCTCCTGTCAGAAAACGTGGAGCTAGTAATACTAGCTCTTTGTCCAAGACACATAAAACTAAGAAGGAAATAATAGAAATGATGGAAAGCCAATTTGTAAAATAAATATATCTCCGCAGATAGGAGATGCTAAAATTTGAATCAATATGCTTTGCCTCCTTCGGATTTCATATTCATAATACCTCAGATAATATCTAATGGTGGCAGTCCTCATTGTAAACCATTGCTTTTAACGTGAATAATATATCCCATGTAAAACCAATGGTTAAACCATTATTTAAATACATTGCCTAACCCACCCACTTACATATTGCAATGTCTATCATCCGTTAATGTCCAGATGTTCAACATAGAACCTTAAGATAAAAGCAACCCGCAGGGATGACAATACCATATGCCACAACCCTGCAGGATGACAATACCATATCTCTACAATATTAAACTATTTTCATGAATACATGCTAACGCTCATTGATCCCTTCCTGCATTTATGAATTGCATATTACATATCATTTTCAACTTTAATCACCTTTGAAGATGATAACTTGCAACTTGTTTCAACAACATCTTTAGCAATGTGTTAAGCATTTTGCTAATTCCTTCCAAGTTGTTTAAATTCTCAAACTATCCTCCGCATCTCTTCTCGGGTCCCCAGATTGCCTTCCTTATCCTTTTGTAATATGTGATGTGTTACAGCCTCTAACCCGCGATTTCTTATAGACTTGTCTTAGATGAGGACAACATCATTTTAGAAGAATGTGGACGCTCCACGCATTTATATGCCTTTTAGGTATAAATACATGACACGTTACCAGGAATAATTAATGGTGCATTAATTATTCATAAACTAAGGTTATTATAAATTCTAAAATACTAAATTACTTAAATAACTAATTTAGTATCGACACATGGCTCCAAATCATCACAAGAGAGAGTTGCTCCTGACAATCTAAATTGGGACTTCTACCCTAATTCTGTCTCAATCTCGGATTTGGGGCAATTGGAGATGGAGGAGGAGCCTATTCAACCAACAGAGCACCCGAGAACCCGAGAGATGGAGATCTAGCTCGCATAACGGCTAGTAGGCTTAGTTAGCTTGAGATTCTTAGTTAGGAACAAACCCTTGCTTGGTGGATGGTATGATGGATGTATCGACATGAATGCCGCCTTTCTTCCCACCGTACAGCTGGGTAAAAGGTAGCAATCTAAAGGCCATCTTGGATTAGATATGTCTAGCTAGAACCCTTAAACCCCATTAGATGCAAACAGGTAATAAGAGCCCACCGGGTCAGGGATGCTATGGTTGTGATTCAGCACCGTATAACTAGGCATGATGGTGGAAACGGGTGGGATCTTGCTCCAGCATGGCTACAAGATCTCTATAGTGTGCTAGGCTTATAGTCAATCAACAAGGCTAGGGTATAATCTAATTCGTGGGTTACAAGACAGCCATTGAGTCCTTAACTCGAATGGGCTGGAGCCGGCCTTCCTTTAGATTTAGGGAATAAGTCGGGTACAGATGTGGGGGCTGTCATGCACGGTCCTCTAGCACATCCGTGGATCCATTGTGATCGGGAGGGGACACCTCCCCTAACCCGCCTCATCGGATTTGAGGAGATGTAACCCTGAGTAGTCTCATAGGTCGATTCTCCATGAGATTGCGGACCGAAGGCTAAGCAATCATGACATAGGCTGCTCTTACCCATCCGCTAAAGTGTGCACAAGAGGGGCAGATGGAGTGGACTACCCCAACCATTGTCTCTATGCCAGCCAATGCCGTTATGCTTCACCGTTGTTCATTCAGAGGCTCGACTACGAGTTGATCCCCCTTGAGTCCGGAAACCGGGTAGAACTCTCATTTGGCGATGCATTCCTATGCCATGTTGGTATTATGTTGTCGCATCGCATTGATGATGAGCCACCCTTCGCGGGTGGTGCTATTATTTACCTGTATTGCTGCTGTGTGCTAACATGTATGTGCACGCCTCAGATATGATTCCCATAGGAAGGCGGATGAATGACACTCCGTCCTTCACCCTGGCCAATTTGGCCACTACAAGTGGTTCTCGAAAGTTAGATGGATACCTTTCCATGGTGATGGAGTCACTCATGGGAGGGGAATTTATCTATTTAGATAATAGAAGCATTGTATAGGTTTGTGGAGTGTCATAGACATCAACTCTCGTGATTCCAAGTAAGTATTTTCAGATTTTAGGTATTTTTACTCCGAAAGCATAAATTCCTTTCTAATCATTCACCTTATTATGATGACCAAGCATTGTCATAATAACTAACCAAAAGTTCATCGTGGCATCATTTTCCGCTGGCCATATGGAGGCTGTCCTATATGATTAAAGAACTTGCGTGTTGGTAGTCAAGACTTCACGATGTGACATGCAGTTGGTAACGCCAGGTTGGTCTATTAATTTGAAGGATTTCAATTTCAAATTTGAAATTCCCAATACCCCTCGTGCAACTTTTTAAGGTGGGAACAACCCATTGCATGACGAGAAGAAAGTGGCTACAGCTTAATCCCATATTTCCGGCTTGGTGGTATATAAATATCTATAAGCCGCCTGAGAGCTTTGCAATTTCTTAAGATAACCTATTTCTAGAGTGAAGTCGTACAACTTTAAGCATCCACCAAATCTAGCTTCCATAAGTTTTGGAATTTTAATTGATGGTGGTAATAATGAAAGCTCTAGAGCATCCATTTAGGTCTAGTACCCTAGCATCCGGCTAATGAACATCTAGTTAGGCGTTTCATGAAGATTACAGCTTATGCAAGAATACTTTGAGATTTGAGAGGATTTGAACAACATGTCGAATGCCGATTTAGGGCTTATGTCTCTCAGATAACCACCCATTATCTTCTCAATATTTTCTAGGTATGCATTACTCTAAGATGCTTATATGGTTAATCTTGATTTTAAGATAAAATCTCCGAAAGATTCTCATAGCATTGGTAAAGTTATTATGATTGGAACAGTAGAGAGAAAGGTACCTAACAATGATGTTAAAGTTAGAAACCATCACCAAATTTTATTTCACTTAATCTGAGCCAATTTCTAGCCTTCCATAATATATCCCGATATAGTGGACCTCCCAAAGATTCACCAAAGCTTTCTTTATGAGTGCAATAAATGACGTTGACACGGAAAGCAACTTTAAAACTACTATAAAAATTACATATATGCCGTACACCTTGACAAAATAATTTCAGCAATTTAATTTGAGTTTGCAAATCTGACAAGGAAGTTTCAAATAACTCTTTATTAAAATTTCTAAGACACTGATATTGAGCAAATCGCTTGGCAACTCTGAGTTAAAACATGGTCAAACAGGTTGATCAAAAGTGCAAAACGTGACAAAATGTTACATGAAAGCTAAGTTTAAATATTTGCATATACTAGCGCCAGGAATGTAAGAATGGGTGAACATCGCCCTTAAATCTCATGAAATTATAAATACTAGTCCAAAGTTTATGTCATAACAATACTTGTTTTTGTGAATGCCAAGGATATATCCCAACATACAATGCAAAAAGATTTATTTTAATACTCTGTCAAGCAATTTTATAATGACCCGCACATGCACTCCATGTAATCCCGCAAACCATTGCACTCCAAGTTCTGTTATATGTTCTGTCAATACTTTTAGAGAATAGAAAGGGTTGCTTGTTTTAAATGCGTCATTAATGGTTACTTATGTTGGGCTTGTACATGAAAAAGTGCCAATTCTTCTATCTCGACCATGGATTGAATAATATCTTTTAATGATTTTGCATCCAAGGTAAGCCTCTCATTAATGATGATCATATTGGTCAAGCTTACTTCGCCAAGAGGATTTGGGTGGCGGTGCACAAATAACCAAGACCCCTTTAATAGAAGAATAAGCAGAATTCTTTCCATTTTTCTGATTTGGATTTGTGTTCATATACTGAGCAAGCATCTCTACTTTTTAGGACTCCATTTTGGTATAATTTTAGAACTGGCTTGGTCCGACATTTAGGACTAATTTTGATCTAACTTAGAAATAAGTAATAATTCTATGTCATCTTCCAATGAGAGGTCAAGAAATTGGTCTCTGGCGACCAAATTTCTTGTTAGTCGAGCTTAAAAAGGTGGAACTGATGATGTTAGAGGTATCACCAGCACGGACAAGATGGAATTTTGTCATTATTAGGTGGAAAAGATAAGTAATTTAATACCTAAAATGGCTATATTTGATAGGACACAAATGGATGTTGTGCTAAATACGAAAATTTGATTGGTGGAGTATAAGAGAATCAATGATTTCAAGAAGAGGACAAAAGGATGTTAGAATACTTTTCTTTCGCCTTCAATTAGTAAAAAAGAAAAACTTTAACCTCCCCTGTTCTTTGATGAGGCCATTTATAATATATGCTTTGACTCTTTTCAACTAAACTTAACGTGGAACTAATGTATACCTACCGATTAATTAGTAAAGATGCTAGTGGAGGAAAATCACCATCCGCATGATATTAAGAAGCCTCGTCTGAAAACGTGGAAAGCTAGTGACAACAGCTTTGTCCAAGACAATGGCTAAAACTAAGAAGGAAATAATAGAAATGATGGAAAGCCAATTTGTAAAATATATCTCTCCTCAAGGTGATAGGATGCTAAAATTTGAATCATGCTTTTGCCTCCTTCGATTTCATATTCATATCATTCCTCAGATATTATTCAATGGTATAAACCATTGTAAACCATTGCTTTAACGTGAATAATATATTCCATGAAAACCAATGGCAAACCATTTAAATACATTGCTCAACCTTCAATCTACCTTACATATTAAATGTCTATCATCCGGCACGTCTCCAGATGTTCCTCGAACATAGAACCTTACCGCGCTAATAACCCCGTAGATGACAATACCATATATTCTACAATATTAAACTATTTTCATGAATACATGCTAACGCTCATGATCCTCTCGCATTTATGAATTGCATATTACATATCATTTTCAACTTTAATCACCTTGAAGATGATAACTTCGCGGGCAACTTGTTTCAACAACATCTTTTAGCAATGTGTTACATTTTGCCAATTCCTTCCAAGCTGTTTAAATTCTCAAATTCATCCTGCACTCCCTTCTGGCCCCAGATTACCTTCCTTAAGGAGAGGAGACTTTCCTTGTATTATGATGTGTTGCCACGTACCTCAAATCCGCATTCTTATAGACTTGTCTAGATTTAGAGGACAACATCATTTTGTGGAAGAATGTGACGCTCCACGATTATATGCCTTTTAGGTATAAATACGACATCGTCATCAGGAATAATTAATGGTGCATTAATTATTCATAAACTAAGGTTAGCTTATACCAAAATACTAAATTACTTTAAATAACTAATTTAGCATTGACACATGGCCCAAATCGACAAGCAAGAGAGAGTTGCTCCTCGACACCCAAATTGGGACTTCTACTCCTAATTTGCCCCAATTTGGGGGCAATTGAGATGGGAGGAGGAGCCTATTCAACCGCCACAGCACCTGAGAACCCAGAGATGGGGAGAGATCTAGCTCAAGATACCTAGTAGGCTGGGCTTAGCTTTGAGATCAGTTAGGAACAAACCCTGCTTGGTGGATGGTAAAGGATGGATGTATCGATATGAATGTCAGCTCTTTCCATCGTGTTGTATGGTAAAAGGTAGCACCCAAAGGCCATCTTGGATTAGATATATGCTCCTAGCTAGAACCCCTTAAACTCCCATTTCGATGTTCTCGCGGCACAAGAGCCCACCGGCCGGATGGTGTTGTGATTCACCGAGCAACGAAAGTATGATGGGTGAAACTGGTGGATCTTGCCTAGCATGGCTACAAGATTCCCATAGTGCTAGGCTTATAGTCAATCACCGGTACAGTATGGGCTCCACACCAAGCAAGACAGCCATTGAGCTGCCCTAACTCAATGTGGGCGCAAGGAGTCACTTCTTAGATTTCCAGGAATGTTCCGGCACAGATGTGGGGTCGCTGATGCTGCACGGTCCCTCTAGCACATCCAGGATCCATTGTGATCGGGAGGGACACCTCCCTAACCTCCGGGCCATCGGATTGAGGAGATGTAACCCTAGTAGTCTCATAGGTCAGATTCCATGAGATTGCACCTTCTGGAAGGCTACAATCATGACACATAAAGATGTTTCACCTTATCCGCAAAGTGTGCACAAGAGGGGCATGGAGGACTACCCCAACCATTGTTCTAAGGCCGCCCAATGCCATGTTATGCTTCGCCCTGTTGTTATCTAGAGGCTCTGACCATGAGTTGATCCCCTTGAGTCCGGAGCCCCCGTAGAATCCTCTACTTATGATGCATCTATGTTATGTTGGTATTATGTTGTCGCATCGCATTGATGATGGATGAATACCCCTCTCGTGGTGGCATATTATTTATTTGTATTGTTGCTAAAAGCTAACATGTATGTACGCCACGCCAGATATGATTCCCATATATGCGGATGAATGACACCTTGTCCTTCACACGGCCACTTGGCCATCACAAGTGGTTCGAGTTAGATGGAGGGTCTTTCCATGGTGATGGAGTCACTCATGGAGGGGAATTTATCGCATTTTAGATAATAGAAGCATCAGATAGGTTTGTATGTCACGCATCAACTTTCGATTCCAAAGAAGTATTTTCATTTTAGGTATTTTTACTCGAGCATAAATTCTTTTCTAATCATTCAGCCTTTTATTATGACCGACCAAGCATTGTCATAATAACTAATCCAAAGTTCATCGTGGGCATCATTTTCCTATTGGCCATATGGAGTTGTGCTATATGATTAAAGAACTTGCAAAATAGAAATAAGACCCTCATGTCACGTATTACGCAGTTGGTAGACGGTAGGTTGGTCTAGCAATTTGAAGGATTTCAAATTTCAAATTTGAAAATCTCCCAATACCCTGTGCAACTTTTAAGGTGGGAACAACCCATTGCATGACGTGAGAAGAAGGCTAGCTTAATCCCATATTTCAAATTGGTAGTATATAAATATCTGCCTACCAGAGAGCTTTTGCAATTTTAAGATAACCTATTTCTAGAGGAAGTCGCGCTTTAACTTTAAGTGATCCACCTAAATCCAAAATTTCTAAGTTTCTTGAATTCTTAATTGATGGTGGTAATAATGAAAGCTCTAGAGCATCCATTTAGGTCTAGCAATTCTAGCATCCGGGTTGGTTAATGAACATCTAGTTAGGTACCATGAAGATTACGCTTATGCTTTAGCAAGAATACTTTGAGATTTGAGAGGATTTGAACAACATGTCGTGAATGCTCGGATTTCTATTTATGTCTCCTCAGATAACCACCCATTATCTTTCTCAAGCGAAAAGTGTGACATCTAAGATGCTTAAGGGTTAATCTTGATTTTAAGATAAAATCTCCGAAGATTCCTCATAGCATTGGTAAAGCATATGATTGAAATCGTAGAGAGAAAGGTACCAACAATGATGTTAAAGTTAGAAACCATCACTAAATTTTATTTCCTCTTCTAATTTAATCTGAGCTAATTTCTAGCTCCATAATATATCCCGCGATAGTGGACCTCCTCAAGATATCTTACCAAATGCTTTTATGAGTAATAAATGACGCTGATTAATTTAGCAACTTCAAATTTAAAACTACTATGTACCATATATACCGGTAATAATTTGACAAAATAATTTCAGCAATTTGTTTGAGTTTGCAACTTGGATACAGTTTCAACAACTCTTTATTAAAATTTAAGACACTGGAGACATAAATCAAGTTTGGCAACTTGAGTTAAAACATGGTCAAACAGGTTGATCAAAGTGCAAAACGGACAAAAATGTTACATGAAAGCTAAGTTTAAATATTTTGCTAGCTGAATGTAAGAATGGTGAACATCGCCTTAAATCATGAAATTATAAATACTAGTCCAAAAGTTTATGTCAATATAACAATACTTGTTTTGTGGAATGCTATGATATATCCCAACATAATAATGTAAAAAGACATTTTAATACTTGTCAAGTACTTATAATGACCTCGCACATGCACTCCATAGAATCCGCAACCATTGCACTCCAAGTTTCAGTGTTATATGTTCTTGTCAATTACTTTTAGAGAATAGAAAGGGTTGCTTGTTTTAAATGCTTGGTTAATGGTTACTTATGTTGGGCTTGTGTTAATGGGGCAAAAGTACAATTTTCTATCTGACTATGGATTGAATAATATCTTTAATGATTTTGCATCCAAGGTGTTCTCATTAATGATGATCATATTGGTCAAGCTTTTACGCCAAGAGGATTTGGGTGGGCGGTGGCACAATGTAACTAAGACCCTTTATTAAAGAATAAGTAAGAATTCTTTCTCGACGCTTTGGATTTGATTTTAGAACATATATATCGATGTTGGATCTCTATTTTTAGGACTCCGATTTTGCATAATTTTAGAACTGCTTTATCCTGATATTTAGGACCTGATTTGATCTAACTTAGGAAATAAGTACCTCTATGTCATCTTCCAATGAGAGGTCAAGAAATTGGTCTTCATGACCAAATTTTGTCGAGCTTAAAAGGTGGAATCGATGATGTTAGAGGTATCACCAGCACGTGACAAGATGGAATTTAAGCCATTATTAGGTGGAAAAAGATTGCGAATAATGATCGAAAATGGCTATATTGATAGGGACACAAATGGATGTTACAGCAAATAATGAAAATTTGATTGGTGAGTATGAGAACAATGATTTCCTAGCAAGAGGACAGGATGTTAGAATACTTTTCTTTGTCAATTAGTAAAAAGAAACTTTAACCTCCCCGCTCTTGATGAGCATTTATAATATGCTTTGACTTCTTTTCAATCCAAACCCAGCCTAACGCGGAACTAATGTATACCGACACTAGTAAAGATGCTAGTGAAGAAAATCACCATCCGCATGATATTGGCTAAGAAGTCCTCATTCTGGGAAAAACGTGGAGCTAGTAATACTAGCTCTTTGTCCAAGACAATGGCTAAAAACTAAGAAGGAAATAATAGAAAATGATGGAAAGCCAATTTGTAAAAATATTATAAGTGAAAAGAGAAGCTTGAGCTACAATGTACTCTTAGTGGGAACGAATACAAGGCTTGAGAGAATGTAGCTACTTTTCAACCAAAGCATGAACATTTTGCCCACCAAATTCAGTTTATCTCTTCATTTATCGCCCAATGTGCATACGAATTTTACTATTTCTAACACAATGTCTTTTTGTAGACATTAGCCTCTATAGAATGGCCATTGCTGAGAGAGATTTTGAATAGAAATCAAATTTCTCTTGTACAAACCTCGAATGTGAAACTGCTGATGAAACTTTGAAAACTCTTTCTACTCCATTAATTGGTCTCCAAAAATTCACAATTATATGAATGAGCTTTTGTATGATTGTTGCATTTCATGAGCATTCAATGATAAAGCCTGGAATAAAACAAATCGGACTAATATGGTGGTTTTAATGACATGGAAGATGATCGCCAGTTTACGATATCATGATAGTTATGAGTTCGTGATGTTAATTGTCATGGCACAAGAAGAGGACAATTGTTTCCAGCGTTTAATAGACGATGAGATGAATGTGTTGAGAACACTTTGGCCATGTGAGATTCCTTTGCATGGATGCTTCTATTGAAGGCATGGTGGTGAAACTCGAGAAGCTTTACGCCGCTTTGACCGATTCTTGTTGTCTTACTATGACGATCGGGAGATGGAAGAAAAAGTCTGGGAATGAAGAAATGTATGTTTATATTTCATGAGTCTCCTTGATGAGGTTGAGAAAAGGCTAGACTACTCTTCTTGATATTACTTCTGTACCTTTTATATTGAGAGAGCACCTATAATTGTGATGGAAGCATGTGAAAGTTTTGGGCATAAGATAGTATTCTGACATGTGATCAATTATTAAAAGTGATAGTTGGGTCTCAAAGAAGTTTCAAAGCTCCAAATGCGTGGCTTCAACGTTAATGGTTTTATGAAGTTCCAAATTCAAGCACGCATATTATACTCTTGAATGATGACAATAGAAACTAATTGTGTATGAACTTTTAGTCGGTGCCATAGATTGCACGCGACTTCTCGAATATTGCAACTATGGTCCCCGCGATTGGATTATTATAATAGGAAGTGTAGGTTTAGCATTATCATGCAAGCTATTGTTGACACACACAAAAGAAGGTTTCTAGACATATTTGTGGGTACTCCAAGATCAAGCATGATGCACGAAGTTTTAAGAAATTCAGGATAGCAAGGAGGATTCAAGAACATCAAACCCTGCAAAGTCCTATCATGAACATCGACTACGTGGAATTGAGACCCTACTTTTAAGAGACAAAAGCTACTACGGGTTCCCCTTGGTTGGATCACACCATATGAATGGGATGTTTAACTTTTTATCATATGTTGGTATTGACTAATAGTTTATGTTTTGTTTAATTTCAATTGATAATTGGCTATTAAAGTGCAAGTTCCTATTCCAATAAGGAAACTTAAGGTGAAGCCCGAGAATATTTCATAATTTGTTCATCATTCTCCATAATTTGTTTGTTGATAATACTGGTGAGGTAGATCCTCGAGGAAGAATTGGAGCAAGTAAGACAATGGCGAGTAAGACATGAGAAGAAGAAGACATTGAGGAAAAAGGGCATTACAAAAGCAAACGAACCATGTGCAAAACACTGATCCCTAATTCATATGAATTAGGGTGAGGGAGGTCCGTTGAACATTGATTGAATATATAATTTTCTAATTTGATTTATTGTGTTTGGAGGATGACGAGTTTTACTTAACTTAATGATATCACTACTCCACATTATTGATATTTAATTTGGATAAGTTTATAAAGCGTGTTCTTTCTTTACTTGAAAAATCACTAATACCATTAGCATTATCTTTTCTTTTATATTTTTGGGCTTCCATGCCCTTTGTTGTTTAGGTCCTATGGCCAATTTGGTCTCTCGTGGACATTAAAAATCTACCTCCCAATTCCTATTTATCTATCTTCCTTCCTTACTCTATGACCAAAATTTATTTGATATTGTAAGCTAGGACCAACTTGACATTCAAGGATGCACTATAATAGTTGGCTAGCTTCATTAAATAAAAGTGAAAGCAAATTGATGCACTATAATAGTTATTAAAGGCTTCATTAAATAAGTGAAAGCATACTCATTCTAGAAGTATTAAAAAAAAAAAAAAAAAAACTTTAACAGAGGCATGGTTGGGTATTATCGCTAGCATTAAGTTAAAAAAAAAAATTAACTTAATGTATTTAGAATGTGTGAAGCCATTGTCACAAGATTAAGTTAGACTAACTTATTAGACACTCTATGGAAGAAATTGCTTAGCATTACACACTAACTTAACCAAGACATGTGCTTATATATTTTTATTTAAGCTTAAGTTAAAAAAAAAAAAAGGGGGGAAAAAACCCAACTTGTTCTAGTCCAAAGAATTTAATTAGTTTCAGCTCGCTTAAAGCCTTAAATAAAAAGTTAACTTAGCCAAGGTCAGTGAACATAAGGGTCTTTTGTAAGTTTAACCTATGTGTTAAACAAGGTGTCACAGACAGAGGGTTGCCCTCCATGCCCGAGGTTGAAGCGGCTTAAATCGACGGAAAGTGATGTTTCGCAATCAATCAAAAATTGCTATTTTAAAACATTGACATTGTGCATCCATGCCGCAGTTTATGTTGGCTTCGAATAATCCATGTTGGGTCGAACCTTGGGCGTGAGGCATGTTCGAGACATTTTCTGTAGCAATCGGATCCATCAAGAGTTTACTCAAGTTCAAGAGTGGCAAGTAAGAATGGGGATAGCCTTGAACGCAAGAATGGGAATGGCCTTGACTAGAGGCATGTGCTTTGCTTCTACGATAAAACCCTATGGAAAAACCATCTAAGAAGTATTTCTAAAATATAAATAGTTGACATCCCAATGATGCTTCTAGACAATCTTATACTAGGTAATTTCACCAGGAGGTCCATTACGCCATGTAAAGGACCCAAAATGCCAGCTAGAACCCTTTACGCATCGCATGACCTAGTAGACATAATTGCCATTCACATCCAATTATTCGATATATAATTCGCTAGATTTAGGTTTATGGATGAATATGAAGCAAATGGATTCATCAAGAGATTACTCAAGTTCAAAAGTGGCGGTGTAGCAATGGAATAGCCTTGAACGTAGCAATGGGAATGGCCTTGATCTAGAGGCATGTGCTTTGCTTCTACGACCAAACCCTACATGGAAAACCATCTAAGAAGTATTTCTAAAATGTAAATAGTTGACATCCTAATGATGCTTCTAGACAATCTTGTACTAGGTAATTCCCATGAGGAGGTCCATTATGCCATGTAAAGGACTCAAATGCCGCTAGAACCCTTTACAGAGAGGTAATGACCCACCGACATAATAGCCATTCACATCCAATTATTCGATATATAATTCTCTAGATTTAGGTTTAAGGATGAATATGAAGCAAGAAGCCTAAATTGAAATCAATTTCTAATCTAGGAAAAACATTCCCTTGATTTCCATCAAAAATTGGGCTTAAAAATGTCATAATCTCCATCTAAATTGGGTTGATGACAACGACTACCACCACCCACAACAGATAGAACAAAGGATATACAATATCGTCAACAAAGATATCTTACTAATTTCTAGTCCGCGAACGCAACACTTGAATTGTGTGTTGGCCCCGGTCAAGATCAATGAGTAAGGTTAATTGCAAAGACTAAAAACTTTGTAATGTTCGTTGATGGAGCCTTTTGGGCACCAAATCCAAAGACCAAATGGTACACAAAATTTTTATATACAGAGTGTAATGCTCCAACTACGTAATTGAGCTTATAATATCTCAAAATATAATGTACATGATAAGGCAAAATTTGAATTTCATGTGACATGAATAAAAGGCCTCATTCCCTCACCTCCCAACATCGATATACTCCATTTGGGGTACTTTCCACAACCTCCATTGTGTCCCTCTTGAGTGTCCGGTAGTTTTTTTGAAGCTCAACGCTATCTATCCCTAAATAATCCAAACATCTTTATCCAGCCACCATCACGCATTTAGGTAAACAATAAAATGTGTCTTGCTACGTAACCCGCCAAAGAAAAGAATCCCGAAAGCAACCTTTTGATTTTTGAACCATAGGGGAACTGGATCACCCAAAAACAACATCCACCACGCGAATAGGCAAGATGACTCTACCCACCGTAGTATGCCAAAGATTTGGGGTGCTACTTGCCCATCTTGAGGAATCAGAGGAGATGCCGAATCGAGGCTTCTTATTGCTGTAGAAGTCACCGGCTACCGAGATGCGTAATTTGCAGCTTTGGGACCGGGGCTGCTGTGGTCTAAGTGGAGGTGATTTGGGGTCAAGTGCTTCTATCTCAAGGGTTGTGCCAACCAAATGGGGAGCATCACCGAGGGTTTCCACGCCTCCTTGGCTATACTCTTTACCAAGTGCAAAACGCTCAATTATGTGATAGAGCTCTTCCGCTTACAATGCTCTTAACGTATTTTCGCGGCAAAGAAAAAAGTATACCATATGGAGGCTCCTCTCGATATTATCATATCCTCGGTGTCAACATTCACGCGGTATGATATGCCCATCTATATCGCTACGCGACAATGCCCTTAATACCCCTCAAGCAATGTTCCCTAAAAGAAGTGCTAAATTCTTTATCCAAACCCTAAAGGCAATGTCTTGTAAATCATAGCAATACTATGTCTAATATTTGCAAAGATTACGATGCCAACTGTGAATACTTCCTTCGATGATTGATCCCTTTTATCCAATGCCAAAACGCCCATCTTGCGTAACATGCTAGATGTAAAAACGAAATGACATTGGTACATAAAACTTATTGTTAGGCAAGATAAGATTAAAACTAACTAAAGATCTAAGGCACAAAAAAAAACACCGAAAAGTAACAATTTCTATCTTTTCAAGCACAAGAAAAGACACCGGTACAAAAAATTGTTAAGCAAAGAGAAGATTAAAACCAACTACTGTATGTAAGGCACGAGAAAAAGACCGAAATATGACAATTTCAAATGACTTTGAAACAAGGCTTCCAATTACTTTACATGGCGTGATTCACAAAAGTACCTTCGACCGCTGAAAAGGGTGTTTGAATCATGTCGATATCTTCATTAATCGGGCCGAAAACCCATGGCGTAAAAATATCATGCTATCAGAGTTAGAAATCAGACCCGAAAGGCCGGGCGTAAAATAAGCACGGACTTTGATTGTGCAAAGCAAAATTCCATCGCCGCAGTTGTACCTAACTCTTGCATAGAATAGCAAGGCAACGAAATGGCGCCAGAGCAAAATGCTTGTGGAAATAAAACATAGAATAAGACACCTAGATGAGAATTCATCCGTTGGGAATCTAGCCCTGGATAGAATAACAAGGCACGAAATGGCTCAGAGCAAAATGTCGGTGTAGAAGAGTTGCATGGAAGTAAGGCCACAATTAGTGAGACATAAAATGGAAATAAAACATAGAATAGGACACCTAGTCGAGAATTCATCCGCACAATATAGACAAATACTAGAACATATAAGTATCTTACATGATGATTAAACATCACCTAAAAAGCCGCACCATGTAAAGAGCGGACATCGTGGATTCATCTCAAGTTAATACATCGTATGATTATGACGCAATGGTCTCACCGCAAAGCCTCACACGATGCAATTCAATACTACACAAAAATAACACGCTTTGCTAAGGTTATACAAACGCCGCTAGCTCATGAAAAGACGCCGTATAAGGTTACTCTAAAAAGGAATTTTATCATATAATCCTTCCATTGTTAACCATTGACCTCCGAAAAGACGAAAAAAAAGAAAGAACAATTCAAGAAGAAAGGGGCGTAAAACAATAAATTTGCAAACTAGAAACAGAGAGAACAAAGAATTTGTTAAGAATTGTGGAACAAAGAGGAGGAAGCGCATCTTTGAAGAACACGATGTAAACGAAGTTCAAAGCCGAGATGCAAAGTGAACAGAAGATATTTCCTCCACGCTGCTCGATCCCTAAATAAATAGGTTTTTGCATAGAATATAAATCGAAATCACCGTAATGAGAGGATGCATAGAGCTTATAGCCTGGAGGATCTCGACATGGTCGCCTGCCGCAGATGAAGGAGTTCATTATCCGACTTTGTCGCCTCCGACGATATCTAAACCTAAAACACATTCTCGCTTTTGCTTGCATCGCCGCCCCCCGGCCGTTCTTATTCATCGATTGAGCCGCCAGCTATCCATCCGTAACATCCTTGATCCACAACGCAAAACAAAGGGTTTTAGTAAATATCAATATATAATCGGTATATTCCAGCATATACTCAATATATCCCACAAACCCATATAAACAAGGGTTTGGCCCCTAGGGCAACCCAAAATTAAATTAATCCTAACCTAACGGCCGGTGCGAAGGTATTTTAAAACCCATCACCCATAAGGGACGATGAGGCCGATTTTTTACACCTAAACGTGAACATGTTGGAAAACAAAGAGGCCAATGTCAAATTAGGGCAATGACACTTATTAGAGTAGCTGGAATGCGACTGATCGACGAGCTGCCTGTGCTCAACCTCCAGCTCCAGTATCCTGGGTCAGGACATGATCGTTGTTGATCGAGCACGTCATATCAAATCTAATGAAGCTGCAACAAATGCAGTCTGGTCGGCAGGAGCCCAGTTCTAAGCACAGGCTTGGCCTAGTAAAACAGCATGGAAATCCCAGTCCCAGCACGAGGCCAGTCACACCTCCCTTCCTCCGCAGCATACTGCTCATTCGTTTAGAAATGAGGGAACAGATCCACCCAGGTTGCAATTGACGGCATCCTATAAGCATCGAATGTCTCAGAGAAAGCCCCCTGAACCCCTACGTCGAGCAGTTGCAGATTGCCTTTCCGCATCTCACCATGTCTACAACCCTCCTTTCGTTTCCGAAGCTGTCAGAACGCTTCAGGTGAGATTTCTCTTAGGAGGCGTTGATTCATTTCTTGTTTTTTGTGGGCACGACTGTTAGCCGGCATACTGTTTTGAAGGGTTGTCATTGCGTAGATCCTTTATGCATCTGCTTTGATAGACACATTGATATTTTGGTCAATGAAAATATAGAACTGTAGGCGCAGTGCACTTTAATATTTAGTAGATACTGCTAGTTTTTCCTAATCAATGGCTTTTTTCTGTCGCCCAGGATTATTTGACTAATCCTATGACTATACATGTTGCATATACTGTGCTTCTAGAGCACGCTCTTGCAGAAAGAGATCGCAGGTCAGTTGTTTCTATGTTCAGTTTTGTATACATATATATATTCATTTCCAATCTCCAAAATTTCCGTCGAGCCCTAAACAAGGACAATCTCAATGAGGGAAAGAAAGAAAGATAGATTATATTAACGTCTACGAGAGACCCGAGACCACTTGGGTCTCTGATACCAAATATACACCAATCATGTACAGCTAGGGGTGCATTTGCAGCTTCCTAGAGATGTTGCATAAAAAAGAAAAAAGAAAAAAGAAAAAAGAAAAAAGAAAAACTAAAACGATGAAATCAGGAAACTTTCGTCTTCAGGGGCTCAAAATATAAAGTGATGGCAGACTTGTTTTTTCTTCTGAAGGACTGCTTATGTTTTTTCTTTACTGTCCGCTTTCTTCTTCTAGACACTTTCATGGTTACCCCTTTTGAGATCGGATGAGATGGTCCAAGAAGAGGACCTGACTTCTGTTTATTATCATTATCACCTCCAATGAGAAAGAGAGTGATCAGCCTTTGTGTAGGGTCATTTTCCTGTCCCGCTTTTCCCCCAGCCTGCTCCTTCAACAGATTTCTTCTATGCACAGTCATTTGGTGAAGGAAAAGAGCTATACATTTTTGGTTCTCATATCTGATCAGTTTTGAGAGGGAGGCAGGTTCCCTAAACAGGCAATGGAATCTGCCCCCATTTCATAATAGACTGGACATGTAAAGATGAAATGTTCCTCAGACTCACTACATTTAACTGACACAATCTGCAGATCCTCTTCGAGCGCTCGACCTTGGGTCTACTCACATGGCCATCCTCAATCCCAAGCTGATGAGATGAGACCTTGAGCTGACCAATAGCATGTCTTACTTTATGTGCTAGGTGAATATCAAGGCTCGATGGAACCATCCTCACTGATCTCAAGGAAATGATCTTTGTAAAATTGCATCTTGGTGGGAAGATCACTTGGAGTTACCCATGTCCTTAATATGTATGAAATTTCCAGATCGTACCATACTGATTCTTATCATTTTGAAATCTCTTTTTAGCTCTAGGTTTTACCACAGTATTGGCTGCAGCCATGTTATATTGAAGGGAGGCAGGTTTCCCAACCAAATCCCAAAGAGGCAGCCCATTGCCATGCCTTTGCGCACTCAGCACTCTTGCACTCCCTTTTCAGCCATTTAAAACTCTTGAGGGCAATCCATGAAAGCTTGCATTGACCCTGCTGCCAAGTAGGACCCAAGCTGGTGCACTTTTATGCAAAAAGGAGACTAACTGGAATGCTGCATCTAGTTGCAGATGAGTGGCTGAAATTTATTAATATGATTGATGCGCACAGAGGGCTTTGCTCATAATCGCTTCGACAGAAAATAGATTTGCAGTCTCTATTTGAGCTGTCATGTCCATCCCCCACATCAAGGTTCGTGATAGAGTAGTTGGTCTAACTAAGGTATTGAAAAGATGAAGCTTTGCTGGGACATCCTGAAAATCTGCTTGAAAACATTTTCTTTCTAGCA
Source organism: Isoetes taiwanensis (assembly GCA_021234155.1). Taxonomy (NCBI): domain Eukaryota; kingdom Viridiplantae; phylum Streptophyta; class Lycopodiopsida; order Isoetales; family Isoetaceae; genus Isoetes; species Isoetes taiwanensis. The sequence continues at coordinate 14,754,058 of JAJEKV010000029.1, read as the reverse complement.
TTGCCAGCGGGGCATGTCCTTTTGAAAAAATTGGCTTGTGATTAATCTGCTTTGCTTGGACGAATCACTGTTTCTCATGGCCAGAAAGGATATCTATCTAAAGAATAGGTTTATGGTAAGAATTGTGAAAAGATTTGATATTCAAATCTTTCTGTTCCCTAAGCTTTTGGAATGTTTGGGTGATATTTGGACTGTGCACCGGAACGAAAGTGGACATGCAAGTTGTAGTGGACAACTTCATGTTGGGAGAACTGCTTGAGACGAGGTTGATTAGGTCATTGCTTTTTACTAGTGAGGTGCCGGAAGGAGAACTCCATGGAACCTAGATCAAACTACCTAGGAACGAAGTATGATTGATAATGTGAATGGCGAAGTTGTACGGTTAAGAAACTTTTAGCGGGCCAGGAAAGCTAGATGATTCTTAAGGCTGTGCTGTCTCCAATTGGTTTACTTAAAATGTTGTTCTTGCAAAAGCATATGATATGTTGTTCATTGATAGAGTTGAAATTACATACTTCAAATTCCTCTTCCTTATTGCCAAACCAGTAGTTTTGAGGATACACAACACCAGGAACGAGAAGGAATTACCTTTTGAGGTCCCTGTGTTTATTTTCTGGCCAGGGCCCAAATTGTCCTTCATATCTAAAGCACTCCATTTTTAGTCTCCTGTAGTATTGGAATCTGTAGAGTTAATTGTCTTGTGTTATGTCGGGTAATGAGGAAGATGAGTTTATGTCCTAACTTAGCATATTTTTGATCTTTCAACAGCCCTCCAGTGGTCATGAAGTGCGCTGCATTGCTTAAGAAGTATTTATTCAGGTATTGGAATTTTAAAACCCTAATAATGTATTTTCCCTTCCAGAGATGTGGGAGGTCATGTAATGATAATACAGCAGTTTTGAAGTCTTATTTTCTTGGTAAAGAAGTGAAGGTGGTTGGTTTTGTAGCAAAAGTATTTGTGTTTAAATTACTTTACTCATGTTTGACGAAGCACTACTGCTTTGGTCTAAATTCCTTTTCTGAAATAAAGCTTTATGGCGATTAACAAATGTTACTTTTAACAGCTATCTAAAACAATTTCTGAAGACCCCAATATCTATGTCTTTGTGCAGGTATATACCACCAACATCAACATTGCAACAGATTGATTCATTTTGTGCTAGCCTCATTGCGGAATGCAATTCTGCTACAACCAAAAGAGCATCTCGTATGCAATCATTACAAGGAGAAGCTGAACAATCTCGCTCACCAATGACCTTGGCAACGACTCCAATTTCTCCCACCTTGCCTAACTCAGTATTTGCATCAGAAGCTTTGCTGAAGTCTTTGGCATTTGTGCGTGCAATTGTTGCACGTCATCTTCCTCATCCCTCATCGAGTTTCATTGGAAACTCAAGTTTTTCAAAGTCAGCTGCACCAATATTATCTTCTCAACGCAACAGCAGGATGTTTAGTTCACACTATGATAAAAGTGCGACTTTAAAAGGTACACAAGTTGATAATAAGCAATCAGCTTGTTCTACTCTGGAGAATTTTGGTGTGGATGGTTACTCGGATGGCCCTGTTGATTATGTTGCTATTGATGTTCTAAAGTGGCGCTGGCTTGAACAGAAAGGAACGCAAATTTGGGTTCCCTCCCCTGTAATGCTTGACAGGTATGAAGTATCCAATCCAAACTTATCCTTAACATGTACTGATAGAAGGGAGTTGATTGCTGACATTCTTGCCAATCTTGTTTGACTTGTGCATGGGAAAGACAGCGGGGGCATAGCTCGCCCGCAGGTTCAGCATCTGCCTAATGCAGAAGCAGGTGCAGCAGCTCTTTTGGTAAATGGGAATAGCCAAAATAAGAAAGATTGGTTTGAGGAAGGTGAGCCAGGGAGACTCGGCAGCTCGGTAGACATTGCTGACCAGTTACTGACGCCCTCAAAAGTAGGAACGATGACTGAAACAAAAGCTGGAAAATCCCATTTGAATGCTGTTTCAGCAGCTAAGCGACATAAGCCGCAACCACATTCAAGATGGTTTGTTTCTAAACTATGATGTGTCTAGCTTAAGTACTGAAGCTGTAGGGTCTTGAGAAATTCGAATGTTAATCATTGCATTTCAGGGATGGAGATGTCTTTTTTCAATACAACAGTCCGAAAGCGCCCACGCCCACTGTTCCACTACAGATGCTACAGGTACATTTTATAATATCTTGTGACAAAGGCATACTTAAGTTGACCTGACATCTATTTATCGGCAGTCAACAACAGCCTTTACGCTTTAAGTGATGCTGAAATTGAAGAGGTGATTGCTGCAGTATGCTCAGACGGTGTGAGTTTAGGCATGACCTCGTTGGCTTTAGTTCCTGCATTTCCAGGGAACCAGACCGGGAAATTTGTCCCTGAGACAGCGGACATAGCAGCAAGTGTGCTGATCAAACTTTTAATAGACATGTAAGCATTTTTTATTGAGTCCGTTTGTTATATTAGTAAAAGATATATGATTGTTTATTTTGCAAGTGTTTGGTTCATTTGTGTCTTATGAGAAGGTTAGGGAATGTTTGTTGGGAGCATGTACTTTTCTATAGCTAAGAAAGTTATTAAGCTGTTTACACGAGTCTTATATAGAGGAAAGTGCTTTTTAGGCTTTGGTATTCATGAACTGCACCTTGAAATATTAAAGTATTGTGCGAGATGCTGCTGTTTAGCTATCTGCTTGCTTCTTCTCAATTTCGATAAGGAATTGTAGGCCTCTTGCTTGTTCTCTTTTAACAATCATTTTTATATGATAATTATCTCATTTATCTTCAGGTACATGGCTGATTCAATTGCAGCTGCTCCATTGACTCTCACAATTTTACAGGTAGCCTGTTTTATTATTCCAGCAGTGCATGTTTGGCATGTTGAACAATTGAATATACGGAGAATAATTAGGGTCCGCTTGCTGCATACATTGTTGAGAAGGTGATATTACTGCTGAATATAAGTCTTTTATAGATTCACCAGTTCAATTGATGTTGTAAGCCCTTCATTGTATTTATAGCCTGCTGTAGAAACCTTTAATAAGCCTGCTGTAAAATGCTGGACCAATTGATCATTACTGACACAATATTACTTTTAGGGTATGCTAAGCTCATCAATAGTTGCAGTCCGCACACGGGCATTTGATTTAGTGCTCAATCTTGGTGTGCATGCTCACCTACTTGAACCAACACAAGGTGAGGATCAAGATACTGTTCAGGAAGTACCAGCCTTTCAAGGAGTTTCAGATGAATTTAGCAAGGATATAATGCATGGTGATGCTGCATTCCATGAGCAGAGAAGGGCAGGTAGCCAAGGCCAAGGAATTTCAAATAATGATTTTAAGCATGGAACACCGCCTGCTGTAGCATTGTTTGAAGCCTGGATGCTGGATGTGCTGTGCGAAATGCTACTTTTTCTTGTTCAGGTAAATAATATGAGAACCATAATATGCTTGGAGCTGTTTTATTTTCTTTTTATCATGTTGCATTCATTCCATGCCCGGCTACTTTTGTGATCTGCTCTTTGGAAATCTCACCAGCCATGCAGAATTACAATCAAAACTTAGTTAATAATCTCCGTGATTCGGGCATTGCTAACTTGTAATGCTTGATAGGTACATGAAAGAGATGAAGGAGTATGGGCAGCAGCATTAAGCTCTCTGTTCTATCTGATTTGTAACAGAGGACGCTGCTCAAGAGATTATCTAAATAAAGTCGATATTCGAAAGTATGCCTTGCCTTTCTAGTTTGAATGTTGTCATTGGCTTTTTTTGTTCGTTCAAGTATGCTTTGGTTTTCATGGTATTATGTTTTGCCTAAGCAATTGTGATCTCCACATTAGGTTTTGAGAGCACTCCTGGACGAAGTTTCCAGAAAATGCATGGGCGGAGGAGATCCACTGTATGCTTGTACCTAATGATGTCAAATTCACTATATGCTCAACTTCCAGCCTCGGCAAGAGACAGGGAAGGTGTGCTTGTTGATAGGGGATATGTTCTAGACAAGGAGAAGCTTGAAGCAATTGGTGGCATTGAGACAATCTGCTACGAGGTCATTTGGGATTAATTCTCCATGTGCTTTATAACAATTTACTTGTAGTGCTTTATGCTTTGGTCTAGTTACATGAGATATGATAATGACGTATCTTAGGTGATATTGATGCAATTATTTTGTTATGCAGTATGCACAAGTAAATTCATCCGAAGCAAAGAACAATTTGTTTGTAGTAATTTTCGATTATATATTGCAAGAACTGCCCAACAAAGGATCTCCAGGGAGTGATGATATTCAAGCTGTTGCAACTGCTTTAGTTCTTGCAGAGACTCCAGACTGCATGGCACTTGCATTCAAAGGAGGAATAAGGGGCATTGGTGGACGGTTAGTCCAATCTATTAGAAGGGCATTGGATAGGGATGTTGCAAATGGTCGGCTCAATGCAGTGGTTAGTGAAAACTAAGCTGTGCCCTTGGATGGTTCTTGTAGAGACTTACCGATCTTGTATCTGCAGTTGTTGGAGAATCTGATAGCTTCTCTTGATACACTGGTAGGGAGGTACACCTTACCATCTGAAGACTTTGCTGACTATTTGGAAGCCACAATGCTTGCTGTGCGGTCATCTAATCTGAAAAGTATACCAGCTTTGGAGAATGTCGAAGATTTTACAAGTATTTCAACAAAGGGTTGGGTCACATTGGCTCCCTCCCTTCATTCCCCAAGGGTCACCTATCGCTATCAGGGATATTCTTGGCTTGTAAAGCTCCTGGCATCAGAAATTGGAAATAGTCAAGCTAGTGGCACTGAAAATGTGAATGGGGAGTCTCCCTCATCCTCTAGTCTAATCGAATTCCCAACAGACTGACTTGGAATATCCTGATAGTCAAGCTTCCTGCAGCAGCTCATTTGTTCTTTGGGCTTTTGAAATCAAAACAACCGGGTGTTCGAAGAGGGTTTCTTGTGGTACTTGGACAACTGTTGACACAATTTCAAAAGCCAGAACATACAAACTATCAGCTTGTTGGAGAAAAGAAAATAATTGGCAATTCTTCCTCAGACTTAGACGGCATTGCTAGCTTCCTGATGAAACTCATGAATGGAGCTTTGTTGAGGTTTATTGCCGCGAATGACACGCACCGGGCTAATATTCTAGAGGTGAGACTTGAACATTTGCTCAAAGATGTGGTTCTAGCAAAGTACTAGTAGTTTTTTTCCTATAACTGCAGTTGAGAATCTTAATGACATACTGGGACTCCTAGTATGATGTGGATTGTCAGAACCCCACAACTGAAAAAGAAAAAAATAGATTATTGGACTGTTAACGTTTCTTAATTTTATGGAGCTCGTGTGAGGGTTTGTGCATGACAGTATAATGAGATTGGTTTCTCCTTTTCATTGCAGATGTGTCACTTAATGTTTTCTCAAATATGTGTGAGATGGCCTCCTTCTCCTGGGAACATTGATTCAAGAATCAAAGATTCATATGAAGTATCTTCTGCTAATGCTGGAACTGTGAATGGCCAAACAGATGCATTGGATGATGAAAGCAGGGAGCAGGGACATAAGCGTGATGGATCGGTCACAGCAGTGGATAATGTCCTGAGTTCGAGTAGCTTTAGCATTTGTGCGGCTGACAGTAGAAAGTTGTCCTCCATGGCAGCTTTTACTTTTAGGGAACAAGCCGCCGCATCCAAGATATTAGTTTACAAAATGCCAACAATCCTCCTATACTGGCCACTAATACAGCTAGCAGGTGCCACTATGGATGATGTTGCTTTAAGTGTTGCTGTTGGAAGCAAAGGGAGTGGAAATGTTCTGGGAGGCGTCTCAGATGTGAGAGTATCCCTTCTTTTGCTTTTGATTGGGAAATGCACAATTTAGTCTTCTGCTTTTGAGAACGTTGGAGGAGAAGAGTTTTTCAAGTACGTAAAGAACTTGGAGTTTGTAATTTAGTGCAGTAAACATGTTAAGACATTATTCTCTGTGGCATTGTGCAGATCTTTACTGGATGATAGTGATGCACGGATTGCTTATTATACATCCTCGTTTCTTTTGAAGGTAACTCTCTTGTCTAAGCTCAATTGCTTCACACTTCATCTGACCTGTTGACATTTTTGTGCTTCAGAGAATGATGGTAGAAGAACCTGAAAAGTATCAACGCACATTGCACAACCTTGTATTTAAAGCTCAATAGGTAATGGTTAAAATAGTTTGCTATAGATTTTGTGAGGTTAACGTGAAAATCCTGTTTTATTTGGTGGTTGAGAGAAATTCAAACAGTTATGTGGTAAAAGGTAAAAGAATCTTGCTGAGACCAAAATATGCCTGGCATCCCTGACAATTGCCCTGGAGAAGTTCTCAAGCTTGTTATGATAGGATTCTTTGTGTTTTACAGAGCAACAATGAAAAACTGCTAGAGAATCCCTATCTTCAAATGCGTGGCATTTTACAGCTGGCCAATGATTCAAAGAGTCAAGATGACAGTTGACGATGGGATTCAGGCTGGAGGTATGTCCTCTGTTCGATTCCATATTATATTATCCTGTTATAATATAAAACATATTGTTAACCACGCAGATCAAAATGGAGCATCAATATATCAGTGTATATAGTTGTCAAAGGAATTGTGTTTCATTTTCTTTAGTGTATATTCATGATGCATGCCTAATGCACCATATCCATGTGTGAGCTTGCACGATATCCATGCTCATTTTTGCACCAGACACTAGTAAATAATTATTTCCATTTATGTTAAGGATTTCAAGAACAAACACCGCAAATTCGAACAATCTGCTAAAGAAGTTAAAGAAGAGTTCCCATCTGTTCGTGTAGGCTATCGCCTGCTATGGTCGCAGCCTCCCCCGTCACACGATCAATCAATAACTTAAAATTGACGAGCACAATGCAATTGCGCTATAGAGGCGCCACCGCGACCGGATTCTCCAGGTCCATGGGAGTCGTAGAAGAGCCATGGCATGTTACGTGTGTGTGTTTATGGGAAAGCTCTCGTCCAAAATGCTCCACTCAAATACAAATAAATTTTTAATTTGTTCTACACATCAAACTTAATTGTCAGGACACATCAAACTACAAGAAATTTACAACAAGAAATTTATTTATCTTCTTTGTAAAATCATCATAAAAAATTTCTGTTAATTCGAAAATGGTGTGAAAAAAGTAAAAAAAACCTCCCAAATATCCCTCATGTTCTAGGATTCTTTGACTGTAAGGAATGTAGTTTGTGAAAGAGAGTAATTGGCCATATAACATTTCTCATCCAAATCGTTTAGTTCATGTAAGATGAGTGTATCTAATTTTTTTCATTTATAAGATTATACATTGAAATAATGGTTAGATTTAGGCAAGAATAATTTGGCAAATTGCAAAGAGACAAAAATATATTCATGATTTGTCTTAAAAAAAAGGAATTTATGCTATGTTATAAAGGGTCAATGGTCGCTGCGAATATTTCTCTTCATAGACAGTCACATGTGAGGATTTCTGCAAGACTCTCTCTCTTTACCCGCTTTTCCTCCTACATTTGCATCGATTCCATTCCAGAAAGCTATGAATCACATGAAATTGAACAAAGACCCCCCGATAATCTACCCATAACCTGCTTAAGCTATGAACCACATGAAATTGAACAAAGTCCCTCAATTATCTACTCATAACCGCTTGCATCTATAGTTGGGGGTTAGAAAATGCTTATGCATCTCTTTCCAAGATTTCAAGGCATTGAGCAAATTATTCTGTTTTCCTTTTCTTTGTAGTCTCGGGCCAACATCCGAACGCTTATGCTTCTATCGCTCCACTTTTTTTGGTGTACATTTTGTCACTACTCCACATTTTGCAACAAATATGATTGACGCTTGTAATGCGGGTAACCATCAACGGATGAAAACAATTTGGCCTAACTTTATGTTATAAAGTAGCCGCTCAACCGCAAACTTAAGCCAAAGAAATCCCAGCTTAAAATGGCTCGAGGGCCATTCATCTATATATAAATTCAAGCATAATGGAAGGGCACGTATTGTGTAATTGTTGATAAGACCCTTCGATATTCACGTACTCATGCTTTAGGACTCTTCTAAAATGCAAAGATAGGGGTTTTGCAAAGAATTTGGTTTTGTTCAAATCTGAACTCTATCTTGGTGTTGCTTTAAAATCTACGCAAAAAGTTAGTTTTGTTTGTTTTGACCTCTATCTTGGTGTTGTTTTTAGAATGAAATATGGTGTCCATGTCCTAGCTCCACTTATTTTTACATGACCTTGATCATGCCATTGTTGAGCAAGGGCATGCTCGTATCCCACATGTAATCCATGCCCGCTTATCCAAAATGATTGGGAATGATCTTGTCTAGTTTTTTCTGTGGCCAAAAGGGCCGAAAAAAACAAAAAAGCTTATTTGTTTCATGTGTGATTTCCAAGATTCGTGTCTGATGCGTTTGAACATGCGCTTATCGCATGCGCATGTGACACATGTCGCATGCACATGACTGATAACTAGGCATCTTGGGAGAACATACTGGATTAACATATTGGATTTCCACTCGCGTTTCGAGCCTTTGGTTTAGTAGTAACACACTAGTCCTAGAACAACTTCGAAACTGCTTAAGAATTGCTCCATGTATAGTTTCTGTTGAAATATGACTATATCTCATTAACCAACAGCCATAGACCTCGGATTGTCATTGAGGTCAACTATAGTGTAAGTTGTGTAAAGAGCCTCAAAATGTAATTGAGATCATCTTTAAACTAAGTCAGATGAAAGGCATGTCTTTCTAGAAATAATCGAGGCACATCTTTTTAGAAATAATCGAGGATGACCAATCTCAAGAAATGGAGGAATTGTTATGGCAGAAGCTCGGGGAGTGGTCTAGACATTAATTTTGGTGAATTAGCATGGGGGCTAAGCTAGGTTAAGATATGGTAAGAAAATGCAATAATGCAAAACAATAGAAGCTTATTCTTGAATAGGATGCAAAGCAAATAATGTACTCTATGTTAAAAGATTTTATCACCTCGAGTCTAAAGTTATCTACATTATTATGACAAATTTATCGCGGCGGCCTTGAACATTTCTCTTCATTGACTCACTCTTGTAATTTGGAATGGCATGAAAGATGATCGTTGCTGCCACATTTTGGGAGCATAGAAGAGCTGTGCACACAAATTATACATATTTGATTAACTAAAGTCTAAAACATATGTGTGCAAGTACTACAGATATGAAGACTCGCATCCTTGAAGATTATAAAGTAGACACTTGCTTGAAGAACCGAGGAAAGGACATTTATTGGAGATGATGTTAACAAAGCAAGGAAGAGAAGATTCAAGCAAGGCAAACTAGAATTTGAAGATTGGAAGACCCCTCAAGGTTACTTGGTATGTGGCTAATTTGAGATCAACTTAGCATGAATTCTAGTTTACATGGTTCACTACGAGTTCACCATCTCATTCCTATCCATGATACCTTGCTTGCCTCATAATCCATGTCTCACCTTCATTTCCCCTAGCAAACTTGGCAAATAGCCTTTTCTCTAGTCAAAACACACCACTCATACACATACGACACACACTCATTATACTTCCATCATCTTGAAAAAGCAAAAAATTCCACTCAATTTGGCTTTTCCTATGATCTAATATCAATTCTCTCTCTAAAAGTCAAACTAGAGAGAGAAAGTGCACAATTTTCCTAGAAAAGCAAGTTGATGCATAAGGGATCTAAGTTTATGTGCACTAGTGCCAAGTTCTCCATGTCATCACCAAAAGTTGCCAAATCACCTTCATAAGATACCATGCACCATCCACATTACCACCAAGTATGCCATGTCATCATACACATGTCACCTTCCATAAATATCCTTTATTCAAAATATTTGACCTAAGAGAACTCATTTTGATACGTAGGGTGATATGTCATCACTTCATTGTGCCACATCATCACTGAATGCCTCCACATCATCCTACATGTGTCATTCACATTATTTCCACTGCCACGTCATCTTCCATTTGCCAAGTCACCATACCAACTTGCCACATCATCAATTCTACCCCATTTTGAGTCAAAAAGGATTCCATGTGGAAAAAAGAATTTTTGAAAAAGACCTTCATTTTTGAGTTCTTGGGATTCGTGCCAAGATCCAAAAAAATCCAAAAAAAAAAAAAAAAAATTTCCTATCTACCCACAACCCCCCTCCCCGGGGCCCCCCATTGGCCTAGTCACACATCCCATCCAGTCTCCCCCCACCACGTGGTGCCTCCGGGCATGTGAGCTAGCAATGGGCCAGACATCACGTGGAGACAACACGTTAATCTTGATAATACACGTCAGAATGGTCCTTACATACTCGAGCTGCCAGAAACCAAAATGCCTGTGGGATATTTCAACTCGAAATCTCAAGAACCCTAAATTTTTTCATGCCAAGATCCGAAAATTTTGAATGATCCAATCATCTAATCATGGCTATATGCTCCCGGATTGACCTATTCTAAGCCAAAAACTCTTAAATTAAGAAAAAAGACAAAGAATTGAGCCAGAATTGTCAAGAACAGACCTAAACAGAGGAGTATGAAATGGTGAAATTGCTGACAGAAATTTTCAAGGGCTTTGGGCGCAAGAATTGATCGAGGCTTCTCATTTAGAGACCGATTTGACTGACTGCGGTTTAAAATCGCCTTCCTTGCTTTTTGAATCCATGGATTTCATGAAGCAATTTGATTATTTGCTATTATGAAGACTTTCTGGTCCTGTGCCCAAGACAACAGAGCTTGGGAATTTCTTATATGACTGTATGATTATCCTTTGAATGAAAATCCAATCCTTGGCATTACAAATTTGCATAATTTGCATTCCACATCCAAAGCAAGGTAAGTCAAAAAGGTAGGAGCAATATTGGAAGATGGTTTATTTGTTTCGAGCACATCATATCTCAGGTTACATCTTATTCTGTTTCAGTGATCAAAATCAATATTAAAGATTAGATTGAGCTGCCTTTAATGTGAAACTGTGTGTGCATTTGACAAGTTCTGGCATAGCATACAGGGTAGTGCTTAGAAAGAGAGTCAACTAAACAAGTGGAAAGCATAAAGAGCCTTAAAAAATCTCAAAACCAATTTGGTAACAAATAAGTCATCTATATTTTGCATAACATTGCATTCTTTTTAGCAAAATATTACATTTTGGAGATTTTAGCTATAATCTTGAATAAACAACTGGCTGGCTTTGCTTTGCACTATCTCAGATCTCCAAAAATTTTTAGATCTCTAAAAGAGCAAAGAAATACCGATTTACAATATTTTGCTTGCTGTTTTCTCCCATAATAGTCTGTTCGCAAAGAATTTGAATTTCTGATCCTATTTACACCTATTCTTGTAAAAGAAGTGTTTGAACCTTGTGTGCAGACCTGTCAGAGATAGAATCAAGTGACAGAACTCGAAAAAGATACATATCCTTTGATCTGCAAAAAATTGCTCACTGCCAGGTGCTGCCATGCTATGGCAGCATAGAAGAGCAAGACACATATTGATATACTTATGCCTGCACGTTGACTTGAGCACAGATATACAAACACCATTGATTTGAAGAGAACAGATTCCTAGAGACCATACGTGGATACTTGAAGACCAAGGTGAAGACATTCATGAAAGATCACACAAGCATGCAAAGAAAGCTGATTCAAGCAGAGCAAGTTTGAAGTTTGGCAAATAATCCTAAGGGAATCAAGAAAAGTCAAAGGATCAACTTATTGTCTAAAGTTTGCAATTCTATATGCGGCGGTTGTGGATCTTTCAGGGATTCAAAGCACCGCAAATTCTCTCGATTCCTCGACTCAGGTACAAGCTATTTCAAAGCTTTCTGGTGTTCCCGGGAGTAGTAGAGCGGAAGTTTGCCATTTGGCGGGACTTCTTGGGTGTTATAGATGGTGATGGTCGGTTTGTACAAAGAGAGAGTTGCGCGCTTTTCTCGCGGAGTTTGTTGTGGAGTGTCGAGCTATCACCGCCTCTTTGGGGCGCTTTTCCCTTCCTCCTCACTTGCTTTGTAACATTACCATTCTTTAATATATTGATGACACGCTTCTTCAAAAAAAAAAAAAAAGTTGCCAAATCATCATACACACCATCACCATTGCCATGTCATCACACACACATGTCACCCTTCATAAAAAGTCTATTTTCTTCAAAATTTCTCCTATATAAGTTATTTGGACCATTAAAGGGACATGAAATCATGCCACATCATCACTAATGCCTCCACATCACCACACACGTATCACACACATCACTTCCATCTCATCAAAAGTTTTGACTAGAAAAAAGATACTTTGCCAACTTGTTCGACACCTCATCATCTCTCATTGCCATGTCATTCTCATCTTGCCAACTCACCTTGCCTTCTTGCCACCTCACCTTGTTCTTACCCCATATTGAGCCCAAAAGTCAAAGAGTTCATTTTGCAAAAAAGATTCTTCCATGGCATAGAGCATCAAAAAAGATTCTGTTTGCAAAAAAAATTCAAAAAGGGCTCATTTAGACCTTTATTTTTGGTTTCTTGGGAACCGTGCCAAACTCTATGAACTAAAAAATTTTCATATCTACCCCCCAGCCTAGACTCTCACCCGGGCCCAATCTCCCTCCTCCCCCATGTGGTACACCCGGCGCAGGGCGGTAATGATCAATCCCACGCGGCATAGCACGCCGCTTTAATAATCTAATCTGTATATCCCTTATATATCCAAGTCTTTTTTTTCATAAAATGCCTGTGGGATATATCGAGAGTTTTTCCAAGAACCCTAAAAATTCTGTCATGCCAAGATCCGGCTGTTTACCCAAAATTAATCACTTAATCATTAAGAAATGCCTTCAGATCTGCCTGTACCCTACCAAGAACCACATGAAAAGACAAGATTCCTACCCAGATTACAGGTTGAAACAGAGGAATTTGAAAAGGGAAAGACAACACAGAAGTTTTTCGAGGGCTTTGGGCGAAGCATTCGATCGAGATTTCTCTGGAAAAGACGGGTATTGAAGACTTATGCTTGAAACTGCCTTCTAAGCATCGAATATCTATGGATTACCTGATGTTTCCAATTGATTTGCTGATTTGAAGACTGACTTGATCCTATACCCAAGACACAGAGCTTGGAATTCTGTTTAATGACTGTGTGATTCTTAAATGAATGAAAATCCGACCCTTGGAGATATACTTGAGTATAATTTATCCTTTGCATTCTAAGAAAGTAAGACAGTAAGGTTTTTGTGCTTGCACATAGGTATAAGACATTTGCAGTAAGATATGCATATAGATAAGAGCATAAAAGTTGAAGGATCATGAGAAAAGCATACATATTCCATTGAGCCAATAGAAATTCTCAGCTTGCTTTGCATAATAAACCCAATATTCTACAAATTTGAGTTCATGATTGCATCTCGCATCAGCTTAAGTAGTTGATCCTTGCTTGCAGACCATAAATAGCTTTAGGATTCAATCCAAAACAAAAAAAAAAAACCCCCACAAAAGTCGATTTAACAAAGTCTTGTTTGTCGCTTCGTGATCGGATGATACCATCGTACCAAAAATTCCAGAATTTTAGGATATTTCTCACCTTTTATGCAAAAAGTATGTTTGATCATTGTGTGCAGACATATGGAAAGGAGATCCAAGCATTAAAACACAAAAAGAATTCATATTTTTAGATGTGCAGAAAATTACTCTTTGCCAGGGATATTGATGAAGTTTTGACCCAGTCAGGAGTGCATATTTGAGTGATTTGTGCTATTCATAAGACATCTGACTTTTTGCCTAGCATTCATCTGAATCTTAAGCAGCTATGGCATTTGAAATCATGGTCAAATTGTTGATTGCTTGCAAATGGCACCATTCTTTCTAGGGCAGTCTTTTTTCTGATTTGGGAAAGTGATTCAAAATTTGTATTTGAGGTTTTTTTCTTGGAGTTTTCTCACACAGAATGGTTGTCTTAAGCAACCTGGAGGTTCTAAACCATTGAGGTTGAAGGTTTTGCCAGGAACACCTTCAACATTTTGGAGGTCCTACCAAGATAACTTCCTGGAATTTCGAACTCATGGCTCCCAGAAGAAACAATGAAGCATCTGAGCATGCTGAAGCACAAGAGAATCATGAAACCTCTGCTGCAGTACCAGGAGTGAGTATACAAGCAAATGCTGGTATGCCTTGCCACTACTTTGAATTGAACATGCCAATTCCTGCTCCCACATTTGATCCAAGCATGAATGCCAATAATTTTTTGAAAACTTTTGAGGAGTACTATCGTGAATACCTGACACAAAAAGGATGTAAGTTTTCTGAGTTCAAAAAATGTTTCAAAAATGATGAAGTAAGAGTTTGGTTGGAATATGTTATGAGTCTAGAAGCTAACTCATGGGATGAAATTGTTAAGAAATTCTTATTAAGATTTGGTAAGCTGCTTGATCCTCAAGATTTGATTTTTGAATTGCAAAACCTTTCACATAAAACATGGTGAAAGTGTGCATCAGTATGTAGAAAGATTCAATCTTTATCTTGTTAAATGTCAAATCAATCAAGTTCCTAACCACACTTTACATCTTGTAGCTTCATTTATCAGAGGTTTGAGCAGCAGAGCAAGAGTACACAGAAAGATGTTCAAGATCCAGAAGCAAGAAGGATTTGACACAGTACACAAGGCTTTTACAAAGGCTACTGAGATTGCTGATATGATCTCCTATAACCCTGATGATGTATATTCACCTCATGATCCTTTCTTTCCAGATTACGAGCAGGAGCACATGGGACTAGGACCTGTACCAATCTATGTTGTTCAAAAAGACAAGAAGAAATAAAAAATGGAAGATTTAGAAGGTCATGTGGCTGATGTGAGAGCTGACATAACCAAAGTGTCTGAGGCTCTGATTGAAGTAACCAAACAACCTCAAGAAATGAAGAGTTCCAGACCCGATAAGAGAATATACCCTCCATGTACTCATTGCTCAAGAAACACCCACTCACCTAAAACACTCAAACAAGTTAAGAGCTTCTTAGGTATGACAAGCTTCCTAAGGATGTATGTTCCTCACTTTTCACACACTATAAATTCTATTTCCAATCTCACAAAGGTTGGAAAATTTTCAAAGAAGCAAAGCAAACATATATTGGTGTAAAAAATCCTTTGACAAGATTATAGATGCTATATGCCATTCTATTTTGCTAAAACCTCCAGATTTTGAAAAGCCTTTCAAAGCTTATATCAGTGTTACAAGAAGGCCATAGGTTTGGCATTGCTTCAAGATGACAATATCATTTCCTTTGCAAGCAAAATGTGGTCTGATACTCAACTAAGATATCTCAGACTCGAAAAGAGTGCAGCTGCATTGATGTTCTTGATAGATAGACAAGGCCACTTGTTGCAAAATACTCACACTCAAGTTTATAAGGAAAACCCATTTCTCTGCTCTTTGCAAAATAAAAGCCAAAAGCTAAGCTACGTAGATGGGCTTGCAAAATTCAATCCTACAATATCAGTGTGAAAGTAGTCAATTCAATTGAAAATCCTACTTCTACCTTCCCCATGCATTGGTTGAACATGAAGATCAGGAAGGTTTAGATGAAAATAATTGTGCTACTAACCTGTTGCTTTGTATGAAGAGGCATTGATTGGCAGCTTGACATCGAACTATTTGGAGAACAATGAAGTGCCTAAGAATATGGCCAACAAATAAGAAAGAAGATTCAAGGAAAAATGCAAGAAATTAAGGCTGATAAGGGAGATATTATGCAAAACTGACAAAGAGGGTGTGCTACTAAGATGTGTGGATTTAGAGGAAGCCAAAATGATCATTGAAGCATGCCATGAAGGCATCCGTGGAGGCCATTTTGGTCGATGACACAACAGCCTAAGAAGATATTAAGATCGTGGTATTTCTGCCTACTCTTTTAAGGATTGTTATAATGCTATTAAATGTTGTCACAAGTGTCAAATTTTGGCAAAAGGGTGTTGCAAAACCAGCCCCCCCATCGCCATAACCTCTCCAGGCCATTTCAAGTATGGGGACTTGACTTTATAGGTCTCGTGAGATCCCTTTCATCACCAACATCGGCCATTCCCTTGTGGCCACAAATTATTTTACAAAATGGGCTGAAGCAGCCCACTTAGAGAGGCCAATGCTGTCACTACTGCAAGGTTCCTTCATGAAAATATTTGTGCTAGATTTGGAATTCCTTTCAAAATCATATCTGATAGGGGAACTCAATTTAACCAATCCATTGCATTATTACTAGCTACTCTCAAGGTCAAGCATACCAAAAGTTTAGCATATCATCCTCAGGGTAATGGTCAAGTCGAGTCAACATATAAAGTTTTGAAGTGAATTCTTAAAAAAACCATTAGCATTTCCAAGAAAGATTGGCATTTGAAACTACATGATGCTCTCTCGGGCATACAGACTACCATTAAGACATCCACAAAGCATACACCCTTCAACCTTGTCTATGGCATAGAATCCATTGTCCCCATTGAGCTTGAGTTGCCCTCCCTTAGATTGGCTTATCAAATAAATCTAGAAATGGAGGATGCACTAAAAGAAAGGTGTGTGAGATTGATGCAGCATCTTGAAGAAGACAGGTTTGAGGCTGAAAATGCAGTTCTTATTAAAAAATCCAAAAATATATTAAAAAATATAGTAGCATTCACTCTTAAAACAGGAGAATTGGTTCTCAAATGGAACAAGACAAGGGAAGATGTGGCAAAGAAAGTTTAAGAATCTGGGGAAGGGTCTTTGAAATAATTGGGACAAATAGGTTAGATTCTTATTGGTTGAAGTCTGTTTGATGGAAGAGAATTGCCAAATCCCATCAATATACTGCATCTAAAAAGGTATTGGCAACAGCATGTTGCCTTAAGCTTATTTGGATAAAAATTCGTCAAATTCTGTAGGTAGTTTAGTTAAGTTTGCTTTTGAGTTGATCACATTTGCAAAACCTAAAAAACAACACAAAAATTAGTTTAAAATGCTATAAGTATTGGTTTTATGTGATCGTGAAATTAAACAACGGTAAAGATTAAATGAGTGTCATTTATGCTAAAGTGACCTACTAATGAGACTAATGCAAAACAGTGAGGTATATGCAGGTTCCAGCTCACACAAGGCCAAAAATTCTGAATTTATATTGCTAAAGTCGTTGATTTCCATGCAGGAGCATCTGAAAAATTCATTCATACATCTCATCCTCACAAATGCATCTTATTTTCTTCAGACATCTCCACACATGATGCTGCTGCCATCCCTGCCATAACAACAACTCTTTTCAGTAACAAGTATTTTGTCACATGCAGGATCATCCTTTCACACCTCCATTACTTAATAATTTGTTCAAGAGTTGCCCTTGATCCATATGAGCCACTTCTGCTTTATCATTTCCTATCAGATTCATTGAACTGCTGTCACACTTCCATCCAACAGTTCTATTTGTGCTAATCACGTACACACTTGTCATGCAGGTTCATCAGTCCAATGCCTTCATAATCATCTACATCTCATCTACCTTTCTTATCACCTCTCTTTGCTCTCATCCATTGTGGGGATACAAGTTGCCAATATATTTCCATATTGGCTTACTAGCAAGAGCTCTAAACAATTCATCTCAGAAATCCAAAGGCCGGGGACCGCCCGTTTTTTTGTTTGGCATGGTGTTGCCACATCTTGGCAAAGATAGAGAGTTGTGCACACAAATTATACATATTTGATTAACTAAAGTCTACAACATATGTGTGCAAGTACTACCGATATGAAGACTCATATCCTTGAAGATTACAAAGTAGACACTTGTTTGAAGAACCAAGGAAAGGACATTCATTGAAGATCATGTTAACAAAGCAAGGAAGAGAAGATTCAAGCAAGGCAAACTAGAATTTGAAGATTGGCATGATACCTTGCTTGCCTCATCCTAACAAACTTGGCAAATAGCCTTTTCTCTAGTCAAAACACACCACTCATACACCATTCATACACCACACACTCATTACACTTCCATCATCTTGAAAAAGCAAAAAATTCCACTCAATTTGGCTTTTCCTATGATTTAAAATCACATCCTGTCTCTAAAAGTCAAATTAGAGAGAGAAAGTGCACAATTTCCCAAGAAAAGCATGAAGAACTCAAATGATCAAGTTGATGCATAAGGGATCTAAGTTTATGTGCACTAGTGCCAAGTTGTCCATGTCATAACCAAAAGTTGCCAAATCACCTTCATAAGATACCATGCACCATCCACATTACCACCGAGTATGCCACGTCATTTTACACATGTCACCTTCCATAAATTTCCTTTATTCAAAATATTTGACTTAAGAGAAGTCATTTTAATACTTAGGGTGACATGTCATCACTTCATTGTGCCACATCATCATTAAATGCCTCCACATCATCCTACACGTATTTCCACCTCATAAAAAGTTTTGACTAAAAAAATGACATTTTACCAACTTGCTTAATACATCATCATTCCATATTGCCATGTCATCTTCCATTTGCCAAGTCACCATACCAACTTGCCACATCATCAATTCTACCCCATTTTGAGTCAAAAAGTCAAATGTCCTTTTTGCAAAAAAGATTCTTCCATGTCATAGAGCATCAAAAAAGATTCCATATGGAAAAAAGAATTTTTGAAAAAGACCATGTTTTGAACTTCATTTTTGAGTTCTTGGGATTCATGCCAAGTTTAAAAATAAAAAATAAAAAATAAAAAAAATTCCTATCTACGACCCCCCCCCCCTCCCGCACGTGGTATCTCTGGGCATGTGAGCTGGCAATGGGCCAGACATCACGTGGAGACAACACGTTAATCTTGATAATACATGTCCGAATGGTCCTTATATACCCGAGCTGCCAGAAACCAAAATGCCTGTGGGATAATTCAACTCGAAATCTCGAGAACCCTAAATTTTTTCATGCCAAGATCCAGAAATTTTGAATGATCCAATCACCTAATCATGGCTATATGCTCCCGGATTGACCTATTCTAAGCCAAGAACTCTCAAATTAAGAAAAAAGACAAAGAATTGAACCGGAATTGGCAAGAACAGACCAAAACAGAGGATTATGAAAAGGAGAAATTGATGACAGAAATTTTCGAGGACTTTGGGCGCAAGAATTGATCGAGACTTCTCATTTAGAGACCGGTTTGACTGACCATTGCTTGAAATCGCCTTCCTTTCTTTTTGAATCCATGGATTTCATAAAGCAATTTGATTATTTGCTATTATGAAGATTTTCTTATCCTGTGCCCAAGACAACAGAGCTTGGGAATTTCTTGTATGACTGTATTATTATCCTTTGAATGAAAATCTGATCCTTGGCATTACAAATTTGCACAATTTGCATTCTACATCCAAAGCAAGGTAAATAAAAAAGGTAGGAGCAATATTGGAAGATAGTTTATCTGTTTCGAGCACATCATATCTCAGGTTACATCTTATTCTGTTTCAATGATCAAAATCAACATTAAAAATTAGATTAAGCTGCCTTTAGTGTGAAACTGTATGTGCATTTGATAAGTTCTGGCATAGCATACAGGGTAGTGCATAGAAAGAGGGTCAATTAAACAAGTGGAAAGCATAAAGAGCCTGAAAAATCTAAAAAAAAAAAACAATTTGCAACAGCCTGTCATCTATATTTTGTATACCATTGCATTCTTTAGGCAAAATATTCCATCTTGGAGATTTTAGCTATAACCTTGAACAAACAATCAGGTCCCCCTTGCTTACAAACTATTGGAAGGTGTTAAAATTTTCGATTTCAAAAATAGCAAAGAAATATCAATTTGCAATATTTTACTTGTCGCTTTCCATAAATACCGCTTGCAAAGAATTTAAATTTCTGATCCTATTTACACCTATTCTTGTAAAAGAAGTGTTTGAACCTTGTGCGCAGATCTTCAGAGAGAATCAAGTGATAGAACTCGAAAAAGATACATATCCTTCGATCTAGAAAAAAATTGCTCACTGCCAGGGATATTGACTCATTTTTTACTTCGTCAAGAGTGCATATTTGAAAGACCTCTGCAAGGTTTTTGGCATCTGACTTTTGACCCTAGATTCTTTGAGACCTTAAGCAGCCTTTTGCATTGGAATCATGATTAAATCTCATTCTGCTTGCAAATGGCATCATTTTTACCGAGGCATCATTTTTTCTGATTTGGGAAAGCAATACTAATTCAGTTCTAGGCTTTGTTTTTGAAATTTTCTTGCACAGAGTGGTTGCCTTAAGCAACTTGGAGGTTCTAAGCCATTGAGGTTGAAGGTTTGCCAGGAACACCTTCAACAATCGTGAAATGCAAGACTTGACTTTTCAATATTATGAGAATATGTAGCATAATAACAGGGGGTTTTCTTTGTGTTTTTGTACACTTTTCACTAAGGTTTTCCTATGATTTCGTGATGTATTCAAATGGATGTACTAATGCGTACATCTAGAGTGCACCACTTCTGAGCCATTGATTTTAGCCTTTTTTTTTTTTTCAATGGTCAACAACCAATGGCTCACAACAAAGGCCCTTTTTTTGTGCGTGTGGTGCATAATGGTCAGCAACCAATGGCTCACAACAAAAGCCCTTTTTTTGTGCGTGTGGTGTATAATGGTCAACAACCAATGGCTCACAACAAAAGCCCTCTTTTTGAGTGTGTGGTGCATAATGGGCACATGAAGGGCTTGAAGGGCGCATGTAGTGCAGTTTCCCCGTCGGCAACACATTTCTTATCATAACTTTTGATACGGCCTCGCTTCGATGATTTTTATTATGCTGGAAAGCTCTCCCGAGATCTTTTGATAGTGTATGATATGGATATGTTTGGTTGTTATCTATGCTAAAACAGCAATTTTTCGGCCGGGTTTGGTAGGCTTTCACATCCTACCAAATTGATTAATACAGATTGGCGGTATTGATATTGTTTTATGGCTCATTCAATGAAGCTTGCAAAAATTACCATGCATTTTTAGATTTTGAGGCGCTTATTAAGCAAATTCCAAGGCTTCTAGATCCTTGTGCCAACAAGCGTAAAAGTTTCCCACTTTGGTTTCTCACCACAAGAATCCATGGAGGCCAAAGGTCACCGTTAAATTCCAATTGAAAAAATGTTTGTGTATGGGTGTTGCAAACTTTATGACTTTCGTAATAATGGGATCGACCGCTTCTATCTTTATGGTAACTTTTATTTATGTTGTATTCGCTTTATTGTGATGAAATTCAAAAGCTACAGTGATGAAAGCCTCAAATGAATTTAGTTTTTTTTCTCGGGTTTGAATTCTAAAATTTTTGTCACACCCGGGGTTTACGTCCCTAAGACCCCAAGGGCCAAAAATTTTTTTTTGCAACACAAACCATTAACATCCAACATATAAAAATTAAATCCCCCAACAACATAACAACCAACACATAACAACCATTGACATTAACAACCAACATATAACTACCATTGACATTAATTAACACAACCATTGGGTCCAACACATTTAAATTAAAATCCCCTTAAAACCCTTTGGTTTGGGTGCATATTCACACCTGGGTGACGAGGGGCAAATGTTAGAGCCCTCATAATTGTATTTTGCACGCATTTTAAATCAACACCATATAGTATTCCGCTTGAAATCTTATAGTATTTTGCTAATATTGTTATACAAGATAGCAAATTTTGTACTTGCATACCCCACAAACGAGGAACTTTACGCACGTGTAGATTAAGGAATAAGGGGTGAATATGCCTATCCAACAGTTTCCTCGCTGTCTCTGAGTCACCCCCGTGAATATGCACCCAAACCAAAGGGGGTTTAAGGGGGATTTTAATTTAAATGTGTTGGACCCAATGGTTGTACACAAACACCCTCGGACAAAAACAATGTAAGCACGAGCCTTCTTTCCATTTCCCAAAGATTTCTTATTTATTGGCACGCTTGTGCTATCTACGCTTGCAAACCAACTAGACTTTATGTGCACGGGATGCTTTTTATCGCTTGATTTCATCTAGGGCTAGGGAAATTCATCGAAATTCCGTGTTGGTTATGGTTATGTGAGATAACCATTACGTTTCTTTTCCTTCTATTCGGTGACTGGTTTTTCTCGCGAGCGAATGCACAATTGGAGCCAGTGGAGAAGGCCGAGCAATGGATATGTTGCAAAAGCATGCAAACATATGAAAATATATGAAGGTCTATCACTCATTAGGACTAAATAGACTGTTATGCCTACCTCCGCACATGTGCAATGGAAACTAGTAGAGTTTACAGACAAATTTCGTCAAGAGTTGCTCAAGAAGATGGCACAAGCATCAGGTTCGTTATCATTATCTATCATTTGAAATCAACTTGAAGCAAGACAACTAGTGTAACTTGTTGTTGCTACAGACCAAAGTTTTAGAAGGTACCATGCCTCCCCTGCAAAAACTTGTGGAGAGTTTCTTAAGCCAATTCTTCCCAGTTGGGTATTTATATAGGTGTTTTGTTTTATATGTGCCTTAATTGTTTATCCGTTTTGTATTACGTGCTGCCCCAGTCCAAATTCATTGAGAAAGGATGCTATAGTAAATGTCACGATCTTTTAGTATATAATCGAAAAGTTTTATGTCTGGCTATTGATGGTGAAGGCAAAAATCTTGGCTTTTCCATGAGAGCTATATCAATTTTAACAACTTTGTTGCATCAGTTTCAACACTTAGATTTGGAGGTAAACTTCAAATTGGATAAATTCAAGGTTATGCTTATTTGATGGCTTATTAGCATTGCTGTTTATATTGTCAGCGGGTATTTTGGTCAACTCGCTTTGAGTAAAAATTTGCAAAGAATGTGATGATACGGGACATGACAATATTGGCTTCAAACTTCACCAAACATCGATGGAATTGATCCTCGTATATGTATCTATTTGTGCTTTACCATTTGATAGTTTCATCCGTTAATAATCAAAAGTTTGGTATAATTGTCATTGGTTCCATATTACTAACATGCAACAATGTACAGATTCTTCTTCTCATCGTATGCATTGAAGATTGCTACATCAAAGATTGAGATGACCTCATATCGAGTAAGAGTGGTTGGGATGAGTATGGGATTACATACAACTGGTCAAGCTCCAACATTCTCATCAAGAGAATTATTGGACAATCTCAAACAAGTTCTGGCATTGCTTTTGGAAGTGAAATGTATGGTGGGATTAGTAATGTACAGGTGGAAGGTCTTATGCTGATCAACAATTTGCAGCAATGTGGTGATACGGGACATGACAATGTTGGCTTCAAACTTCACCAAACATCGATGGAATTGATCCTGGTATATGTATCTATTTGTGCTTTATCATTTCGCAATTTATGATAGTTTCATCCGTTAATAACCAAAAGTTTGGTATAATGTTCATTAGTTCCATATTACTAACATGCAACAATGTACAGATTCTTCTTCAGATGTATGCATTGAAGATTGCTACATCAGCATTGGATATGACCTCATATCGAGTAAGAGTGGTTGGGATGAGTATGGGATTGCATACAACTGGTCAAGCTCCAACATTCTCATCCAGAGGGTTACTGGACAATCTCAAACAAGTTCTAGCATTGCTTTTGGAAGTGAAATGTCTGTTGGGATTAGTAATGTACAGGTGGAAGATCTTATGCTGATCAACACCAGGAGGGGCCATAATTTGAGCAACTCAGAAGTTTGTGCAGGAATTATTTTGTGAAAATAACTTCCCTCATCGTCTATATCATTGTAATAGATGTATCCAATATACCTATATAATTGTTTGGCATTGCTTTCGTGAATATGCAGGTTCTATAAAATGAAGGCAATATATCTATTATAGACAATATGATTCTGGTGATAGTAAAAGGTAGATATAAAGCTAGGTAAGATGCTCCAAATAGACTCTACTACAGATAAAATTCCATGTCCATGAAAACGAAATCCCCAAGTTTCTAGCCACTGCTTAAACATCAGAGATCACTTTCGTAAGGCTGGAAACTGACGGGGGAAAGTGATGGCTGGATTTTACCTACAAGCATCTAAAAGGTTTATGCATTATGGGCAAAAACTACGGCTTCTGCTCTTGCTTTTTCAGCAATGTATTTAGCTGAGCTCATGATATCAGGAAAACTCGAACGGATGATGGTGCAAACAAGAAGAAATTCTTAGGCTCCTATAACTAACACAAAGACAACCCATGAAAACAATCTATCAACGAATTGTTTGCAACTAGTTTTGTTGGAGTCATAAATGCCTTGAATACTAGCATACAACCCACGAAAACAATCTATCAACGAATTGTTTGCAATTAGTTTTGTTGGAATCATAAATGCCTTGAATACTAGCATACAACCCACGAGAACAATCTATCAACAAATTGTTTGGCACTAGTTTTGTTAGAGTGGAGAATGTCTTGAACGCTAGTTATGCTGGGGCAAAAGTTATAAAATGAGACTGATCTCTCACAAGGACAAACTGGCCATATTGAGACCTAGGAATGGCTCAAAGCTTGCAACTTGATCTGCATAAGGGTGCATCCCCATTACCGTAGAACCCAGTTGGGAGTTTTGCCATGTAAGCAAAGTAAAGGCATTTGCTTGAAGACCATTCCTATTGCAATTCAGTGCTCCTAAACCTGAAATCAGAGCAAGAAACAAATCATGATGGATCTCTTCACTAAACGACAAATCAAATCCAGCAAGAAGACAAATCCGGCTCTGAATTCAACAATTCAGCAATTCAGAAGTCCTCTCGCACTTCCGAGTTTTTTAAAGTTGCCTTTGCCACGAAGCAAAGGCAAGGCGACGTAACAGACTAATGGGGATGCACCCTAAACATCAGTGAATACTTCAGAGCTTGAAAGTTTCCGACGGAGGCAGGATTTACTTTTACCTATTTAGAGAAAAAGGCCACAGAAGAAATTTCGCTGATTGTGTAAACACCACGCTCCCTAACACACTGCCCCTCAAGTTTATAGTGATCCAACGGTTCAGATCAATCTTGATCAGTGGAGCTATAACACACTGGTACTCCATAACACCCTAGGGTGTTATCAAATGGACGGATCCAGATTGATTTTGATGGTGATCGGATGGCCCAAAACTCTCGGGATGGTGTGTTAAGGGTGACAACGCCCTGGCCCTCAAGTGTTACTTAAAAAAAAAATCAGGCCATCACGCCCGAGCCATTTTGATGGCCTGAAATTTTTTTTTTGAAGTAACACCCGAGGGCCAGGGCGTTATCTACACCCAACCCCTTTGGGAGCCAATATTTCCCTAGCATAACACCCTCGTTCCAGGGTGTTATCCCTCTCATAACGAACTTTCATTTTCCGTCGATGTAATCAGACTGATCCACCTGCTAAAAAACCTGGCTGCAACGTGGATAGCTCCAACCGAACC
This sequence comes from Isoetes taiwanensis, assembly GCA_021234155.1. Taxonomy (NCBI): domain Eukaryota; kingdom Viridiplantae; phylum Streptophyta; class Lycopodiopsida; order Isoetales; family Isoetaceae; genus Isoetes; species Isoetes taiwanensis. Next base: position 14,728,645 of record JAJEKV010000029.1, on the reverse strand, counting down.
CTTAAGCCAAAATCTTCTGTGAATTTGTCCTAAGAGCTCTCGTTTCCTTGTAATCTCCCACAGTATAACCACACTCTTCAGTATACAACGATTCTGGAGGAAATCATGCACCTTTCTACATATAAAAGGTACAGTTCTAATAGCTTGCATGTTGCTGCATTAAAGTCCTGTGCTGCACGTATCCAATATACATAAATATACATATGTAATTAATTGCTTGGCATTGCTTTCGTGAATATGCAGGTTCTATAAAATGAAGGCAATATATATATTGTAGACGATATGATTCTGGTGATAGTAAAAGGCAGATATGAAGCTAGGTAAGATGTTCCAAATAGACGCTACTACAGACAAAATTCCATGTCCATGAAAACGAAATCCCCAAGCTTCTGGCCACTGCTTAAACATCAGAGCACTTTCGTGAGGTTGGAAAGTGACGGGGGAAACTGATCTAAAAGGTTTCTGCATTATGGGCAAAAACCACGGCTTCTGCTCTTGCTCTTTCAGCAATGTATGTAGCTGAGCTCATGATATCAGAAAAACTCGGGAAAATCCTGTAAGTGTTTGAAACAATGTGTATAATACCAATACGTTCACGTTTCTCAACAAGACCGGACTGATTGTAAGAGGAACTTGCGTGTTGCATGTTCCTGTCATACCCCAGACTTGTACTTCCTTATAATATTTTCAGTAGCACTCCATTTTTTCAAAGCCAATGCCTTTGTATAAACAAGTTTACTCCAGAAGCAGTTCATGTATCATGCTTGTAATTTTAGCTGCCAGATTGCTATGCCCAATAGGGGTCACCTATGCCTACCAGATCAATATTATAGTCCACGCGTTGGTCTTGAGAGTATACAACGTGCATATAAAAGGTACAGTTCTAATAGCTTGCATGTTGCTGCATTAAAGTTCTGTGCTGCACGTATCCAATATACATATACATAATTGCTTGGCATTGCTTTCGTGAATATGCAGGTTCTATATAATGAAGGCAATATATCTATTGTAGACAATATGATTCTGGTGATAGTAAAAGGCAGATATGAAGCTAGGTAAGATGTTGAGGCAGGGTTCTTTCCAAGATTTTAGATAGGATCTGAAGTGCATAGAGAACTGGACGGGTCTGAGCTGAAACATCAGTTAGTCGGCCTAGATGTAGGTATGTAATTTGGCATTCGATTTGTCAAATTGATTTTTTTGCCCAATGTCTGACATGGGTATGAATTAGGTGGGCGAAGAGTATGAAATGGAAAGGGATTCATTGTAAAACCTTTCAAAACATATCATGTAATACCTAGCCAGGTATGACCATAATTCTATTATAGCTGATGTTTAAAACTTATGGATGATAACAATACAAAAGCAATACAGGGATACATTATTTATTCAGTAAAGCAAAAGTTGAAACCTGAATATATTGGACTTTCTGCAAATGAAATCAAGGAGCTCAAATTCGAGGGAGTAGAGGAACGATGTATGAGACGAAGCATTCTTCATCACCGCCATCATGGACCTTTAATGGCTGCCTTCCGACTGTTTGGTACGTGGGCTCAAAGTTTTGTTTTCAACGGCACTGATCTTCTTAATCTGAAAACATGGATACATGCCTGTAAATTTTCTAGTTTTCAAGTCCCGCTAATTCAATCCCCCAACATGCTGCTAAATGTGATAAACACTTTTGCTTCCGAACTGAGGAGATGTGATGGTGTAAAAGCACTTTCAAAAGGCAAACATATTCACCAGAGCATATTAGAATGTGGCTTAATTGGCGACAGATTTCTAGGGAACCTCCTGATTCATATGTATGGAAAATGTGGAGCCCTGAAGGAGGCAAGGATTATGTTTGACAGCATGGCTGACAAAAATTCTTTTTCTTGGAATATCATGCTGGCCACCTATATTGATCATGGGCAGCTTGAAGACGCTCTCCTTATATTTCAAGCAATGTCACTACCGAACACAGTTTCATGGACAACCATGATATGTGCATATGCTGATCAAGGGAAGCAGACTCTGGCACTGTTGCTTTTTGAACAGATGCAATTAGCAGGCTTACCTCCAGACAGGGTTACCTTTGTGAGCTTGATTGATGCTTGCACCAGCAATGCTGCACTCATTGATGGCACGTTGATACATAGCCATATCAAAGCTTGTGGATTTGAATCTGATATTGTTGTTAGTAGCGCCCTGATCAATTTCTATGCGAAATGTGGAAATTTAATGGATGCCTATGCAATATTTAGGAATATGCCTAGGAGGAACATTGTGTCCTGGAATTCTATAATTGCAGCATATGCTCAACATGGCTATGGGGAGAAGGCAATTCAAATGTATCACAGGTTGAATATGGAAGGAATAATGCCAACTGACGTGACATTTCTGAGTCTTTTATTTGCATGTAACAATGCTCGCATGGTGGACGAGGGCTATCAATGGCTAATATCAATGAGTAAGGATGGTTGTGTTGAGCAAACTTTGGAGCATCATAACTGCATTGTTGACCTCCTAGGGCGGACAGGAGAGTTGGATGTGGCCGAAGCTTTGATTAATAGCATACCATTTGGGGCTAATTCAACCTCTTGGAAAGCCTTGCTTGGTTCTTGTCTAATATTTGGTGACATAGCAAGAGGAAAGCATGCTGCAATACAGGTGGTCAATTTGGATCCAGAACATCCAGCAGCCTATGTGTTGCTGTCAAACATGTGTGCTCTATAGATGAGGAAAGGCAACTGTTAGTGAATTACTGATCTGGAGTGCTGTGTTTATATTGATACATCTGAAGTAATTGTTGGGGAGTATCCAAAGGAGGATGCTGCTCCTAGCTGATAAAGAACATTGATTTTCCTAGACCCTAAAGGTCTTAAAGATGTTTCCTTTCCTTACTAGGTAAGGGGCCAGGAAAAAGAAAAAGCTTATGGTCTTTGGGGACGTGCAGGGTATACTGCGTGGCAAGTAAGGGAATTGATCAATGGAAGGCACACGTTTTTGAAAGGATGCCATAACACGCCAAGACAGTTCCATTCAACATGTGCTGCTTCTTGCTGGCAGGGTAACAGTCCCTGGACTTTGGGAACATACAGGTATACATCCTAGCAAGTAAGGGAACTGATGAACGAGAAACAGGAGATGCCAGGACAACTACCAGATTTTGGATCATGCTTCTGCTATAAGAACAAAGTATCTTGCAGAGTGAATATCTATTCAAGTACCTGCAGGGAACATTTTTGGCTTAGTGACAATAGGGTCTGTTGTGGTTAGATTTGTTGGGCGTGTACAGAGGTAAGCCGTAATCTGTTTTAGTTTTGGTAAGATGAAACTTTTGTTTACTCAACTCATGTCGATGTAAGATTGCGATGTTATAAGATGCCAGAAAGCTTGAATAAACCCAGTATGGTGAATCTCGTTACCATATTACTCTGGCCTCCATGGACAATTATCAAAGGCAGGTTTTGAGTTTTTTAGTACAGTATTTTGTATTCTATAAGCAATATATGCCATATAAAACAAGACCTGTAAGAATGTATTGATTACCATTTGAAACAGCAATTTGAGGCTGTTCATGTTGCAGCCAACTGGGTTTTATGTGCACGTGGATGCGTTTTTGATCGTTTGATTTCATCTAAGGCTAGGGAAATTCATCGAAATTCCAGGTTGGTTATGGTTGCAATGAGATAACCATTTCGTTTCTTTTCCTTCTATTCGGTGACTGGTTTTTCTTGCGAGGGAATGCACAATGGAGAGAAGGCCGAGCAATGGATATGTTGCAAAAGCATGCAAACCTATGCAAATATATGGATGTCTTATCACTCATTAGGACTAAATAGATGGTTATGGCTACCTCTGCACATGTGCAATGGAAACTAGTGGAGTTTACAGACAAATTTTGTCGAGAATATACTGAAAGTTTTGTGTCGGCTTTTGGATGGTGAAGGCAAAAATCTTGGCTTTTCCACGAGAGCCATATCAATTTTAACAATTCTGTTGCATCACTTTCAGCACTTAGCTTTGGAGGTAAACTTCAGATTGGATAAATTCAAGGGTATGCTTATTTGATGGCTTATTAGCATTGCTGTTTATATTGTCAGCGTTCTTGGGTATTTTGCTGAACTCAGTTTGAGTAGAAATTTGCAGCAATGTGGTGATACGGGACGTGACAATATTGGCTTCAAACTTCACCAAACACCGATGGAATTGATCCTGGTATATGTATCTATTTGTGCTTTACCATTTCGCAATTTATGATAGTTTCATCCGTTAATAACCAAAAGTTTGGTATAATTGTCATTGGTTCCATATTACTAACATGCAACAATGTACAGATTCTTCTTCAGATGTATGCATTGAAGATTGCTACATCAGCATTGGAGATGACCTCATATCGAGTAAGAGTGGTTGGGATGAGTATGGGATTGCATACAACGGGTCAAGCTGCATCATTTTCATCCAGAGGGTTACTTGACAATCTCAAACAAGTTCTGCGTTGCTTTTGGAAGTGAAATGTGTGGTGGGATTAGTAATGTACAGGTGGACGGTCTTATGCTGATCAACACCAGGAGGGGCCATAATTTGAGCAACTCAGAAGTTTATGCAGGAATTATTTTGTGAAAATAACTTCCCTGGTCGTCTATATCATTGTATAGATAGGCAGGCAAGATTCATATCACTTGTAACGGAAATTTCTTTATATTTTGTTCAGTTCTTTTCTCAGTAGGGCTTGAAATAAAAGCAGCACTGCTTGCTTACAAGGTCCAGGAGCTTGACCAAAGATCAATGGTGGAATAAACAGATGTACAGGGCCAGACAATTAGTCGGCCAGGTTGTCTAGCCTAACCTAATGTCTACCAAATTACTAAAGCATTCCTTCTTTCCAAAAACTTTATTTGTTTCTATTGCTGAAGTCAAAATTTGGGCTGGCAATGACGGCTACAAGTGAATAGTTTATTCTTGTTTGCATATGAATCTATTGGCCTTGTAAAGCCACAGTTGGTGGCTTATTATCAAAAAACAAGGCATCTGCCAGCTAGTTTATTTATGGCCTACCTAGACACCCTTACACATTCCCTTAACAGTTAGGTAAAAAAACCTCCTAAAAATACCTTTTATTCTGTATAATATACTCTTTTCTTTATGATGCATTAAAAAATATACTAGACCAAGTTACAATCAAAAGCATTGTCAAACTCATCGAATTTACACCATTTATAAGATTTGTAAGGCAACCATTTGTGTGTTACCAACCACTTGTTATATTCCGCTTGTCCTTCTCTAGGCTTAGGTGCAAAGAAATAATCTAAGGTGTTCTATGTTGTAAGTCAATGCCATGAAAACTTGGGCTTCAAGGGTATGTCTAGTTTAGTGTATATCCCTTAGTGTTTGCACATCACAAGGTTAAAGCTCTCCACGTTGGTAGTTAGAGGAGAGAAAAAGATGAAAAGCCTTCTTAGGCTGTTCGTGCTTGCGCAATTGCTCTTGGGCGCTTACGCTAAGCTTTTATGATGCAAGCTTAGATTTGGCGCAATGCATGGGATGCGATATGATGTGGCATCTAAATCATCTTGTTGTATCGAGTGAAGGAATTGTAATAATATGTGCTCTAGGTTCTTCAGTAGGAAACACATTCCAAGAGAATATCTTTGGAAAGAGTTTCATTCCCTCCAACATTCGTTATAGTTGGATGCTGTCACCCTAGTATATTCCATGAGAAAATGCTACATTTTGGCATTTGCTCAAAGAAGCCAAATGCTTAGCCACTTGCTGGAACAACTCAAAAGCACCACTCACACCATATTCTACAATTTGCTATGCAAAGTAATCAAACGTGCTTTTGACTAGTTTATATTCAGTATTGTAAGAGCGATTCACAAGTATCAACAAAGGCCACTGGGTTATGTCCCTCGTATTGACTCCCTTACTGTGTTGGTATCCAGGCACATGCCCCCCCCTCCCGGCATAGCGAGACTCATCTATTATCCCATAATCTGTTTAGTAATCACTTTGACTGTGCATCTTATTATAAAAAAACCAATCTTAGTCTAGTCCAATGAGTAAATCTAACATAGTGTCTAAATTCTATAATGGCCATCTTTTTCCACTGCAACCAAGCATGATGTCGAAGGCATGACACATTTTCCATGTTTGAAAGGCAGCAAAGGGAAAGTGCTTTCAATACTAAAGAAAACCGGGGATAATAGTGTTGATCTTCTTCAAAAGAATTTTAAAATCTTACAGTATTTGATGGCTCCAACCTGAGAATGTGCTTAGTTATGTCATCCCCTAGGTCTAAAAATATGAAATCCACATGCGGGAGAAAAGGATATCCGCACTCCCACGTCCACTTCATATAGTATTTTTTTGATCAGTTCTTCACTTCAAAGACATACCCTGCCTGACCAAGAAGGCCAACCATGCAGGCACGATTATGCATTGAAGGCTCAATCTTATGCTTGCAGTTAATTGAATTGAATGGTTTACAATCTTCTCCAAAGAAACATGCATGGGTGCAAAAGTAAATAACGCTAACATTATTAGGCTTTACATCCAAATCCTCCATCCGCCAAAGCACATCTTGAACCTCCTTTGCATGACAATTCGAAATATCCTAAGACCATTATATTCCATGATATGAGATCCTTGTCAAGCATCACGTCAAACACTTTGAAAGATTTCTCTAAGTTTCCATATTTTGCATACACATTACTCGCAAAAAGGATATTTGTTCTATAATGATCCTAAAATTTCACTATAGATATGCATTACCAGTTTAAACACCCCATCACACTACAAGCATGCAAAGTACTTAAGCATCCATTGGGCCCTTAGTTTTATGTAGTGTATTCAACTTTTATACATAACCTAGATAGTCTTGCTAATGCAGGAAGGTCTAATTAGCTGTCCACATAATAAAAGATGAATAGGAGCAGGGTCTGCAATGGAATAAGACCATCATCATCAAAAAACACATACAATGGCTACATCAGATCCAAATTATGTTTAGACCATAATCTAGATTTCGTCAATTATAGTTTTCCTGAATCATATATGTACATAAATACCAGCAATGCTTGGTGTATCCTTCTTGCCTGAATTGAATCATAGACGTAATTATATGTCAATCCTTGGCAGTATCTCATATTGTGGTTCCTGGCATCTTATACTTGTATTTTATACTTGCCTAGATATCTTGAATAAATAAAAGGAAACATGTTATATGGTACACGATTCAATAAAACAATGCAAAATGACTTGAATTTATAAGAAATAAAACTAACCTCACCTTACCATCTCTAACAATGGTGTCACTAAAAATGAGCAACTACTTTATGACATGCAAAAATATATATCACCTTATGCATACTCCAAAATGATGCATGCCAAAGCGCACTGTGGCTCCATCCAGCAGACCAGAAGTAAGTGACTTTAAAGAATAAACCTAAAAGGGACAAGACTATAATAAAAGAACAACTTGCCTGTAAAGGAGAGGAAGAACATAACAACTTAAGATAGATAGATAGATAGATAGATAGATAGATAGATAGATAGATAGATAGATAGATAGATAGATAGATAGATAGATAGATAGATAGATAGATAGATAGATAGATAGATAGATAGATAGATAGATAGATAGATAGATAGATAGATAGATAGATAGATAGATAGATAGATAGATAGATTGTATTTTAACGTCATGCCACTAGGCAACATCCAAATTAAGGAGAAGGGATGAAAAAGGAGAAGGGGTTTAGCATGATGTGACAAATTAGCAAAGCTATATCTTGAGGATGCTTGATAGAGGTTATTTAATTTAGTATTTTGTAATTTGAGCTTTGCATTTGCCTTGCATTATGCCCATTTTTAAATCTTTGCCAAGGTAACACTCCACTTGTCTTGCATGAATATCTTAATATCTTCATGCATAGCGTAAAGGAGATGTCATTTTTGCTATCACCATTAATGTAGTATTTGATACTACATGATTTTTTCAGAGCGAAACTTTGTTATTATGACATATAATAACATGTGTGGGCCTTTCATAAGTCTAAAATCATTTCTGATTGCTTGACATCGCCACATAGCTATGTTCATAGCTGCAACCCATGTCATAGAATCCCAAACACCCACAAATATAATACACACATGTATAGTCTTGTATTGGCCTCTAATCATAATCCACTCCTATGTCACAATCTAGTGATGATGTTATCCATAAGAGATCAACTTCCTATTACCTATCTTGCGCCATAGATATGGTGTGGTTTTAACACCACACTTCTCAGAGTCTACGACTAATCCTCATAGGCAAACTCTAGTTCTAAGTGCCCACCATACTCTAGCGAGCAATTTCTAGAATGAAAGACTCCAACTCAAATTCCTAGTAAAAGTGTTCAACGCATAGCTTAGCAACTCTAAAGTTAATTCTCCAATATCTCATTCAGACTGAGAGGTAAAGGGATATATTATCTTTCCTTCTTTTCTTCATGCTTTGTAATTTCACGTGATTCATTCCTTGGAGTAACACAACTCAAAGATTAATTCTTGTCAGCAGGGTTACATCCTACATCGAGCACGCCATACTAAAGAGGTATGATTCATAAATGGAAAGCTTGATGGGAACGATAAAGGATTACATGATTCAACTTAGGATAATACTATATATAGCACCATGCAGTTGAGGGAGAAGTGCGCAATGATTATATGTCATACAACATGTTACAGAGGTAACATACCAATGTGGCTATGTCAAGCAATCACATGTAATTGTAGGTTCATGAATGGCCCATACATTTTATTATTCGTCTTAATAACAACGTATCACTCGTGAATGTTGGAAAGATCAAGTAGTATCAAATACTACATTATAGGCCATAGCAAAGATGTCGACTTTGATTTCCAGTTTGTGCTATGCAGGAATATACCCATGATATTCATGCAAGTCGAGGGGAATGTCAGCTAGCAAGGTTTAAAGAATGAGCATAACGATATGCTTGTATATGAAGATATTGGCTTAGGTATAACTTGTCAGAGACAAGCATTTAAGTTATCTCAATCGTTTGGAATTGACTATCAGTAGTTACAACTTATTGATAGGGGCTTGTGAAATTTATATGTTAGGAAAATATCTGGAGTAACACGAGCATATCCTTTAATGTTATATTCAAGAACATCTCTAGGATGCTTTGGGAATCGTTGAAATAAAATATAATGGAAGCTTAACAATCCAAAGGATCAAAGATGAAGATGAGCTAAATCAATGTTATAAGTTGGGCAGTGATCAATTGGGCCTAAGAATATCTCAATGTATGAAATATCCCTTCCAATGATGGAAGAAGATGGAAGAAGAGAATGATGACGACTTTTCTGTTGATACCTTTAGGTATAACTGATAAGACATAAATAAATACTAAATTGAAGTGCCACTAAGAAGCAAGAGCAGGCGTATAGAGTGGAAGGGTGAAATTACATAAACCAGCGGTCCATATGTGCTTATCATTACCTTACTCATAGGGGATCAATGCTGAACCCCTAAGGGAGATATGAGGATTTCTTGACTCGAGTACCTCTTATTGATAATGGACTTAAGAACCTAAGTACTTTGATCCAAGGAATCAGGGTGAGATAGTGGATGCTCTTGAGAAAGGCCATGAAAAATGGTTACTAAGATTTAAGGGACAATGTACTTTAAAAGGGCACTGATAACTAACAAATCATAGGCCGATTAAGACTCATAGATGAGTTTATGTCTATGTTTAGATACTAAGAAACAAGATCTTAACAAAAACATTAAGCATTCTAAATATGCTAACTATGGCCCTGCATGATTGTTTCCCCCACATTATTCATGCTTGATCAGGAGATTACAAAGGCATCGAACACCATTTAAAAAGCCCTTTTGGGAAAAGGCCTTCGATCTGAATACTCTTATAGGGTACTAAAATAGTGATTGCAATAGCTTGTCCCCATAATTTTAAGTGTCCTTCAAGTGTGGTCCCATTAGCAATAGCTAAATGCTATCAAGTTAGCGACACGAGAAGCGAATGAATTTCACGATGGGCAGTTAGATAGGATTTCATCTATACGCAAGCTAGTATTATTGGCCGTAGACAACATGTAATCTGCTAAACATAGACTGTGAGATGTTGGATATCCAGTTTGGCATCTAAAATAATGTCAAAGGATACTGGAAAGAACTCAAAAGCATGGAATTGAGGGGTACTGTAGGGTTGTTCCTAGTCAGCTAGGCCAGCCAAAGGAAAAAGTTCCCTTTTTAGAGGGGGTGGATGAGTCGCGACACAACATCCGATCAAATATAATTATTATCTGGCCCAGAATTAATACGTTAGGCCTTCTGTGATTGTGGTCGAGAGGACCTATTCCCAATTCTGGTTAGCTTTTAGGATAATTGGGAATTAAAGTCCCATCAAATATTTTATTGTGCTGCTTTGAAAGGCAACAAGAGCCTTGAAAGCCATCCAAAGATTTAATATGTTGTCTTGGGGGGGAAGAATTTTAATTTTGAGACAACATGATTAACACTAGATTCGCAAAGAACCTTTAGGAGAAGGGGCCTTCTTGAAAGATCCTTAATTGGTACTAACCTTTGGAATATCCATATCATCCCTTGGGATAGTTAAGCTTATTCAAAGAACTTAATGACCTCAAGGCTTATAAGTAATGGTTGGAAATACATTGCCTCAAACAAAATCAGGTACCCTACAAAGGGTGATTTGTCAACAATGGTTAAATACCATTGGACTATTATAGTAGATCAACTTCAAAACAGATCAGGTACCCTACAAAGGGGTGACTTGTCAACAATGGTTAAATACCATTGGACTGTTATAGTAGATCGACTCCAAAACAGAGTTGGCCACTATCAATGAGCCGATGGTTCGACCACATCATGACTGACACATAGGCAATGTGTTTCGTTATAGGGTAACTACCCAGGTTTAAATTTGAATTGATTTGAAGAAAAGGTCTAGCATTGTTGTGGATGCTGCCACAAGTTAACAACGTATGTAGTATATATACATATGATATACAAATTGGTAGAGAAAGCTATAGAGTGACACGGGGAAAGAAAACCAAATGAACCCAAAACTAGCACTTATTGGTTTTGGATTTCAACTAGAATGTGCAGATTACATACAATCTGCTAAATACAAAATGTAGAATGTTGTAGTTGGCATAGAATGCCAACGGACAACAGTGTAAAACTCAAAATCATGTGTTTGAGTATTGCATGACAGTCCCTGGTTGGTTGGCAAATAACATTGGCTTTCTAAAAGGGCAAATGCATCTTGCATGGAACACCAAAGACTATACGTCAAACATGACTCTTCTTGGATGACATGATAGTGGAATATAATGATTTATAGAATAGAATAGAATAAAATAGAATAGAATGATTTTTATCGTCCACGGAGACCAATCAGCCTATGGGACCCAATGAAGGAGCGCAACAGACTTATTACTGTTCGGATTAAAAAACCCCTGCCTTGAAGGGTTTTCAAGGGAAAAACCGTAGCAGTAATAAGACTGATGTTAAACTGCACAAATATAGATATATACATGTCAAGTGTGTGTCCGAGGACATAGCTGTTCTCGCATATCTATGACCTCCTGAAGGTATGATCCCAGCATTTGTATGGAAGTCGTACTCAATATCACATGTAGCGGCTAGCCAGGCCTGACCAACTCAGTATGGCGAGTGCAGATTTGATCATATGCTGAACAACTTTGAAGGGTATGGAATTCATCCTCAAGGGCACGCATTGGGCAACATTGACAAATCTTGTTCTAGCATGGCTCCCCAATCATCTGCCCATCTCAATTCGAAGATGGTGTGCACCTGTGCGAATGGAAGCAATGAGTCTGCGCCTTTTCATAGGCAAGTAAGTATGAAGGTAGCATTGCAAGTCCCGTTCCATGTGGGATTTACGCGGTGTGGTAATGTGCCGACTTGACCTGTTCAAAGGCACTGGCATCCTAGAGCTTGCTGAGAAAGCAAGCGTCAAGGTATTGCCTCAAGCTATGGCGATAGGGAATCATAATTTATAGGGCTAGAAGGTCAATAAAAATTGGATTATGTCCGTGTTGACATTTTGGGTCATAGGGATACACAATGCAAGATAGATGCCCTAATGATGATCAGTCCCTAAAGTAAGACATGACTATAGTTTATATAAGTATGCCAAGTCATCCATACAGTCCCATCGATCCGAGCCATCGGATCGCCATTCTGGGGAGGGACGAGCGTCTATATTAGGCCATTTCGCCTTCGCCTCTAAGTATCGGCGCCTTCTCACAAAGATCTCTTCTTCTCCTCTCGTGGCTTCCCTCCCTTCCTGCCCTCCTGCGTGGGCGCATGAGTCTTTTTCATTTGTATTTGTTGTTCATGCATTCTTTGTGGTTCTCCACCTGTGGGTGTTGCTATTCTCATGTTTCTGTTTCATCGGCATCCCATTGCTATATTCTCCACCGGGTGATGCTGCTTATTTCCACCCTCGAGGGTGATGCATACTTTTACATAATGGTTTTCCACCCGCTGGTGTCGCTTTTTCCACCCTATGGGTGATGCTCTCTTTTCTCGCCATGTTCTTTTTTCATCTGCTTTCATTCCTCATATCTTCTGACCTTCTTGGTGCAAATTTTGTTTTTCATGGCTATGCCTCGCTTATTTTCTCTAACCATTTACTTCGCATTTTTGGGGAGTTTTTGTATTGCTTGCGTGATTCTCGCCATCTTCCGCCGTCTCGGGGACACATTTGAGGTCTTCGCCATCTTCCGAGTCCTTCCGATTTATGTCGCCATCAACCCATCTCCTCCCGCTCTCCAGTGCAACACATTCAAGGCTTTTGGCACCATTTTCATTTTTTCATCGAAAACCCGTAAGGGCGTGGTTTTTATCCCGGCGATAAGTTGTCGCCATTACCCTTCTATATTGCCTATGCGCATTTTCTCGCTTGTGGGTTAGTCCGATATTGTTCCTATGGTCGGCTACCCCTCTCTATTCTTCAAAACATTGTATACCGCCGGCGGATGAATGACAAGCCTATCTATCGCTTATATATCAACAAGTGGATGTCGCCACAGAGTAACCCAAATTGTTAATGTAAAATAAGGTCTATATCGACTTTTGAAATCATAAATGATTTGTGGGTTAAAAGATATAGAGAACTTGGAACTCGATTTGTAATCTTGGAATGTAGATGGCTAGGTGATTTCAAGATGTGGGTCCTCGTGATGTTACTTGTCTCATTTTTAGTGTCTTTTGTCCACCCAAATTAGCACTATTTTTAGTATTATGGAAAGAGGGAAATTCAAAAATTAACGAGAATATTATGGGTGGTTGATTCCCTGCTCGAGGGAGAGAGATCTCGCTTTTTCTTTCCATCCATTTTTGTTCAGCTTCTTGTGATCCAATGACTAATGACGAAGATAGAGGCGGAAATGGCGCTCGCAGTAAGCAAACGGCAAAAGAGCAAGCAAGATGAGGCAACAATTATCAAATGAAAATTTATATTGGAGTATTGAACACTCAAAAAAGCAATTGCAACATGCAGCCTCCATAATCACAAAAACGTTTTTGGATTTGACAGGTTCGATGTCTACAGACCAAAAGAAAGAAGTATGGCATCTAGTGGAGAACAACAAAGTTATGCAGGTTGCAGTGTCTGATAAGGAAAAGATTGTTCACAGTGAAATTGTCGGTAGCATCCAAGAAACCATACAAAGATGTGAAAGGAGGGAGTCCAATGACAAATTAGCAAAGAAAAAGAGCAAAGATTAGTCATGGCACTTGGGAAGGTCAGGCATGGCAGCAAAAGATTAGCTGCCAAGGCTTTAGGAATTCATCCAAGGAATTGTTCCAGAGCAAAGAAGCACCGTGTTGCAATTAGTAATAAAAATGCATTGTGGGCTTTTGGGGGAAGGAAGAAGAGAAAGGATTCCCTGAGCCAAGAAGTGATTGAAAAAGTTGTGGATTATTGGACAAACTACACCAGAGTTTCGCCTAACTTCAAGGACGTCAGATCTGGTAGAGGAAAATATCCTAAGCATCCAACACATTACCTTGATGTGAGCCAGGTATACTATCTGTAGATCAGGTTTTTACTAAGTCTTTTTCACGTTTACTAATACTAATATTTTTTATAAGTTTTGAAATATTGATTCTAATATGATCCGCTAATGGAATTAATCAAGACATTCTTCCTCGTGGTAGCAAGTTTTAGTGCTATTGATGGTTGATAATGGATCATTTTTTGATATAGTGCTAAGGTTTCTCACCTTTATAATGTTGATGCCACGTTTAGTAATTGTGTTGATGTTAGTGCCACTATTAGTGATTTTGTAAATGACAGTGCTAATATTACTAATTTCGTTAATGTTGTTCCACTGTTAGTAATTTTGTCAATGTTAGCACTAAACTTAATCTCTAGTTAGTGAAGCACCACCTACCACTACAGATTCGCAATGCTTTCATCCCAATGTTCTAGCGCTGGTTAGTGGTTTGGTTTGCTAAGGGTTATGTTGTAATGCTAATGGAATCAGTAATTAGTTCTAAGTTGCTATTCATTAGAGTTGTTTTTCTAGTGGTATTAGCATTAGCATTTACTAAGTAGTTTTCTATTCTTATTCCGCATTTAATTCTTCACTAGTTTCAAGCAAGACAATCCGTGTGTTCAAATTAAGCAGAGTCTTCGAGAAATTAAAGCCTTACTTTGTTGTAAAGCTATCCTAATTCAATACCGCTGTTAAGCCCTATCATGAGAGGATGTCATTGCCGAGGGAAGGGGTGAAGAACATGAGGAGAAAAGTCCATGGTGCACAAAGCGCATTGCACCCGTGGAATGCAAGATATGTGACCACACCAAGCCAAGTAGGATGCAATGCAAAGAAGACATGTTTGGCGCCTAACAAAGGACATGTGGAGAAGCATGGTTTGCCCAAAGCCCCAAGGTGAGGAGTGGCACAATGAAGCATGCTTGGCAGGAACCTGCAGCAAATGTGGTGTGGACAAAATGGAAAGGTGTCCAAAAGAAGAAACAGAGGACATTACCTCAAAAATCACTTGGGAGAACATAGACTACATTGAAATTGGTAAGGAAAAAATGGCAAACCCTTCTTCTTTGGAGAATGTGGAAAGGAAGGAATACCCCGATCTTTAAGGAAGAAATTATCCGCCCAATGCCATTATTAAGCAAGCCCAATATGATATAAATTGGGTCTTCGAAATCTTTGGGAATCAGAATTAAGTCCTTTTCCCTTTATCTAATGCTAATCTTATCTTTGTGTGCAGGAAACACTCTGATCATGTTCAAAAGATTGAGGTGGAGAAGGATGAATCTCCATGCGAATGCGCAATGGCTAACACAGTTCGGGGTGGAGATACCAAACGAGCATGGGGATAATTGTCAATGCAACTGTGGCTTGCACCGCCTACTTGATGAAAGAAGGTACATTCTCGCGGTAACGCCAAGGATAAAAAGGACAGATTCAATCCAGGAAGGCCCATTTATGTAAATGCCCCATCGCCTCGCTCATCGCCGCCAACAAGGGCATGGGAAGGAAAGACCATTCCAAAAAGGGAGCCAAAGAAAAGGAGGTACTCTGCTTAACATTGACCACCGCCTTCCGAAATATCTAACCGCTTGAAACTACCGATACTTATGATTATGCTTATGTCTTTTGGTTAGTTTGAACTTTATCGGGTTTTTCGACCTACCCTTTCCCAAAGGTCTTCCTTTTTCAAAAAACCATCATAAAGCTTTTTTTGAACTATGTACTTTATCATCACTCTTAAATACATACCTAAGCCTTCAATAAAAAAAAAAATGGCAAACCCAAAAAAAGAATTGAGCATCAATATTTACAGACTTCATCCAATGTTTTGATGGAAACCTTCAGATCTAAAGCAAAGGAGTTTGTGACACATAATTTCGTGTATAAATGGCAAAGAAGCCATATTTAGACAACCACGTAATCAGTTTGCTGATGATACTATTGTATCAGTGGTTGACTTTGCAGAGAATTACTCTTTCAAGGAGCAGAATGAAGTCCAGTCCAAGCATTGGCATAATGAGCAGATCACTATTCTTGTGCATCTCACATATAGAAGGGATCCTGAGACACAAGAAATGATCAAGGAAGAACATTTTTATATATCCGATGACAGAAAACATGATTCTTTGTTTGTGCAAAGATTGCTTTCTTATACAATCATTGGATGAAAGAGAAGGAAATCACTTTGAAGAAGCATTATGTCTTCTCGATGGTGCAAATTTCACAATTCAAAGGTAAAAATCATTTTACTTTGATGCTAGATTCAAATCTTTAACAGTGTTTAAATATGATGTGGAATTTTTGGTGCTCGCCATGGGAAGGGAGAACATGATGGTGCAGAGCAAGAATAAAGAGGGCTTTGAGAGCAAACACAGCTTGAAGGACAACAAGATGACCAATGCACACGAGGTGGTGGAATGGCTAAAGCAAAGATATATCAACAAAGAAATACCACAACATATAAAAAAAGAAGATTCAAACTGTAAGTAGAACTTTTGGGAGGTTGAAATAGGACAAGTGGACGTAAAAAATCAGTGGGAAGCACGCCCCATTGAAGGATCTAGAAACCTTCATTGTTTCCATGGGTGTTCAAATCACATGACACATTTACAGTCGAAACCTCTTGCTTTTGCAATGTGTTGTTTAGATTTGAACTGGAAATCTTGCCCCAATGCATCATATACTAAGAAGTTTGAACTAGTTATGGTACAGCCCATAAAAGCTATTATTGAAGAAGAAGTATATGATGAAGGAGAAGAAGCATATATTGGCAGCGCTGACTTATGTAGCATGCAAGTATCTATAGGTGATGTCTTCCCAGTGGTGGCTCCAAATAACAATCACGAGAATGTGAAATTCTACCTTATCCTATGTACCAAAGCTAAGTACTTGGTGTTAGAAGACTTTGCAGATATGCAAGGGCAGAAGTTTGTGAAAGGGGATGAGGTCATAGAAGGGACATACTATGAGAAGTTGGTGAATTGTAAATCCAGCTACAAGTTTTGTAGAGGAAATAAAGCAATTGTTTATGCCACTCAAGTTGCAAAGAACAAAGTCAGGTTGGTTCAAGCAAAGCACATTGTTAAGGGGGAGTGGTTTACACTCTAAATGCCAAAGAAGAACAAGATATTCTAGAGAGGCTTCCCACGTTGTTGGAATAGTGGAAAGAGCAATTGTGTAAAGGGTATTGTATCAGTACTTTTATGAATATAAAGAAGTTTTCGTATTTTGCATTCTCATTTTCGATGCTTCAGTTACAGAATTTTGTACTCGAATGTTGAATGAATTCCAAATTTCAATCAATTTCAATTGTTGGTGTTTCGTAGAATTTTAAATTATTGGTATACAGACAGGGCACTGAGGCCAATTTACAAGGTAAAACATCTAAGTACAAGGTATAACAAAACCAATTTACAAGGTAAAACATGTAAGTACAAATGTAATTAGAAAAAAGACACAAGACACAAATTTACACAAGGCACAAGGTATAACAAAACCACAAATTTACAAAAGGCACAAGGCCATCATCCACATTAAAGAAGGCACTAAGGCCTGGATTACAGAAGGCACAAGGCCTGAATTACAGTCGGCATAAGGCCATTACAATTAAAGGCACTAAGGCCTGGATTAAACAAAAGGCACAAGGCCTGGATTAAACTGAAGGCACAAGGTATAATAAAAAGGTATTACAAAAGGTATAACAAAACCAATTGATTAAAACATGTAACAAAACCAAAAATTTATAAAAAGGCAGAAGCACAAGGCCATCATCTATTAAAGTAGGCACTAAGGATGCCCCTCCATTCATTTTCAAAGGATGCACCATCCATTTGAAAAGAAACTTATCCACTAAGGACTGAGGAATGAAAGACCTCAGGCAGCTAATCACTGAGTGATTGGAAGACCATATACCAACAAAGAAATGTTCGGGTGATCTAAATGCATGACTCAGACCGCCTCGCCCCGACAAAGAAGAACCTTTTTTTCTTGATGGAAGAAGTTGGACACCTTCCACCACACCGTGTAATCGCTTTTAGCCTTTTGAAAACCTTGTACAGAAATCCTCTGGCTCAATAACCAAAAGCTTCTTGCCAATAACACTAGCACCGCGTAATGACAACTATTAGAGAAATTATATCAAGATAACAAAAGTAAAGAAACACACTAGAATCACCATAGTTTCTTAGTTATTGATTTGGATGGAGCTCGCTTTGTCGGAGGAAACCCGCTTTGGACTTCTTCTTAGAAGGAGATTCTCCAACCGATGCCAAATCGCTTTTCCTTCCGTGGATTGTCTTCCACAATATCAGCAGACGCTTTTTCCAAATTGGAAACATAATCATCTATATTCTTCAACACTACTTCACATTCTTCATCTATTACTTGCACATCATTATCTTCAATTCTGTTAGAAATGTCAACTATAGAGTTTGAAATATCCAAACTTGAGTCTGCATCATTCAAATTATCAAACTAAATAAGTACTTATAGAAGAAAAATCCAAAGTAGTTATACTTCACAATAATAACTTACTTTTCAGTCCTTTTACAACTATTACTTTGTTCAAAGATTGTCTCTCTTCAAGTTTGGGCTTGTGGAAGATAATAAAGTGCAATCTTCAATGGATTGCATAATTATATCAGGCTCCTCCAAGTCAGCAAGTGTGCTTAATGATGGATCTTAACTCTTTTCAATGGACTGCACTGCACTGCACTATAATCGGGAGCAGATTCCATTGCAGATCTACATGGAAGTCCAATGGACCTGAACCAATTATGAGGCATCTGGCTCTCACAAGAGGGACAAGTTGATCTCTTTGAGAAACATATGTAAGCGCAAATTGGATGAAAACTGTGCATGCAATGTGCAACAATGGCTGAGACACAAAGTGGGTCATAGGCATATGTACAGAAAGAACAACTTTGTAATCTTGCAAATGCTACGGATTTTGGATGTTCCAAAAATGGAAGGTTGAGTGGCAGTCCAGACATCTTATTTAGAGATGAAGCTATTTCTTTCAACTTCTCCAGCCTTGGTTGGAGTCTATGTTCTTCGTCTTCTGCCTGTTTAAAAATAAAAAGAATGATGAAGCAGAAAGAAAAAGTATTGAGCACTATGTAATTGCAAAGGTCATTAGCAATTACCCCTTTGTGAATTTCCTCCATACTCTTGTATGCTGTTGTCGCCTCCAAAAGTTCCTTTTCCTTGGAAACCAGCATTGACGACAAGAATGTAATGACACTAGAGTGTTCACACCTGGCCTTTGCTACTTAAATTTGCTGTTTTGCAGCATCCACCTCGTAACTGCACTTCTTCCACAACTTCCTTTTTTCCTTCATTTCACTGGCTGCACATTTAACTCTAACATTCAAGTCATCCTTCTGCTTATCTAACTCAGCAATCAAGGAGTTGATGACAGAATAGTCCACTACACAACCAACAACGTTTGTATGAGGAAATAAGGACTCATACTCATCTTCTTTCTCAACCTTAGCTGTAACACTTTTCTTCGTTTTAACCACAAATGACTGCCAGTTAATCTTTTGTCCTTTCACATGCAAAGTGAATGCCCGTGCAAAAAACTTCTCAATCTCTCCAACACAAACATCAGTTCTTTAGTAACATCTTCTGTAGACCTTCATAAACTGATCCACAAATAGTGGATTCATTGACTTATAAATTTGCTTGGTACCCACCAGTTTTACACAGCCAAATATTTTGCTTATCTCATCTTCAGCCACATCTGCCTTTCTTACATCTGAAGAGGTCATGCCCTTAGAAGGCAACACAGATGTGTCAATCATCCTCCTTGCTTCCTCTTCGTCTATGGTCACTTTAGGTTGAGTTTTCTTTGTTGCCATTCTATCCCTGCACCAGCTTTGAAATTATATATCAGTGGAAGTTCTCCATTGTCTTTGCAAAAAACTAAACCTGTCCAAATCATAGCACTAAGTATCCTGAATAGTACTAACTTTAAGAGCTTAGCAATGAACTGCTACTTTTTCCAAATGATTACTAATTGTCATCAACATCAATTACCTTAAGCCTACTGTCTGCAAAATAGCAAATGCTTAGCATGTCATGCTAAAATAGCAGCTAACTCTTTCTAACTTAGCACTGAACTTCATCTTCTTAGCAACCGCCGCTAATAACAATTTGAGCCTGCAAGTGTAGCACAAAATTTGCGTTGTTAATGTAACCTTCTACTTAGCAAATGTTGCCTACAAACATAGAACGAAATCACTAAATAACTCGTACACAGCACATACTAACTAGCAAGTACTGCCTGCGAAACATAGTACCAATATAACCTGTTAGCATAATTTGCTAACTGATTGTCTACAAACATAGTACCAAATGCTTAACTCGTTAGCATCAACTACTGAACTTGCACGACCAAACATTACTGCGCTGTACTTTTCGCTGATGCCAAGCCCGAAAAATTCTAGCTTGAAATATCACACTAATAAAGAGATGAATCAAAGCAAGGTGGAATGCAATCCTCCACACCTGCTACATTAACCTTTGTCTTCAATATAGAAGCATGAAATATAATAGAATGAAACCATTTCCACATTATTTACCATTCCCAAAGATTTGTCAACAAAGATTAGATGCTTACCACTAAAACAACTTTCCTTGAGTCTGAGAAATTGTTCAGATGAGCAATCTGATCCGAGCTCTTTACCAAGCAGGGTAATGGGATCTCGATTGTCTGGCAATCGATTGTTTAGAATGGTACAAATAACCCAATTCGATAATTACCGCCGCGGAAGCAAAGACAAATACAAAGAATTTAATCCAAACGCTAACCAAGCAGGAAATGGGATCTCGATTGGGGATTTTGTTGAATCTAATGACTGGCAATTGATTGTTTAGAATGGTACAAATAACGGATTTCGATAATTACCGGCCAGAGAAGCAAGCATATTCCACAAAGAATTTGATCCGCCAATAACCAAGCAGAAAACCTAATATCTCGATGGGGAGTAGCTATGTTTCAATCCGATCCAAGAAACTCCAAGAAAGAAGGAAAGGAAGAAAGGTTCGACGGCTCAGATCCCATGGGCGGATATAGTGCTAAAATAAAATTTAAAAATTCAGTTACACCCCGCTAATTAGCACTACTATTTAGGGCTAAAATGGCATCATTTATGCCACCAGAAGGCAAGGACCCATGTGGTTTAAATTGGAGGTTGCAAGGACATTTAATCCGTCGATTTAGACTAGACTTTTGAACTTTCGTATAAATCCATGAGCATTAATGTTTAAGTCATGAAAACAATGGTTGGGTATCTCCTAACAAACTCACCAGTCCAGGGTGATGTATTGGGTTGCACTTAACAAGTGCAAGAGTTGAGTATAGTGAAGCCTAATGAAAATCATGGCTGAACAACATTTTTGGGCTTTGTGGAAGAGCCACTATTGAACTGCAGAGGTCAAGCATTCTTAAACCAATGATGAAGAAATTCTATATAATTAACACCCATTAGATTTGCATGAAGATATTGTCCTTCAAGAGGATTAATCTTATTAGCAAAGGATTGGACCTCCATGTAAAAAGGGGACAAAGAATGTTACACCTTTCGATTGGCAGCTTGATGTGGATTAGAAGAGAAATAATCAGAGATTTCCAACCATACAAAATTTTGGGTGGCCTCATCAAAAAAATACTAGGGTATGTGGAAGTTTTCCTCTTCCATGATACACTCCCCATTATTCAGTTTGACATACCTGATGCCCGGGGATTTGGGGTCTGTTTTGGCTACTTCTTGGGCATTAGTGATAGTAGCTATGTCCGTGGCCCTTTGAGCCTCTCCCAATGAGCTTAGCGATCCGCTTTTGGACTAGGGAAGTACATGTAGAGGGTTTGAGTTCCATCTAGGTGATCTACTATGGTGTAACTGGCATCCAAAGCATTAAGTTTATGCAAAATAGGGTATAGCAAACCCAAGCATAAAGCAGTTGGCAAACTGGTCAATGATGGGGTTGATTACATCAAGTTCCTCAGCTAACTTCAACCCTGAGCAAAAAGCTTTGGTATAGTGCAAGTAGCAAGGCTTCGGTCATCTTAGTGTGAGCCATCGACATCGAAGGGGACAACTAGTGCAAGGAAGAACACCAAGTTAGGCAATGGCAGCGGTGGGGTGACGTGCGGCTATGGCAGACGTACAAATACTAAGGCGAGTATATGCTGGCTATGGCAGTCGTATGGCAGTTCCGCAATGGCTATGGCAGACATGCAGATCTCAAAAGTGAAAGAGCAACCTTAAAAGAACATTTAAAATAAAATAGGGAAAGCTTCAAAAATAGGAAATAATAATAATTAATATTTTTTTATACGACGAAAATACGCGCGTTGTATATTGCAAGTGAAGCATTATATACACGTTTTCTTTTCAAATTCTACGCACCCAAAATGTCATACGCGCAACAGTTTGGCAAATCCTAAAAATCTTTTTATTGGATCCATCTCTCGATGAGCCTTTTGGAGGTTTTAGTTATCCAAGTGTCCTCTATGCAATCATGCCAAATTTGCCTTGATCTGAGCTTCCTACAAAAAGTTATGGCCCTCGAGAACAAGTGACATTTTTCTGCTCAAAACTTAACATTACCTCTCATTTCTTCTCCACATTTCTCTTCCTAATTAACCCCTATTCCATATACATAGGTTAACTTAACATTACTAGATGGGAACTTAGAAGGATTTTCTACTTCAATGCTCACCACAAGCTATTCGACCTAACTAATTAGAGGACGGCCAGTGCTATGATTCAATCTACCGAGATCATGGCTCTGATACCATTGCGATGCTCTTCGAACCTATACGATGCTCCCATTGCATAAATATAGGAAATCCCTTTTCCCAAAGAACAAGATCATCGTGAAAGGCCCTCCATCTGACTCGGACGACTTGTGATGGCCGTGTATCCGAGCAAACGATGCGCATGTCTCATTTGTCCCATGCCTTCTTTGGAATATCCTATGATGCAGAAGCATACATATATACATACATATTAGCACTAGCAACAATACACAAAGTACATACATGTTAGCACTAGCAACAATACATATAATAATATGCCACTACGGAGGATGGCTCATCCATCATCAATGAATGAACATCAACATAGCATACAGAAATGCATCATAAATAAGGGCTCTACCCTAGGCTCAAACTTAAAGGGGGCCGACTGACGGTCAAGGTCTCCAGATAACAACGGACAGAGTCATGACAATGGCGTTGGTTGGCATAGAAACTTGCTAGGGTAGTTCACTCCATTCGCCTCTCCTATGCACACTTTGTAGATAGGTTGAAACATGATGAGCAACGGCTATAGCCTTCTGGAGACGTAATTCCATGGAGCCACCCTATGGAAGTACTCCAGGTTATATCTCCCTAGTCCAATGAGGCAGGAATGGAACAGGTCCCTTTCCAGGAGCATAATGAGATTGTGGGTGAACTAGAGGATCATGGCAACACACGCTCGTACCCAATTTAACCCCCCCAAAACCCATAGGTCGATCTCAGCTACACCTAACGAGCCCAGGATGACCTTTTGGGTCGAACCTGCGACCGCGGGGATGTTAAACCTTACTCATCCATATACGGTGACAACTATAAGCTTAGCTCACTAAAAAGGACCCTAGAAGCCACACTCCGTAGAGTCCTACCCTCCATAATCTTACCATCCCCGTCATCTGGTGTTTAGTCGTTATATAACATCTACAGCCAGATGGGATCTTGTACACAGGCTGCATTTATTAGGATTTATGTGATTCTAGATAGAGACATCTATAACCCAACTAGCTTTTAGGTCTCTACCCTTCTTTATCCCACAAGCACAAGAGTTCTAGTAGAGAACTACCTTAAATCCATCCATAACTTCAAGTTGAGCATCAATGTAATATTAATCATCCATCTAATTATACAAGGGTTAATTTTTAACTAGAAACTCAAGCTATCTATTCATACTAAACTGGTATCTTGGTTAGACCCAAACCGGTACCTTGGCTAGACTCATTGTCTCTCAAGTTCTCCATAACTTGGGGTTAAACAAACTGTTTCTTCTCCTCCAAACTTTCCCAAATCTATTTGAGACCCATTGGTGGTCCCAATTTGGGTGACCTTTATTTAGCAACTACCGTCCCAAATGACATAAGGCTAAGTGGCACTTGCTAGATAACTTAATTAATACTTAATTGATATAATTACTTATTAAGTAATTAATTTTGCATAATTAACTATTAAATTAGTATGATTGCCCCATTAATTAATGTGTCACGTATTGTGTATAAAATACTTGCAACGTCACGTATAGCTTGAGTTTCTAGCTAGAGATTAACTATTGTTTGAGTAAATAAGATGTTATATCTTATGTTGATTTTAGTTGGAGGTTATGAATGGATGTTGCACCTCTTGTGCTTGTGGGAAAAGGAGGGTAGAGATATAAAATCTAGTAGGATTATAGATGTTTCTAGCTAAAATCTCGTAAATTCTAATAAATGCGGCGTGTGCATAAGAGCCTGGTTGGCTGCGGATGCTATCTTATGACTAAGCATTAGATAACGAGGATAGTGAGATTATGGAGAAAGGACCACATATCGATGCTACAACACCAAGCAGCTGCAGACCGACAACAACGGCCAGAAAATGGGTTTGTGCACCCAAATCAAAGAAGAAGGGACCCCGGGCCAGCGGATCAGTAGCTACAATGACGAGGAAGCCAACATAAAGATGCCAGTGGATGAAGCAGGAGATGCTGGACGTTCTAGATGAGGTGAGTGAAAATGGCATTTCAATTAGGGAAGCATCTAGACAATCTGGTATCTCAGAATCATCCATTAGATTTTGGTTGTATGGGAAAATTTCCTACAAGGTAAGCAGGCATTCGTAGATCCTAACAGGACCAAGAAAATGAACTTGTGGATTGGGCAATAGGAAGGGCAAAATAAGGGACAGGCGTGACACTAGCTGTCGTGAAGGAGCGGGCTGCCAAACTGGCTAAGGAGAATAATTCGGCCTTCAATGGTGTTCCAAGGGGGGCAAATGGTGAAAGCTCTTCAAGCAGAGGCATCCTGAAATCTCCTTCGGGAGCTAAACCAAGAAACCTTGGATACTTTTTACTCAGGCTTGAAACAAGTATATGATGAACATCAATTACCAATGTTGCATAATACAACAATCCTTTTTTGCATAATACAATCGAAATGTGAAGTGCACAAATAACTTTCATTAGAAATGCCTTCAAGGCTATTACATGTTTGTATCTACAAAAGTGCCTCAGAAAAAATGGGCATTATACAAAAAACCCTACTAAGAGGGAGAACATGTAGTTAAGTACTTAGGGCATATAAGAGGGCTATATCTTATTTATGTAAGCGTCCATTTGGCCAACAAGCAATAGCTTCCTTAATCTGGGCTAATCAGGCTCTTAAACTTAACCCGATCCCCTTCAAAGAAATGTTATAATGACGGTGAACCATGTCTCTACAGGTGTTGCACCCGATCGATATTTCTGGTGTAATGGCAATTTACAAGATGGTTCTTCAGAGTGAAGGTGCCAACATCATCGGTCTGCTGAGAGGCACCCGAGTCATGACGCTTTCTCTTCTTGGCATGGGAGGGAGTGTTCGGCAGCTTCCGATATGGGTTGGAGCTTGTAATGCCGGGTATGAACAAGAAATCATTTACATAAACACTAAGAGCTAAGAACCACCCAAAGAGAATGAAATGTGCCAACCTTCGAACTGGTGCAGGCCAGAGCAATTCGAGCTGAGGGAGGGATGTTGTTCGAGTGGCAATTCCCTCCCCTCTTTTAAAGCCCCATCCGAATGATGGTGCCTCTGCACGATTGTGCAAGGCCCTTCACCCCATATTCGTCTCCAATTCGGTCTGATTAGGGATACTCGAATTTGATGGGGGATGCTGGAAAAAACGGGCCAACTGGACCAGAATTGGTGGCGATCGATGGCCTCTGTACCCATGGTCAGAGATCTGTTGGCCTATGATGGCCATTTAGGATCCCGCGAACGCAAGGGTTGCGTGAGGCCTTCGTCCATACTGGCATGGCAATGCCAGTCCGCGAGGGGACGTCCGCGAGGGCTGTATGATGTTCAGTTAAAACTATGTATGCTTAACATTAGAATGTTCAGTAAAAAAAAATGAAACAAGAATGTAACTAACTTTAAAAAATGTAACTTAGATGTAATTCCTTGATAGAATTGTGTACACGTGGCAGTCTAGGATTGGCGAATATTTCAAAATTGCAACAAACAAAACTGATGGCGCTGCCTCGAAGCCCTGTTTACGAGGGCGTGATGCGCCCGGCCGGTGAATTACGAGACGTAATAAACAGAAGGTTCAGATTACGCCACGTGCCATGAAAACCAGATTTCTAACTGCGGCTATGGCGGTCTTGGCGAGATCCAGCTATGGGATTCTTTGAGGGATTCAGCTGTAGAGGTCTGGCCCTTTCAACCGGGAGTGTTTCAAAGATTAACTCTGAGGATTAACTCTGTTTTGACTGAAGATTAACTCTGAAGATTAACAAACTGAAGGTTTAACTCTGTTTTGATTCAACCTTAGCAACGACCGCAGCTGTGATCCGGCTGCTATGGAAATTTTTCCCGCGCAGATGGACTCCGAGCATCCTAACATCCTGCTGAGTTAAACAGGAAGAGCTTCGTGAGTGTCATGCCAAACATAGGGCATAACATGCAACAGGGGCTGTTGCAGAGAAAACATGGGAATAGCGGCTCGAACCGCTAACAGGCGATAGTGGTTTACAGTAATCTGACCTTCTGCTTATTACGCATGTAGAAAGTGTGAGGGAAAGCCCAATTGTGTGCAGAACTTGAGTATTTCATAACAGTGAGCAAAACCATAATGAATTTTTATCTAATTATGACTCAATGCGAAGATTCTTCGATGCCCTAGAAACTTAAAAACTCTTCAGCAAGAATAAATAAAATTAATCAACGGATGGATGGTATAAGCCTAACCAATAAAAGGTATAAAGAACTGACAAAGCAGCTCCTATTGGAATCGTAACTATCCATGATGCTACGATTTCTCTGATTGTTTCGCCTCGTACACTGTTGAGACCCTCTTGCAAAGCCTACTCCAATAACTGCACCAACCAATGTATGTGTGGCAGATATAGGTAATCCAAGCCTGGAGGCACCAATGACGACAGTTGCAGCTGCAAATTCTGCTGCGAACCCTCTGGTGGGCGTTAGTTCTGTAATTTTTTTTCCTATGGTTGCAATAACCCTGTAACCCCAAAATGAACAATCCTGCAACTATACCAAAGCCTCCCCCATGCAAGAACTCTTATAGCCAGATCACCCTGATAGTAGAGCTGAGAACCATGAAGTAATGATAGAGCACCACATATGGGTCCAATTGCATTAGCTACATCATTTGCACCATGGGCGAATGACATGAAACAGGCAGACAGAATTTGTACATAGCCAAACACGCTGTATACAATTTTCAGCTGGGTCCCCTTTGGCCCTTCAACTTTAGCTAGAAGCCTAATGGATGGCTTCTCCTCTGAATTTCACAATATTCCCCAAGGAGGCTTCCAATCTGATCACGAATAATGGTATTAATGATATATGCACCAAATGCTCCACATGCCAGAGCCTCTGCAACAACTACTAAATGGCTACCATTGAATGGAATAACAGTGACAGAAAGAGCTGAAATGCCAATAAAGACGGCTATGGAATTGCATTGGCGGCTGCTTGGCCAGGATTTGGTGCGCTATACACAAACTGTATGAAAAAATGCATTGGGAAGTTAGATGCGTGTAGTTAAATGAATACCACAATACGCGCATTTTGGCGAGAAAAATTGAAAATTTCACTAGAGGCTCATTAAGTTAATTTGGCACAAGTACAAATCTAAACTGTTATCTCAACTTTTTCCAGTAATGATCTAATGTAAGTGTAACATATGTACCACATTATGTACAGAAAAGAGCATATTTAACTTTCATGCTATCAAACTGAGATAGTGGTCGATTGGAGTATCCTGGCCACTGACCACCTACAAACAACACATGTCAGCTGACAAACCGTCTACCATGATGGAAGATCAGCAAATAAGTATCATACATTGATGCTATCAGTGGTTCAAGCATTTTATCAGTGACTGAATGACTATAAACAGCATATGCCAGCGGACTAAACAAGGGAAGCATGATCGATGAACAAAGGAAAATTATGTAGCAGAAATTCCCATTTCTCTTACCGGCACAAATACCAATTGGCAGGAATTTAAAAGAGTTATGTCTAGCTGTGACGTCTCAAAAATCTCAAACAAGCTGAAATTACTGAATGGTCTTCCACTTCCTAAAGGTGGTTAAAACTATGGCGCCCTTCCTACATAGCAACGAAAGGGTTCACAAGCCTGAAGCTTTTTGGATCCCATCTCTATGTCATTATAGCAGTGTTGTTCTTGCATATTCTACAAGACGCATTTTAGCATGCATTTCCATGGCAAGTACCAAAACATGTAGAGGCCAGTTTGCAAAGGTTACTTGTCGAATGCTGTGTATAGCTTTGGACAATACATGTGCTTTATGAAAGATAATCTTCTTAAGTCCCAGTGGTTAGTAGCCCGGACTTAAGTGCCACTGTCTAAAAAGCCCTATGGGTGCTCATCATGGTATGGTTTACGCTCTTCAGGCCATACTATTTGACCATCTTATAACAGATGATGCGGCAAGAAAAAATATATACATTTCACTTCATTGTCAGCCTAGTCCCTGTCATGTCATGCATTTTATCAGCCTGAAGCTACCTCCTTCCAATTGTTTATGAACATATAAGGCAGCGTGTTAACATTTGTTGCAATGTGATCATTTTGTTACCACCCTCATGCCAAAGTTCTCAATCTGGACATCCTTTACTTACCTACAGACAACGTTAAACTCATATATATTTGGAGACAACATATAAGAAACCACATTGCTTACAGAGCAAATCGTGCTCCTAGAACTAGAGATTGTGCATGATATTGGTCCGAAAATGCAGGAAAGAGAGATTAGGATATACAAACGTTTTAGTCTCAGCTATGAAAGCTGGGCTCCCTCTACTTTAGTTATCCTCGGGGTTAATGCATAAAAATTGGTGAGGAGTTTTGATCTGCTAGTTCCTGTTCTATTTGGACACAAAAGACTTGGAAATAACTTTGTATATTTCATAACACAGTGGGGGATAAAATTTACCCTTCTGATGCATTTGTAGACGAGAAATGAGACAACAGCACCCATAAGCGGAGATATTATCCATGAGGAAACAACACGAGCTAATGATTTCCAATGAACTGCACTTGGTCCTCCAAAAACAAGACCGAAGCCGACCATTGCACCGATGATGCAATGTGTTGTCGAAACTGGCCAACCACAGTATGATGCAACCTGCTTCCATCAATCAGTATCATGAGCTAGGCCTTAAGAACACTTGGGCATAATTTCCAATACATCATGAATCAGACTTGAGTATAAACTTGCCTGAAGCCAAGTGCCTGCTGCTGCAAGGGATGAAACAAGACCAGCAAAAAAGTACAGAGTCTTTGCCACTAAACATATCAGCAACCAGGATCCCATTTTGCATTGTCTGGCTGACATGAGATCCTACCATGAAAGCCCCAGCGAACTCGAGCACTGCTGCCATCAGCACTGCCTGCCTTAATGATAAAGCACCTGATCCAACTGATGTGCCCATGGCGTTTGCAACATCATTGGCACCAATATTCCAAGCCATGTAAAATCCACATAGAAGAGTTGAATATGTAAGTACTTTCACTTTCAATGATAAACCTGATGTCGCTGGGATCATTAACACGGGCAATATAAGGGATGCAACACCAATTCCAACTGTGATACCAATGGCTGTATGAGGGCTTATATGAAAAGCCTCTGCCATCCCATAACCATTTTCCAAGACTTCAGCTTTGCTTTCCTCCGTCGCATTTTCCCTCTGTTCTGCGTCACCAAAACTATATGCTTCCTCTGCATTTCCATCATCACTTATAGCTGTTTGAGAATCCAAATCCCTTCCACTAATCGAAGCTAATATGGGTCTTCCATTTCGAAGCGATGAATGCCTGAGCTTAATGTATGGCAATTTAGACTTTTTTTCTGGTAGCATTCTTCGATTTCTTGTTTAAGGCAGAAACAGGCGTAACAAAGGCATGACAGAATAAGCCTGCACAAATACTCATACCTTCCGGTTTCATTTATCAGCATCAACCATCAATGACCATCAGCTGTGCGAATTCAGATTCCATAGCTGTGCTACAGCAGATTCATTCTTCATTGAATTCTAGCATTGTTGAGCCCTGGATTGGGAAAAGGATGCGAAGGGATAGGGTCGGGTCCACGGTGAGTCCATTTACTTGATTCCTCGACTTCCAGATTCAAACATTTTAATTTCTTTTTCTTTCTTTCTTTTTTTTCGCATTTTTCGCACGTTTACACAATCGGAAGTTGGAGACTTTGAAGCAATTTTTGAGGCTATCCAAGCCACCTAAAATTTCTGTCCACGTAGAGGGCCTTAGAATCACTGGATTTCATCCACGGTGAGGGAAGTTCATGGAAATTCCATCCCGGGTAGCGTTGAAGTTATGAGCTTTGATCTTTTCCTTTTTATCCTAAGCATCTCTTCCTCAAAAACTACTTCCGTAAAAAAAGTTCCGTAAAAAGCATTTCCTCAAAACTATATAGGGCAAAATG
The DNA here is from genome assembly GCA_021234155.1 of Isoetes taiwanensis. Taxonomy (NCBI): domain Eukaryota; kingdom Viridiplantae; phylum Streptophyta; class Lycopodiopsida; order Isoetales; family Isoetaceae; genus Isoetes; species Isoetes taiwanensis. The sequence goes on along the minus strand of JAJEKV010000029.1, from coordinate 14,697,830 downwards.
CTTCCGTATCACACTAGTGAACCTATTTCTGTCAATTGCCATACGATACCATGGCGGTTTTTTAAGTTTTACTACGCCGGGGATCATCATCGTATACCCCTAGTAGCCAACTCTCAAATATAAATGGCATTGACAAAATTTGAACCCACAAATATAAATGGCATTGGCAAAGTTTGATGAACCCGTAGTAGCTAACTCCCAAATATAAATGGCATTGACAAAATTTGAACTCCCAAATATAAATGGCATTGACAAAATTTGAACCCATGAATAAATGTATATCCATTTTTCCATTTTTCCATTTTGGCTTTTTAAGTTCTACCACGTCGGGGATCATCATCGTATACCCTAGTAACCAACTCCCAAATATAAATAATATTGGCAAGGTTTGAACCCATGACCAAATATACATTTATTTTGGCATTACTAAGCCTATACCAACTCACCACACATTCGTTGGGCAAAATTTTTACCTTATATGCACACTTTGTAAAGGTGATTTAATCCCGCCTTTAGGAAGTCTAGGGTCTTAGGGGCAACTCTAGGGGCATGGCTTTTTAGCCTTACCATCCTAGTGCCACCTGCCATAGTCCCATTGATTTTTTATTACTTTGTTTAAGGTCCATATTAGACTAATATTGTACAGATTAGCTAACTTATCCCATACTGCGGCGACCAAAATGGAGGACACGTGATAGGCTTTTTAAGTTCTACCACGTTGGAGATCATCATCGATACCCCTAGTAACTAACTCCCAAATATAAATGACATTAGCAAGATTTGAACCCATGACCAAATGTACATTTATTTTGGTATTATTAAGCCGATACCAAATCACCACACATCCCTTGGGTATTTCAGCTCAACTGCTTATCGGAAATATCATCTCCTTTACAAGATCGACAAGTTTCAAGGAAATTAAAACCAATTATTCTTCTAGGGGCGTGGACTTTATTCCTATGTTCCATCTCAAGATTGAGCAATACTACTCAATGTAATGACCTTTTAAATACAAAAGTTGAAGAAACGATTATTTTATGTGGATTCATGGTGTATTGGCAATTACATCACTCTGGCCGCTTGACTGCTTATTGTACGCTAATCAAACAAAACAATCAAAATGATTATGTAATAATGTGAAAAAGCAGACAACAAAGTGATTATGTAATAATATGATGGCAACTTACAAAATAACCGGCCAACTTCCCAAAAAATTGTATCATATATTAAGGGCTAGCAAACTCTCTCGCACTTGGGGAACAAAATGACCAAATGGAAACAAACCTATATAGGCCATACCAAATGGACTCAGTTCTTTTAGGCCATACCAAATGAAGACTTAGTTTTGCAGTTTTTCTGTGAGTTTGTTGTGGAGTGTCGAGGTATTGTTTGCCTCTTTGGGGCGCTTCTCCTTCCTCCTCACTTGCTTTGTAACATTACCATTCTTTTAATATATTGATGACACAGTTCTTTCAAAAAAAAAAAGACACGCTCCTTACTTTGAGAAATGATAAGAGTTTAGAATGATTTACTAAAATCCAAACCTTGATGCTACTAGATGCGAAAGCAGCAAACCGTGATGGCGAGACGAAGAAAAACAACCGTAGAAGGAAGGAAAAAAAAAAACCTTATGCAAAATTCCCTACCCTCCGTGGATCGGTATTGGGAGGGTCATTTTTACGCCGTGGGAGTTTTTAGGGATCGATTTGGCCTTCGGCGGGGACATTCGACTTGGGCCGAATTGCGAATGCTATTCCATTGCGCTTGTCTTCTCAAGTCAATCACGCTTGGAAGTCGATAGTGGACTTGATGCATCTCGCTTTGTAGCATCGGGCTTATGGGCTTCTAGCCCAGACACATTGCCGCCTTCTGATAAGTGGTCACTTAAGCTTCCAGGAGTAACCGGCCCGCCATGTGGAAGTGGGCGGAATACATTGCCTCCTCCTAAAATCCGCACCTTCTATGGCGTATCTTGCACCGTAGCCTCGTGGTGAATGTCCGAAAGTAATACGTGTTCAAGCCTCGTAGCGGAAACATGCCCTCTATGTGGAGGCGCCAGACCATTGAGCACCGCTTTGTCCTATGCACGAGGTAGGAGCAGCTTTGGTCCCCGGGTGAGAGCCCTTTGGGTCTTCACCGCGGCAAATGGCTTCTCATGGGAGTCTTTCCTAGCGCTTGGTCGCTGGCCAAGCAAAGAAGCGCTCCATTTATGCAGAGCTTGGCTTCGGGGGTTGATTTGGAAAAGACTTGAGAGCTAAGATCTTCCGTAATCGCAAAGGCTTAGCCCTTTTGCGGTTGGTTCCGATCTTGAGGCATAAGTTGTGGCAGGCTTACCAAGTCTCAAGCTTGTCTGGCACAGTTAAGCGGGAAATTTGGTCGACATTCCTACAGATTGTGAATCATGATGGGCACTTCATTTCTTAGCACCACACTTATCATTGTACTTGATCACATTCTAGTGGTTTAATATATTCCTATATTCTTCAAAAAAAAAAAAATTCCCTACCCTCGAACACTACGTGGTGGAATGTCCCTGGTAGGCCATTACGGGCTCGCCATGCGGGCTCGGCTCATCGCCGACGCGGCTCACCACGCCTTACTTTGAGAAATGATAAGAGTTTAGAATGATTTACTAAAATCCAAACCTTGATGCCACTAGATGCGAGCAGCAACCAGATGGCGGAGACGAAAACAACCAGAGAAGGAAGGAAAAAAAAAGGAACCTTATGCAAAATTCCCTACCCTCGAACACTACATGGTGGAATGTCCCTGGTAGGCCATTACGGCCGCCATGCGGGGGCTCATCACCGACGCTGCTCGCCATGCCCTTACCCCTCGTAATGGCCTACCCGCATTTCACAAAACCCTATTCCATACAATCTTCTCTAAAGATCCTAAAAGAATTTTCAATAAAAGAAAGATGTAACCACTATCACTATATCCAGCCTGTATAGCTGCTCCAAAATTGATGCGCAAAATTGAAGAAGAAGAAGCTTGATCAAAAAGGAATACAATTGACATATTATAGCTTGGAGAAAAATTACGGACTAGGGCCTCCTTTGGTCCATAACTCTACATAGTGTCCATACAATGGAATAAGCATCTGCAAACATGAATTCAACAAAGAAGGTGCTAACCATAGAAGATTTGAAATTTTAAAAAATAGGCTCATCTTAGAATATGCAGGCACTAAGCAGCATTACCCATGATGTGACAACAAAGTGCTCAATACTCATCTCTCGCCTGTATCTTTTGCCTCTAATTTTTATATTGTCCAAGTAAATCTATCATGCAATGATGTTGTAATCTTGTTGGTGTGACATTATGGCCTTGGCTTGCCAAAAGAAAATACGATAACCTTTGCCAACAAAGACAACATGACTCGTGCAAATATGAAGGTAAGATCATCAGCGACAATAGCCTGCTTTGGATTCTCATTGAAGGCATAGCTAATTGATTCTGCACCTTTTTTATTTGGTTGTTCAAATATCAGGGCTGCTTTGCATCTTATCAAGCCAAACAAAATCAGAATAAGCATTCAAAACTAGTTAGGCAGAGAACAGAAGACTCTCTTCATTGCACGTTGCATTGATCTCTTCGAACCTGCTAGATCACAATGCAGCTAAACTTTACTGTTGGTAATTCTCCCTATCTAAGCCAATGAGCATTTCAACATTTATATTTATTGCCACATTATCTCAACTTCTTCATCTTAAATACAATAGTTGCTATTGAAAATTTGAAATGATGGATCTTTGCATAATTGACAAAGATTCTTAGCAAGCATCTACACCAAGCAAAACATTAGGTTAGTATATAAAATGTACTAGAGTTGGATTGAATGTGAAAGAGCAATGATTAATAAGAGAGATGAAGCCACGACTGTACGTGAAAGCTTTGCTTAGACTTATGCACTCTGCGCTCACCAATACTTCACCATTGTATGCCCAAACTAAAAAAAAAAAAATAGGGTCAAAGAATGTGTGTAGCCCCGACAAGCACTATGCTTAATCACCTAGTATTCTAAAATTAAAATAGTCATCATTGAGCGATTATTCTCAACAAGATGGACATAGGCATTCCACTACCCCTATTAGTGAGAGGCATTCGCTGCATTGATCATTGCTCCAAGAACAAAAAAATGTTTGCTAAATGCCCAACAAGAGAATATAAATGCACCCCCACATGCCCGGGTGTAACACGCATGGGAGTGATTGGCGGGGAGAAAAATAGGCTTTTTTTTTGGGGGATAGGAAATTTTGATCTCTCGATAATAAAGCGCGTGCTATGCCCACGTGGATTCGGCACTCCACCGCCCCCACACGCCCGGGTGTACCACGCGGGGGGAGTGATTAAGGGGGAGAAAAATAGGCTTTGGGGATAGGAAATTTTTTGTCAAATAGGATATGGCACGATTCCCAAGGAACTAAATTTGAGGGCCAAAATAAATGATTTTTTCAATTTTCTTTTGCCAAGGGGAATCTTTTATATGCTCTAGAAGATGCCGGAATCTTTTGGCAAAAGGGCACTTCCAAATTTTGGCTTTAAAATGGCATGTAAGGATGATGATGTGGCATGTGAGAATGATGACATGGTGAAGTAAGGGTGACATGGCAAACAAGGATGGTGACGGTCAATCAACTTGGCTTAGAATATTTTTTCTAGTCAAAACTTTGAGTGAGGTGGATATGATGTGTATGACATGTGGATGGTGATGTGGAGGTGTTGATGATGATGTGGCATGGTAATGTGTCACCTTCATAGGATCAAACATGTAACTTGAAGGATTTTTGCAAAAAATTAGAGTTTCAATGTGGTGACAAGTGCATGATATGACATGGCAAGAAGGGTCACATGTATGGTGACTTGTTCTCATGGGTCAACTTAGGCATAAATGCATAACATTAGCATTTTCTAGGCAAATTTTAAATTTTGAATGTTTCTCTTAGGAATTTTAGCATTCTCTCTCCTCTTGACTTATAGGGAGAGGATGTTGACCTTTGACCACATGTATGACCAAGTCAAGTGGAGTTTAGTGCTTAGAATGATATGGAAATGGTATGGTAAGTGTATGGCATGTGAATGACTTGTGAAGGTGTAGTTTTGACTAGAAAAAATCTTCAAGGCCAAATTTGACTTGGAAATGAGGTGTAGGCATGGAACTCAAGATCTCATGGGCTCACCATGGTTAAAGGTAGGGGATGTAGGATGGGAATCAAAGGGTGCAATCATGCCACATACCAAGAAATCTTCAAGGGGTCTTCAATCCTTTGCTTGATTCTCCTTTTGCCTTCTTTGTGTGACCTGAGTCAAATGTCCTCACCTTTGCTCTTCAAGTCTTCAAAGTGTGCAAGTATGAATTCTTCTTGTGCCTCAAAATTCAGATCAAAGTGTGAGAATTAGTGTCAAAAATATGTCTTGCTTTTCCATGTCGCCATAGCATGGCAAAGACTCTAGATAGCTCTAGAATCTTCTAAAATGTTCTAGAATCTTCCGAATGGTGTAGATGCTCATGGATAAAATAGAATGTTCTAAAATGCTCTAGATGTTCTCGTGCTAAGCCCTTGGTCTAAATATAGAAAGGCTTTTTATGGGTAAGCATGTCGATAAAAATAGCAAGTTTTTTGAAACTTTGCAAATACTGCAAATAGAATGCTCTAGAATGTTCCGTGATGTCGATGGGTAAGCACTGCCCTAAAAGTAGCAAGTTTTTAAAACTTTGCAAACAATCAAAATAAAATGTTCTATCCTAGATGCTCCCCGGTAGGCATCTCACTCTAAAAATAGAAAGTTGTTTGAAACTTTGAAAATACTCACAATAGAATGTTCTAGAATGTTTTGGGTGCTCATGGGTGAGCACCTCACCTAAAAAATAGCAAGTTGTTTTGAAACTTTGCAAGGAGCCAAAATAAAATGTTCGAATCTTCTAAATACCGTGGCAAGTGCCTCATTTAAAAATGAAAAGTTTTTAAAACTTTATAAGGAACCAAAATAGAATATTTTAGAATGTTCTAGATGTTCAGGGTAAGCACCTCAAATAAAAATAAAATGTTTTTTGAATGTTCCAGATGCTCATACAAAATAAATAGAAACCAGATGCTCATGGATAGGCACCTCAAACCAAAAAACGTAAAAGCTTTTTTGAAACTTTGCAAAACTTAAAATAGGATGTTCTAGATAGTTCTAGCATATTCTAGACGCCATGGATAACACATCATCAGTCTAAAAATAAAAAGTTTGTTGAAAAATTGAAAGAGGCAAAGTAGAATGTTCTACATGTTCGATGCTCATGAGCAAGTGGCTCACCGAAAGTCTCATGGGTAAGCCCCCTTGATCTAAAAATATAAAGTTTTTTGAAACTTTGCAAAACCAAGTGTAGAATTGGTGGTATTGGATGTTGCCCCACATTGGTGATGCTTTCCTCATGTGTGATGCTTTGAATTGGCCATAGTTGTGCAAGGTCACCCAAGAATAGAAAGTTTTCAAAATATGCAATACTTTTGAAATGGTAGTAGGTGGAAGTAAGCTCCCTATGGGTAGTAGGTATGACTCATCAATAGTCGCTGGTAGTACGCGGCAAGAAACTTCATAAGTCGCCAAATGGATGTTGAGTGACATTGATATGGATGTTGAATCATATGGATGATGCTTTCCTCATGTGTGATGCTTTGAATTGGCGAGGTGTGAGTCGGGCTTCAATGAGTGCGACTTTGAACCGGCAAGAGCTATGAGTAAATGGATGACACTTTGAAATTGATAGGTGTTGGTAGTAGTCGATATAAGCTCTACATGGGTGATTCTTTGAAATTGTCGAGGTATGAGTCTAGTGGTAAGTATGGGGGGTTTTGGGGCATTGGCCGTGGTTCAAATCCCTTTAACCAAAAAATATTTAAAAGAACCCCATTAAGATGTGGAATGAGATGGAGGGTTGAGATCACGCCACATGGCGCCTCCCCGACCGTCGATGGGCATGGAATACTCACTCAATCACGGCTCCTTCCGGGCCGAGGCCCTGCCGATTTGCACATCTTTGGCAAGATTCCTGGCTCGATAAAGCACGCCTACCCATGTACTCATACTACCAATTCCAAAGCATCACCCATTAGGAGTTGCCTCACACCTATTGTACTCAAAGATTCATTTGTTAATCTACTACCAATTCCAAAGCATCACCCATTAGGAGTTGCCTCACACGTATTGTACTCAAAGATTCATTTGTTAACTGCTTGGACATCTTTGAAGTATTCCTCGCCTTGGCCTCCTACCCTCCCTCGATTTGGACAAAAGCACATCTACCTATGTACTTTTACTACCAATTCCAAAGCATCACCCATTACGAGTTGACTCACACCTATTGTACTCAATATTCATTTGTCAACTGGTGAGGAGCTTTATCGCCACCCACGCCAATTAGGACCTTACTCACACCTACTACCAATTCAAGTATCACCCATGCACACTTACGATCAATTTGAAGTATCACATATCGGCTCGACCTCGCCTTTGGTCAAGTCTCTGGTTGGGACATCTTGATAGTATTCCTGGGCTTGCATTAGTTTGACAAAAGCAGCCTCACCCTGGCTTAGACAAAAAGTGCCTACCCATGTACTCTTATAATTCCAAAGTATCATCAAGGCCGAGGCATCGCCGATTTAGACAAAAGCAGACCTACCCATGTGCTCCTATAATTCCAAAGTATCACCCGTTAGAAGCATCAACCTCGGCTCGATCTCGGGCCTTTGGGTCGAGACCTCACCTCGGTCTTACACATCTACTACCGACGTCTACTACCCATGGCAAAGTATCGCTCATTGGGAGCTTACTCACACCTATTATTAATTCCAAAGTCTCACCCATTAGAAGCTGACTCACACCTACTATATTCAGCATTCATTTGTATCTACGAGGAGCTTACTGTCACTTACTGCTTATTCCAAGATATCTCCCATGAAGAGTTGACTAACTCACTTCCTTAAAATATAGTAACCATTGTTGAAGGTGTTCCTCGCAAAACCTTCAACCTCAGTGGTTTAGAACCTCCAGGGAAACCACTCTGAGTGAGAAAGATCAAAAAAAAAATGTTCAAACAATTATCTAACTTAGCTTTCCCTGAAGGGTGAAAAGTCTGTCTCACAAGAAAGTTTGCCAAATGCAAATCAAATAGACTTTGATCATGATTTTTGCTTCCATGGCTGCTCAGGACCTAAGAGTATCTTAGGGCAAAAGTCAGAGAAGCTCTGATAAGGATAGGTGAATCAAAGAAGCGCTCCTGACCAAGTCAATTTTTGGTCAATATCCTTGGCAGAGAGTTGAAATTCAAAACTCGACACTGACTCTTCCTTTTTGAGATCTGATGCTTTTGCCAATTCTAAAATGTCTGCACTCGGTGGTCCTTGGTGGTATTTGCAAATGGAAATCTAATTTTTGGGTTTTTGATTTTTGAAAGGCTGACTGTGATAAAGTATGAGCAGAGGTGAAGATGTATGCAAGATAGCCATTCAAGGTTCACAATTTCTGCAATCACACCTGCATCCTTCATTTTATATAACTCTTCTTTAATTAGTCCTAACAAGGATGCATTAATTCTTCTCCGAAGTTTCGTACCACATGTTTCATACCTTCTTTAATTTTATCTCAAACTCACAGATCGTCTCATTCACACCAACCAATTCATCATAATCCCAAGCAAAAATATCTTTCCAATCATCAAAGAATTTTGTGACAAAGGTGTTATCTTCTTCAAAACAAATCTCCAACATACAAAGACTCTATCTAAACCTTTCTTGTTGAGTTTGATTTCCTTTTACCCGCTTTTTTACTAGCATTAATTACCGTAATATGATAGAGTTGTTGCGTGTCTTTTTTCTCTAGCTCCTCCTCCTCCCGATTGCTCCTTCAGCCAAGTGTTCTAGAAGGACATTTCTGCAAAGTGCATCAGCCAAAGATTCTCTCCCTTGGCACATGACAGAGCTTCCAAGTTTTGAAATTTTTAGTTCATGCATGGCTTGATCTCCTCGAAAGCAGATCATCTCTTCATTCTTGGCTTGGTACTCACCTAATATTTGCCTCAGCAAACAAGTTGAGAATCTCCAAAGATAACAATTTCATTAATACTCAATTCTTTTGCCTCTTGGAGACATGCTATTAAAGCTTTGTATTCTGCCATATTTGAGGTAATATTAGGATAAATCCTACCTACTTTTTGCAAGCAACCTATTCTTTGAGAACAAAGAAGCAGATGAAGCCACACCTAGCCTTTTGGAAACACCACCATCAAACATAAGTATGCAAAACTATCTTGTTTAGGGAGTGCTAGCTGAAAGGGGAGTTCCATGTTGACCTTGATTGTTTGTATTTAATTCAAACTTCCACATGGATTTCACAAGAGCATCTCTTCTTCAATGAAATTTAGGGCCTCAAATTCTCCTACCTTGTTGTATAATGTTACCTTCTTTCTGCCATTGGAAATGGTGCACTCCCCTTTTGACTAAACAGGCCTAGCATCAACTGTAGAGAGCCATTTTCTTCCCAAAAGTAAGTCATAGATGTCTGACTTGTCTTCTATTCCTTCAAATGCAACCACAACAAAATTAGCTGCAACAACTATACCTTCAACATCAATAGGCACGTTACTGACTATTCCAACGGGATTAATTTTTGTGTTTGAGAAAGATTTCAGGATCATTGGAGCTTTTTTGTCTATTTCAAGGCCACATAATCTCATGACATGATGAGACATAACATTCAAAGGTGATCCTCCATCCAATAAGACTTTGGTCAAGACTTTTTTGTCCATTTTGGCAACACATGTGAAAGCTCTTGGGTCATAATCCTCCTGAGTAAGCATGTGCTCTTCAATGTGGTTAGTCAAAGCAAATTCATCTTCTTTGGTCAGATTGAGCACTTTTTTCCTGTAAGATGGAGCTATCTTGAGTAGAGTTAGCAAGTCGCCCACATTGCATTTTAGAGTTTTTTAGCAAATACCAAAGTCCTCACTATCTTTTCCTTCTTTAAATACTTCCGAAAGGTGTAATCACTGGGCTTCCTTTGTGTTTTACAAGATCAACTTCCTCACTGGCATACGCTGGCTCCTTTTCCTTTGCATTATTCATTCTCCTAGTATGCACAGCCATAATCTCTTCCTGTTCTTCAACTTCTTGCACAAATCTAATGGAAGCATTTTGTTCATTAGGCTTAGATTTCTCTTGCCTAGCAAAATATTCTTTCACACTACAATGTCCCACAGCTTTACAAAAGGCACACATAGGGCATTCCTTACCAAAATGCCCTCTTTTCCCACATTTTGTGCAAGGTCTATACCAGCAGTAATCAGAGGAATGAGTATCTCTGAAGCAATGAACACAGGGTGGATAGGTCTTCTTTTCAAACTTCGAGTTCTTCAGCTCTTGAAGTTGCTTGGTCACCTCAACTAATGCTTTTGATACTTTGGTGATCTCAAATTTTACATCCGCTGCAGGAGCTTCAACATCCTCCATTTTTGTTTTTTTCTTTTCCTTTTGGACAGCATAAACTGACACAGGTCCTGGTCCCATGTATTCTTGCTCATAATCTGGAAAAAAGGGATCATGGCGTGAGTGCATGTCATCTGGTAAGTAGGAAATCATATCTGCAATTTCAAAAATTTAGTGAAAGCCTTGTGTATTGTGTCAAAGCCTTCTTGCTTTTGAATCTTTAGTAACTTTCTGTGAATTCTTGATCTGATGCTTAATCCTCTGATAAAAGATGCTACAAGATGCAGAGTGTGGTTAGGAACTTGGTTGATTTGGCACTTAACCAGATAAAGATTGAACCTCTCTACATACTGATGAACACTCTCACCATGTTTAATGCGAAAAGTCTGCTCAAATATCAAATCTTGAGGATCCAAGAGCTTACCAAAACGTGCCAAGAATTTCTTAACCAATTCATCCCAAGGATTAGCTCCTAAGCTTATAACATACTCAACCCAAGCTCTAACCTCATCATTCTTAAAACATTTTTTGAACTCAGAGAACTTGCAACCTTTTTTGTGCCCATACTCTTGGTAGTATTCTTCAAAAGTCTTTAGGTAATTGTTAGCATTCATGCTTGATCAAAGGTAGGAACAGGAATAGGCATATTCAACGCAAAATAATGATAAGGCACACTTGAATTTGCCCTCAGATAGTCACAAAGAGGTGTAGCAGCAGAAGGTTTCATGATTCTCCCCGGCTTCAACATGTTCAGATGTTTCATTGGTTCTCCTGGGGGCCATGAGTTCAGATTCCAGGAAAAGGATCTCGGTAGAACCTCCAAAATGTTGAAGGTTTTTCCTGGCAAAACCTTCAATCTCAATGGTTTAGAACCTCCAGGTTACTTGAGGCAACCACTCTGAGTGAAAAGACCCAAGAAAAATGCTCAAACAACTATCTAACTTAACTTTCCCTAAAGGGTGAAAAGTCTGTCTCACTAAAAAGCTTGCCAAATGCAAACCAAATAGGCTTTGATCATAATTCTTGCATCCATGGCTGCTCAGGACCTATGTGTAGCTCAGGGCAAAAGTCAGAGAAGATCTGATAAGGACAGATGGATCAAAGAGACACTCCTAACCAAATCAATTTTTTGTCAATATCCCTGTCAGAGAGCTGGATTTTTGAACTCGATGCTGGGCCCTCTTTTTTGTGATCTGATGCTTTTGCCTATTCTTAAAATGTCTGCACTCAATGGACCTTGATGATCTTTGCAAATGGAGATCTAATTTTTTGGGTTTTTTTTATTTTTGATAGGTTGACTGTGAAAATATAGTTTTTGCTAGAAAGAATGAATGCAAATCTTACTTTTTATGCAATATCCATGCATGACATGATCTCCTAGTGACTCTAAGAAATTCTAGTCACTTCTATTGGGCTCAATGTGGATTTGTGCTTCAATAACTCTAAATGTGAGCTCAGCTTTGTGCTGATAGCTTAGACAGTCACTAGGGCCAGAAAACACTTGTGTTGTAGATGCCTAAATGCCAAGCTAATGACACTACAACCTTCGGAGTGAGATGCAAGCGGGGAACAATGCAAGCATAGTCATTCAGGGACCAACACAATACTCAATTCAACAACAAGGCTCGGATTTTCATTTGAATTAGGTACACATAGGCAAATAACGATAATCCCAAGCTCGAAGTCTTGGGCACGGATCAAATAGGTACACAAATAAGAATTCTGCATGAATTTGTTAATAATTCAAGCCGACAATCAAGTATGGAAGGCGTAATCAAGCTCCAAATATGCAAGCCGATCCTTCTTCAAGGTAAACAATCGCTTCTTCATCTCAAAGCCCTCGAATTTTTCTGAATTCAAAATCCCTTTCTAAAATTCCCATGTTCTCATGGCGCTTTTGATTAATTCAGTTTGATACTCATCCTTTTGCTTCTCCGATGCATTCTTGGCATTGTAAGAGGTTATTCTAAGCTTGGAATCATGATTTCATGGTTGTTTCGAACAAATCAAACGGATCTTGGCATTTTCGAATTTTAGGTTCTTAGCGCTCTTGAGGAAATATCCCACGTGCAAAAGCACCCTGAAGCCAAGGTATATAAGGCTTAAAATTTTGATCTCTCGATAATAAAGCGCGCGGCTATGCCCACGGATTCGGTACCCACCACCCCCACACACCGGGTGTACCACATGGCGGGGAGTGATTGGCAGGGAGAAAAATAGGCTTTGGGGAGGGGGATAGGAAATTTTTTTGTCAAATAGGATATGGCACGATTCTCAAGGAACTAAATTTGAGGGCCAAAATAAATGATTTTTTCAATTTTCTTTTTGCCAAGGGGAATCTTTTTATATGCTCTAGAAGATGCTGGAATCTTTTTGGCAAAAGGCCACTTCCAAATTTTGGCTTTAAAATGGCATGTAAGGATGATGATGTGGCATGTGAGAATGATGACATGGTGAAGTAAGGGTGACATGGCAAACAAGGATGGTGACGGTCAATCAACTTGGCTTAGAATATTTTTCTAGTCAAAACTTTGAGTGAGGTGGATATGATGTGTATGACATGTGGATGGTGATGTGGAGGTGTTGATGATGATGTGGCATGGTAATGTGTCACCTTCATAGGATCAAACATGTAACTTGAAGGATTTTTGCAAAAAATTTAGAGTTTCAATGTGGTGACAAGTGCATGATATGACATGGCAAGAAGGGTCACATGTATGGTGACTTGTTCTCATGTGTCAACTTAGGCATAAATGCATAACATTAGCATTTTCTAGGCAAATTTTAAATTTTGAATGTTTCTCTTAGGAATTTTAGCATTCTCTCTCCTCTTTGACTTATAGGGAGAGGATGTTGACCTTTGACCACATGTATGACCAAATCAAGTGGAGTTTAGTGCTTAGAATGATATGGAAATGGTATGGTAAGTGTATGGCATGTGAATGACTTGTGAAGGTGTAGTTTTGACTAGAAAAAATCTTCAAGGCCAAATTTGACTTGGAAATGAGGTGTAGGCATGGAACTCAAGATCTCATGGGCTCACCATGGTTAAAGGTAGGGGGATGTAGGATGGGAATCAAAGGGTGCAATCATGCCACATACCAAGAAATCTTCAAGGGGTCTTCAATCCTTTGCTTGATTCTCCTTTTTGCCTTCTTTGTGTGACCTGAGTCAAATGTCCTCACCTTGCTCTTCAAGTCTTCAAAGTGTGCAAGTATGAATTCTTCTTGTGCCTCAAAATTCAGATCAAAGTGTGAGAATTAGTGTCAAAAATATGTCTTGCTCTTCCATGCTGCCATAGCATGGCAGCACTCTAGATAGCTCTAGAATCTTCTAAAATGTTCTAGAATCTTCTGGAATGGTGTAGATGCTCATGGATAAAATAGAATGTTCTAAAATGCTCTAGATGCTCAGGCTAAGCGCCTTGGTCTAAATATAGAAAGGCTTTTTATGGGTAAGCATGTCGGCCTAAAAATAGCAAGTTTTTTGAAACTTTGCAAATACTCGCAATAGAATGCTCTAGAATGTTCCAGATGCTGATGGATAAGCACTCGGTCTAAAAGTAGCAAGTTTTTTAAAACTTTGCAAACAATCAAAATAAAATGTTCTATCCTAGATGCTCCTGGGTAGGCATCTCACTCTAAAAATAGAAAGTTGTTTGAAACTTTGAAAATACTCACAATAGAATGTTCTAGAATGTTTTGGGTGCTCATGGGTGAGCACCTCAGTCTAAAAATAGCAAGTTGTTTTGAAACTTTGCAAGGAGCCAAAATAAAATGTTCTGGAATCTTCTAAATACTGTGGCAAGTGCCTCGGTCCTAAAATGAAAAGTTTTTTAAAACTTTATAAGGAACCAAAATAGAATATTTTAGAATGTTCTAGATGTTCGTGGTAAGCACCTCACCTAAAAATAAAATGATTTTTGAATGTTCCGTATGCTCATACAAACAAATAGAAACCGATGCTCATGGATAGGCACCTCACCAAAAACGTAAAGCTTTTTTTGAAACTTTGCAAAAACTTAAAATAGGATGTTCTAGATAGTTCTAGCATATTCTAGACGCCATGGATAACACATCGCCTAAAAATAAAAAGTTTGTTGAAAAATTGGAAAGAGGCAAAGTAGAATGTTCTACATGTTCAGATGCTCATGAACAAGTGGCTCACCGAAAGTCTCATGGGTAAGCCCCTTGATCTAAAATATAAAGTTTTTGAAACTTTGCAAAACCAAGTGTAGAATTGGTGGTATTGGATGTTGCCCCACATTGGTGATGCTTTCCTCATGTGTGATGCTTTGAATTGGCCGAAGTTGTGCAAGGTCAGTCAAGAATAGAAAGTTTTCAAAATATGCAATACTTTGGAAATGGTAGTAGGTGGAAGTAAGCTCCTATGGGTAGTAGGTATGACTCATCAATAGTCACTGTAATGCGTGGCGATAAACTTCTCATAAGTCGTCAAATGGATGTTGAGTGACATTGATATGGATGTTGAATCATATGGATGATGCTTTCCTCATGTGTGATGCTTTGGAATTGGCAGTAGGTGTGAGTCGGCTTCTAATGAGTGCGACTTTGGAACTGGCAGTAGCTATGAGTAAATGGATGACACTTTGAAATTGATAGGTGTTGGTAGTAGTGATATAAGCTCTACATGGGTGATTCTTTGAAATTGTCGAGGTATGAGTCTAGTGGTAAGTATGGGGTTTTTGGGGCATTGGCCGTGGTTCAAATCCCTTTAACCAAAAATATTTAAAAGAACCCCATTAAGATGTGGAATGAGATGGAGGGTTGAGATCACGCCACATGGCCTCCTCGACCGGCCGATGGGCATGGAATACTCACTCAATCACGGCTCCTTCGGCCGGGCCCGCCGACGGCACATCTTGGCAAGATTCCTCGCTCGATAAAGCACGCCACCCATGTACTCATACTACCAATTCCAAAGCATCACCCATTAGGAGTTGCCTCACACCTATTGTACTCAGCATTCATTTGTTAATCTACTACCAATTCCAAAGCATCACCCATTAGGAGTTGCCTCACACGTATTGTACTCGGCGTTCATTTGTTAATCTGCTTGGACATCTTTGGAAGTATTCCTCGCCTTTCACCTCCTACGCTGCGATTTGGACAAAAGCACATCTACCTATGTACTCTTACTACCAATTCCAAAGCATCACCCATTACGAGTTGACTCACACCTATTGTACTCAATATTCATTTGTCAATGCGGAGGAGCTTATCGCCACCTACACGCCAATTAGGACCTTACTCACACCTACTACCAATTCCCGGTATCACCCATGCACACTTACGATCAATTTGGAAGTATCACATATCGGCTTTCGACCACCAGCCTGGTCAAGTCTCGCCTCGGTTGGGACATCTTGATAGTATTCCCGGCTTGCATTAGTTTGGAAAAGCAGGCCTCACCTCTGGGTTTAGACAAAAGCAGCCCTACCCATGTACTCTTATAATTCCAAAGTATCATCGGGCTTCCAGGCATCGCCGATTTGACAAAAGCTGACCTACCCATGTGCTCCTATAATTCCAAAGTATCACCCGTTAGAAGCTTACTCAACCCTGCTCGATCTCGGCCTTGGGGCGAGACCTCACCTCGTCATACACATCTACTACCGACGCCTACTACCCATGGCAAAGTATCGCCATTGGGAGCTTACTCACACCTATTATTAATTCCAAAGTCTCACCCATTAGAAGTCGACTCACACCTACTATATTCAAGATTCATTTGTATCTACGAGGAGCTTATCACACTTACCGCTTATTCCAAGATATCTCCCATGAAGAGTTGACTAACTCACTTCCTTAAAATATAGTAACCAATCGCTGAAGGTGTTCCTCAAAACCTTCAACCTCAAGTGGTTTAGAACCTCCAGGGAAACCACTGTGAGTGAGAAAGATCAAAAAAAAATGTTCAAACAATTATCTAACTTAGCTTTCCCTGAAGGGTGAAAAGTCTGTCTCACAAGAAAGTTTGCCAAATGCAAATCAAATAGACTTTGATCATGATTTTTGCTTCCATGGTTGCTCGTGACCTAAGAGTATCTTAGGGCAAAAGTCGAGAAGCTCGATAAGGATAGGTGAATCAAAGAAGCGCCCCCCCACCAAGTCAATTTTTGGTCAATATCCTTGGCGAGAGTTGAAATTCAAAAACTCGACAATCGACTTTCCTTTTGAGATCCGATGCTTTTGCCAATTCTAAAATGTCTGCACTGACTCGGTGGTCCTTGGTGGTATTTGCAAATGGAGATCTAACTTTTTTGGTTTTTGATTTTTGAAAGGCTGACTGTGATAAAGTATGAGCAGAGGTGAAGATGTATGCAAGATAGCCATTCAAGGTTCACAATTTCTGCAATCACACCTGCATCCTTCATTTTATATAACTCTTCTTTAATTAGTCCTAACAAGGATGCATTAATTCTTCTGAGTTTCTGTACCACATGTTTCATACCTTCTTTAATTTTTATCTCAAACTCACAGATACGTCTGTCACACCAACCAATTCATCATAATCCCAAGCAAAAATATCTTTCCAATCATCAAAGAATTTTGTGACAAAGGTGTTATCTTCTTCTGTAAACAAATCTCCAACATACAGCACTCTATCTAAACCTTTCTTGTTGAGTTTGATTTCCTTTACCTGCTTTTCGTCACTAGCATTAATTACCAGAATATGATAGAGTTGTTGCAGGTCTTTTTTCTCTAGCTCCTCCTCCTGAATTGCTCCTTCAGCCAAGTGTTCTAGAAGGACATTTCTGCAAAGTGCATCAGCCTCAGCATTCTGCTCCCTTGACACATGACAGAGCTTCCAAGTTTTGAAATTCTTTAGTTCATGCATGGCTTGATCTCTGAGCAGGATCATCTCTTCATTCTTGGCTTGGTACTCACCTAATATTTGCCTGCAAACAAGTTGAGAATCTCCAAAGATAACAATTTCATTAATACTCAAATTCTTTGCCTCTTGGAGACATGCTATTAAAGCTTTGTATTCTGCCATATTTGAGGTAATATTAGGATAAATCCTACCTACTTTTGCAAGCAACCTATTCTTTGAGAACAAAGAGGATGAAGCCACACCTAGCCTTTTGGAAACACCACCATCAAACATAAGTATGCAAAACTATCTTGTTTAGGGAGTGCTAGTGAAAGGGAGTTCCATGTTGGACTCTTGATTGTTTGTATTTAATTCAAACTCTCCACATGGATTTCACAAGAGCATCTCTTCTTCAATGAAATTTAGGGCCTCAAATTCTCCTACCTTGTTGTATAATGTTACCTTCTTTCTGCCATTGGAAATGGTGCACTCCCCTTTTGACTAAGCAGGCCTAGCATCAACTGTAGAGAGCCATTTTCTTCCCAAAAGTAAGTCATAGATGTCTGACTTGTCTTCTATTCCTTCAAATGCAACCACAACAAAATTAGCTGCAACAACTATACCTTCAACATCAATAGGCACGTTACTGACTATTCCAACGGGATTAATTTTTGTGTTTGAGAAAGATTTCAGGATCATTGGAGCTTTTTTGTCTATTTCAAGGCCACATAATCTCATGACATGATGAGACATAACATTCAAAGGTGATCCTCCATCCAATAAGACTTTGGTCAAGACTTTTTTGTCCATTTTGGCAACACATGTGAAAGCTCTTGGGTCATAATCCTCCCCGAGTAAGCATGTGCTCTTCAATGTGGTTAGTCAAAGCAAATTCATCTTCTTTGGTCGATTGAGCACTTTTTTCCTGTAAGATGGAGCTATCTTGAGTAGAGTTAGCAAGTCAGCACAGATTTTAGAGTTTTTTAGCAAATACTCAAAGTCCTCACTATATTTTTCCTTCTTTAAATACTTCTCGAAAGGTGTAATCTGGCTGGGCTTCCTTTGTGTTTTACAAGATCAACTTCCTCACCGGCATACGCCGCTCCTTTTCCTTTGCATTATTCATTCTCCTAGTATGCACAGACCATAATCTCTTCCCGTTCTTCAACTTCTTGCACAAATCTAATGGAAGCATTTTGTTCATTAGGCTTAGGTTTCTCTTGCCTAGCAAAATATTCTTTCACACTACAATGTCCCACAGCTTTACAAAAGGCACACATAGGGCATTCCTTACCAAAATGCCCTCTTTTCCCACATTTTGTGCAAGGTCTATACCAGCAGTAATCAGAGGAATGAGTATCTCTGAAGCAATGAACACAGGGTGGATAGGTCTTCTTTTCAAACTTCGAGTTCTTCAGCTCTTGAAGTTGCTTGGTCACCTCAACTAATGCTTTTGATACTTTGGTGATCTCAGCCTTACATCTGCTGCAGGAGCTTCAACATCCTCCATTTTTGTTTTTTTCTTTTCCTTTTGACAAACGATAAACCTACCAGTCCCGGTCCCATGTATTCTTGCTCATAACTGGAAAAAAGGGATCATGGCGTGAGTGCATGTCATCCGGGTAAGTAGGAAATCATATCTCTGCAATTTCAAAGGGTCTTAGTGAAAGCCTTGTGTATTGTGTCAAAGCCTTCTTGCTTTTGAATCTTTAGTAACTTTCTGTGAATTCTTGATCTGATGCTTAATCCTCTGATAAAAGATGCTACAAGATGCAGAGTGTGGTTAGGAACTTGGTTGATTTGGCACTTAACCAGATAAAGATTGAACCTCTCTACATACTGATGAACACTCTCACCATGTTTAATGCGAAAAGTCTGCTCAAATATCAAATCTTGAGGATCCAAGAGCTTACCAAAACGTGCCAAGAATTTCTTGACCAATTCATCCCAAGGATTAGCTCCTAAGCTTATAACATACTCAACCCAAGCTCTAACCTCATCATTCTTAAAACATTTTTTGAACTCAGAGAACTTGCAACCTTTTTTGTGCCCATACTCTTGGTAGTATTCTTCAAAAGTCTTTAGGTAATTGTTAGCATTCATGCTTGGATCAAAGGTAGGAACAGGAATAGGCATATTCAACGCAAAATAATGATAAGGCACACTTGAATTTGCCTGTATAGTCACAGTAGGTGTAGCAGCAGTGGTTTCATGATTCTCCTGTGCTTCAACATGTTCAGATGTTTCATTGGTTCTCCTGGGGGCCATGAGTTCAGATTCCAGGAAAAGGATCTCGGTAGAACCTCCAAAATGTTGAAGGTTTTTCCTGGCAAAACCTTCAATCTCAATGGTTTAGAACCTCCAGGTTACTTGAGGCAACCACTCTGAGTGAAAAGACCCAAGAAAAATGCTCAAACAACTATCTAACTTAACTTTCCCTAAAGGGTGAAAAGTCTGTCTCACTAAAAAGCTTGCCAAATGCAAACCAAATAGGCTTTGATCATAATTCTTGCATCCATGGCTGCTCAGGACCTATGTGTAGCTCAGGGCAAAAGTCAGAGAAGATCTGATAAGGACAGATGGATCAAAGAGACACTCCTAACCAAGTCAATTTTTGGTCAATATCCATGTCAGAGAGCTGGATTTTTGAACTCGATGCTGGGCCCTCTTTTTTGTGATCTGATGCTTTTGCCTATTCTTAAAATGTCTCGCACTCAATGGACCTTGATGATCTTTGCAAATGGAGATCTAATTTTTGGGTTTTTTTTTTTGATAGGTCGATTTGTGAAAATATAGTTTTTGCTAGAAAGAATGAATGCAAATCTTACTTTTTATGCAATATCCATGCATGACATGATCTCCTAGTGACTCTAAGAAATTCTAGTCACTGCTATTGGGCTCAATGTGGATTTGTGCTTCAATAACTCTAAATGTGAGCTCAGACTTTGTCGATAGCTTAGACAAATACTAGGGCGAAAAACACTTGTGTTGTAGATGCCTAAATGCCAAGCTAATGACACTACAACCTTCTGGAGTGAGATGCAAGCGGGGAACAATGCAAGCATAGTCATTCGTAATTCAACACAATACTCGAGAATTCAACAACAAGGCTCGGATTTTCATTTGAATTAGGTACACATAGGCAAATAACGATAATCCCAAGCTCGAGTCTTGGGCAATGTGGATCAAATAGGTACACAAATCGGTCGAATTCGATGAATTTGTTAATAATTCAAGCCGACAATCAAGTATGGAAGGCGTAATCAAGCTCCATCCATGCAAGCCGATCCTTCTTCAAGGTAAACAATCGCTTCTTCATCTCAAAGCCCTCGAATTTTTTTTGAATTCAAAATCCCCTTTCTAAAATTCCCATGTTACATTGCGTTCTTGATTAATTCAGTTCGATACTCGTCCTTTTGCTTCTCGATGCATTCTTGGCATTGTAAGAGGTTATTCGAAGCTTGGAATCATGATTTCATGGTTGTTTCGAACAAATCAAACGGATCTTGGCATTTTCGAATTTTAGGGTTCTTAGCGAGCTCTTGAGGAAATATCCCACGTGCAAAAAGCACTTTCGGGAAGCCAAGGTATATAAGGCTTAAAATTTTGATCTCTACGATAATAAAGCGTGCTATGCCCACGTGGGATTCGGTACCTCCATCAGCCCTACACTGGGTGTACCACGTGGCGGGGAGTGATTGGCGGGAGAAAAATAGGCTTGGGGGATAGGAAATTTTTTTGTCAAATAGGATATGGCACGATTCCCAAGGAACTAAATTTGAGGGCCAAAATAAATGATTTTTTCAATTTTCTTTTGCCAAGGGGAATCTTTTTATATGCTCTAGAAGATGCCGAATCTTTTGGCAAAAGGCCACTTCCAAATTTTGGCTTTAAAATGGCATGTAAGGATGATGATGTGGCATGTGAGAATGATGACATGGTGAAGTAAGGGTGACATGGCAAACAAGGATGGTGGACGTGTCAATCAACTTGGCTTAGAATATTTTTCTAGTCAAAACTTTGAGTGAGGTGGATATGATGTGTATGACATGTGGATGGTGATGTGGAGGTGTTGATGATGATGTGGCATGGTAATGTGTCACCTTCATAGGATCAAACATGTAACTTGAAGGATTTTGCAAAAATTTAGAGTTTCAATGTGGTGACAAGTGCATGATATGACATGGCAAGAAGGGTCACATGTATGGTGACTTGTTCTCATGGGTCAACTTAGGCATAAATGCATAACATTAGCATTTTCTAGGCAAATTTTAAATTTTGAATGTTTCTCTTAGGAATTTTAGCATTCTCTCCCTTTGACTTATAGGGAGAGGATGTTGACCTTTGACCACATGTATGACCAAATCAAGTGGAGTTTAGTGCTTAGAATGATATGGAAATGGTATGGTAAGTGTATGGCATGTGAATGACTTGTGAAGGTGTAGTTTTGACTAGAAAAAATCTTCAAGGCCAAATTTGACTTGGAAATGAGGTGTAGGCATGGAACTCAAGATCTCATGGGCTCACCATGGTTAAAGGTAGGGGATGTAGGATGGGAATCAAAGGGGTGCAATCATGCCACATACCAAGAAATCTTCAAGGGGTCTTCAATCCTTTGCTTGATTCTCCTTTTTGCCTTCTTTGTGTGACCTGAGTCAAATGTCCTCACCTTGCTCTTCAAGTCTTCAAAGTGTGCAAGTATGAATTCTTCTTGTGCCTCAAAATTCAGATCAAAGTGTGAGAATTAGTGTCAAAAATATGTCTTGCTCTTCCATGCTGCCATAGCATGGCAGCACTCTAGATAGCTCTAGAATCTTCTAAAATGTTCTAGAATCTTCTGGAATGGTGTAGATGCTCATGGATAAAATAGAATGTTCTAAAATGCTCTAGATGCTCAGGCTAAGCGCCTTGGTCTAAATATAGAAAGGCTTTTTTATGGGTAAGCATGTCAGTCTAAAAATAGCAAGTTTTTTGAAACTTTGCAAATACTCGCAATAGAATGCTCTAGAATGTTCCAGATGCTGATGGGTAAGCACTCGGTCTAAAAGTAGCAAGTTTTTTAAAACTTTGCAAACAATCAAAATAAAATGTTCTATCCTAGATGCTCCTGGGTAGGCATCTCACTCTAAAAATAGAAAGTTGTTTGAAACTTTGAAAATACTCACAATAGAATGTTTTGGGTGCTCATGGGTGAGCACCTCAAAAAAATAGCAAGTTGTTTTGAAACTTTGCAAGGAGCCAAAATAAAATGTTCTGGAATCTTCTAAATACTCAGGGCAAGTGCCTCAGTCTAAAAATGAAAAGTTTTTTTAAAACTTTATAAGGAACCAAAATAGAATATTTTAGAATGTTCTAGATGTTCAGGGTAAGCACCTCAGTCTAAAAATAAAATGTTTTTTGGAATGTTCCATGCTCATACAAATAAATAGAAACCGATGCTCATGGATAGGCACCTCAAATTCAAAAAGCGTAAAGCTTTTTGAAACTTTGCAAAAACTTAAAATAGGATGTTCTAGATAGTTCTAGCATATTCTAGGCGCTCATGGATAACACATCGGTCTAAAAATAAAAGTTTGTTGAAAAATTGAAAAGAGGCAAAGTAGAATGTTCTACATGTTCAGATGCTCATGAGCAAGTGGCTCACCTGAAAGTCTCATGGGTAAGCCCCTTGATCTAAAAATATAAAGTTTTTGAAACTTTGCAAAAACCAAGTGTAGAATTGGTGGTATTGGATGTTGCCCCACATTGGTGATGCTTTCCTCATGTGTGATGCTTTGAATTGGGCCGAAGTTGTGCAAGGTCACCCAAGAATAGAAAGTTTTCAAAATATGCAATACTTTGGAAATGGTAGTAGGTGGAAGTAAGCTCCCTATGGGTAGTAGGTATGACTCATCAATAGCTGTTGGTAGTACGTGGCAGTAAACTTCTCATAAGTCGTGAAATGGATGTTGAGTGACATTGATATGGATGTTGAATCATATGGATGATGCTTTCCTCATGTGTGATGCTTTGGAATTGGCAGTAGGTGTGAGTCGGCTTCTAATGAGTGCGACTTTGGAACTGGCAGTAGCTATGAGTAAATGGATGACACTTTGAAATTGATAGGTGTTGGTAGTAGTCGATATAAGCTCTACATGGGTGATTCTTTGAAATTGTCGAGGTATGAGTCTAGTGGTAAGTATGGGGGGTTTTGGGGGCATTGGCCAGGGTTCAAATCCCTTAACCAAAAATATTTAAAAGAACCCCATTAAGATGTGGAATGAGATGGAGGGTTGAGATCACGCCACATGGCGCCTCCTCGACCGTCGATGGGCATGGAATACTCACTCAATCACGGCTCCTTCGGCCGGGGCCCTGCCTCGATTTGCACATCTTTGGCAGTATTCCTCGGCTCGATAAAGCACGTCTACCCATGTACTCATACTACCAATTCCAAAGCATCACCCATTAGGAGTTGCCTCACACCTATTGTACTCAGCATTCATTTGTTAATCTACTACCAATTCCAAAGCATCACCCATTAGGAGTTGCCTCACACGTATTGTACTTTCGATTCATTTGTTAACTGTTTGGACATAGTATTCCTCGCCTTTGGCCTCCTCCTCGCCTCGATTTGGACAAAAGCACTTCTACCTATGTACTCTTACTACCAATTCCAAAGCATCACCCATTACGAGTTGACTCACACCTATTGTACTCAATATTCATTTGTCAATCTGTGAGGAGCTTACTGCCACCTACTGCCAATTAGGACCTTACTCACACCTACTACCAATTCCGAAGTATCACCCATGCACACTTACGATCAATTTGGAAGTATCACATATCGGCTCGACCTCAGCCTTTGGCCGAAGTCTCGCCTCGGTTGGGACATCTTGATAGTATTCCTCGGCTTGCATTAGTTTGGACAAAAGCAGGCCTCACCTCGGTTTAGACAAAAGCAGGCCTACCCATGTACTCTTATAATTCCAAAGTATCACCGAAGGCCGAGGCATCGCCTCGATTTAGACAAAAGCAGACCTACCCATCTGCTCCTATAATTCCAAAGTATCACCCGTTAGAAGCTTACTCAACCTCGGCTCGATCTCGGCCTTGGGGTCGAGACCTCACCTCTGGCCATACACATCTACTACCGACGCCTACTACCCATGGCAAAGTATCGCTCATTGGGAGCTTACTCACACCTATTATTAATTCCAAAGTCTCACCCATTAGAAGCTGACTCACACCTACTATATTCAGCATTCATTTGTATCTACGAGGAGCTTACTGTCACTTACTGCTTATTCCAAGATATCTCCCATGAAGAGTTGACTAACTCACTTCCTTAAAATATAGTAACCACTGTTGAAGGTGTTCCTCGCAAAACCTTCAACCTCAGTGGTTTAGAACCTCCAGGGAAACCACTCTGAGTGAGAAAGATCAAAAAAAAATGTTCAAACAATTATCTAACTTAGCTTTCCCTGAAGGGTGAAAAGTCTGTCTCACAAGAAAGTTTGCCAAATGCAAATCAAATAGACTTTGATCATGATTTTTGCTTCCATGGCTGCTCAGGACCTAAGAGTATCTTAGGGCAAAAGTCAGAGAAGCTCTGATAAGGATAGGTGGATCAAAGAAGCGCTCCTGACCAAGTCAATTTTTGGTCAATATCCTTGGCAGAGAGTTGAAATTCAAAACTCGACACTGACTCTTCCTTTTTGAGATCTGATGCTTTTGCCAATTCTAAAAATGTCTGCACTCGGTGGTCCTTGGTGGTATTTGCAAATGGAGATCTAATTTTTTGGGTTTTTGATTTTTGAAAGGCTGACTGTGATAAAGTATGAGCAGAGGTGAAGATGTATGCAAGATAGCCATTCAGGGTTCACAATTTCTGCAATCACACCTGCATCCTTCATTTTATATAACTCTTCTTTAATTAGTCCTAACAAGGATGCATTAATTCTTCTGAGTTTCTGTACCACATGTTTCATACCTTCTTTAATTTTTATCTCAAATTCACAGATACTTCTGTCACACCAACCAATTCATCATAATCCCAAGCAAAATTATCTTTCCAATCATCAAAGAATTTTGTGACAAAGGTGTTATCTTCTTCTGTAAACAAATCTCCAACATACAGCACTCTATCTAAACCTTTCTTGTTGAGTTTGATTTCCTTTACCTGCTTTTCGTCACTAGCATTAATTACCAGAATATGATAGAGTTGTTGCAGGTCTTTTTTCTCTAGCTCCTCCTCCTTAATTGCTCCTTCAGCCAAGTGTTCTAGAAGGACATTTCTGCAAAGTGCATCAGCCTCAGCATTCTGCTCCCTTGGCACATGACAGAGCTTCCAAGTTTTGAAATTCTTTAGTTCATGCATGGCTTGATCTCTGAGCAGGATCATCTCTTCATTCTTGGCTTGGTACTCACCTAATATTTGCCTGCAAACAAGTTGAGAATCTCCAAAGATAACAATTTCACTAATACTCAAATTCTTTGCCTCTTGGAGACATGCTATTAAAGCTTTGTATTCTGCCATATTTGAGGTAATATTAGGATAAATCCTACCTACTTTTGCAAGCAACCTATTCTTTGAGAACAGCAGCAGATGAAGCCACACCTAGCCTTTTGGAAACACCACCATCAAACATAAGTATGCAAAACTATCTTGTTTAGGGAGTGCTAGCTGAAAGGGGAGTTCCATGTTGGACTCTTGATTGTTTGTATTTAATTCAAACTCTCCACATGGATTTCACAAGAGCATCTCTTCTTCAATGAAATTTAGGGCCTCAAATTCTCCTACCTTGTTGTATAATGTTACCTTCTTTCTGCCATTGGAAATGGTGCACTCCCCTTTTGACTAAACAGGCCTAGCATCAACTGTAGAGAGCCATTTTCTTCCCAAAAGTAAGTCATAGATGTCTGACTTGTCTTCTATTCCTTCAAATGCAACCACAACAAAATTAGTTGCAACAACTATACCTTCAACATCAATAGGCACGTTACTGACTATTCCAACGGGATTAATTTTTGTGTTTGAGAAAGATTTCAGGATCATTGGAGCTTTTTTGTCTATTTCAAGGCCACATAATCTCATGACATGATGAGACATAACATTCAAAGGTGATCCTCCATCCAATAAGACTTTGGTCAAGACTTTTTTGTCCATTTTGGCAACACATGTGAAAGCTCTTGGGTCATAATCCTCCTGAGTAAGCATGTGCTCTTCAATGTGGTTAGTCAAAGCAAATTCATCTTCTTTGGTCGATTGAGCACTTTTTTCCCCAGAAGATGGAGCTATCTTGAGTAGAGTTAGCAAGTCAAAGACAGATTTTAGAGTTTTTAGCAAATACCAAAGTCCTCACTATCTTTTTCCTTCTTTAAATACTTCCGAAAGGTGTAATCTGGCGGGCTTCCTTTGTGTTTTACAAGATCAACTTCCTCACCGGCATATGCGCTGCTCCTTTTCCTTTGCATTATTCATTCTCCTAGTATGCACAGCCCATAATCTCTTCCTCGTTCTTCAACTTCTTGCACAAATCTAAGAAGCATTTTGTTCATTAGGCTTAGATTTCTCTTGCCTAGCAAAATATTCTTTCACACTACAATGTCCCACAGCTTTACAAAAGGCACACATAGGGCATTCCTTACCAAAATGCCCTCTTTTCCCACATTTTGTGCAAGGTCTATACCAGCAGTAATCAGAGGAATGAGTATCTCTGAAGCAATGAACACAGGGTGGATAGGTCTTCTTTTCAAACTTTGAGTTCTTCAGCTCTTGAAGTTGCTTGGTCACCTCAACTAATGCTTTTGATACTTTGGTGATCTCAGCCTTACATCTGCTGCAGGAGCTTCAACATCCTCCATTTTGTTTTTTCTTTTCCTTTTGACAAAGATAAACTGACACAGGTCCTGGTCCCATGTATTCTTGCTCATAATCTGGAAAAAAGGGATCATGGCGTGAGTGCATGTCATCTGGTAAGTAGGAAATCATATCTGCAATTTCAGTGGCCTTAGTGAAAGCCTTGTGTATTGTGTCAAAGCCTTCTTGCTTTTGAATCTTTAGTAACTTTCTGTGAATTCTTGATCTGATGCTTAATCCTCTGATAAAAGATGCTACAAGATGCAGAGTGTGGTTAGGAACTTGGTTGATTTGGCACTTAACCGTATAAAGATTGAACCTCTCTACATACCGATGAACACTCACCATGTTTAATGCTAAAAGTCTGCTCAAATATCAAATCTTGAGGATCCAAGAGCTTACCAAAACGTGCCAAGAATTTCTTGACCAATTCATCCCAAGGATTAGCTCCTAAGCTTATAACATACTCAACCCAAGCTCTAACCTCATCATTCTTAAAACATTTTTTGAACTCAGAGAACTTGCAACCTTTTTTGTGCCCATACTCTTGGTAGTATTCTTCAAAAGTCTTTAGGTAATTGTTAGCATTCATGCTTGGATCAAAGGTAGGAAATCAGGAATAGGCATATTCAACGCAAAAATAATGATAAGGCACACTTGAATTTGCCCTCAGATAGTCACAAGAGGGTGTAGCAAAGTTGGTTTCATGATTCTCCCCGGCTTCAACATGTTCGGATGTTTCATTGGTTCTCCCGGGGCCATGAGTTCAGATTCCGTGAAAAGGATCTCGAGAACCTCCAAAATGTTGAAGGTTTTTCCCGGCAAAACCTTCAATCTCAATGGTTTAGAACCTCCGTGTTACTTGAGGCAACCACTGAAAGTGAAAAGGCCCAAGAAAAATGCTCAAACAACTATCTAACTTAACTTTCCCTAAAAAGGGTGAAAAGTCTCGTCTCACTAAAAAGCTTGCCAAATGCAAAACCAAATAGGCTTTTGATCATAATTCTTGCATCCATGGCTGCTCAGACCTATGTGTAGCTCGGGGCAAAAGTCGAGAAGATCCGATAAGGACGATGGATCAAAGAGACACTCCTAACCAAGTCAATTTTGGTCAATATCCCCGCCGAGAGCTGGATTTTTTGAACTCGATGTCAGCCCTCTTTTTGTGATCTGATGCTTTTGCCTATTCTTAAAATGTCTGCACTCAATGGACCTTGATGATCTTTGCAAATGGAGATCTAATTTTTTGGTTTTTTTATTTTGATAGGTTGACTGTGAAAATATAGTTTTTGCTAGAAAGAATGAATGCAAATCTTACTTTTATGCAATATCCATGCATGACATGATCTCCTAGTGACTCTAAGAAATTCTAGTCACCGCTATTGGGCTCAATGTGGATTTGTGCTTCAATAACTCTAAATGTGAGCTCACTTTGTGCTGATAGCTTAGACAGTCACTAGGGCCGAAAAAACACTTGTGTTGTAGATGCCTAAATGCCAAGCTAATGACACTACAACCTTCGAGTGAGATGCAAGCGGGAACAATGCAAGCATAGTCATTCGAATTCAACACAATACTGAAATTCAACAACAAGGCTCGGATTTTCATTTGAATTAGGTACACATAGGCAAATAACGATAATCCCAAGCTCGAAGTCTTGGGCACAGGATCAAATAGGTACACAAATAAAGAATTCGCATGAATTTGTTAATAATTCAAGCTTCGACAATCAAGTATGGAAGGCGTAATCAAGCTCCAAATGCAAGCCGATCCTTCTTCAAGGTAAACAATCGCTTCTTCATCTCAAAGCCCCTCAATTTTTCTCAATTCAAAATCCCCTTTCTAAAATTCCCATGTTCTTTGCGTTCTTGATTAATTCAGTTCGATACTGGCCCTTTTGCTTCTCCTGATGCATTCTTGGCATTGTAAGAGGTTATTCTAAGCTTGGAATCATGATTTCATGGTTGTTTCAACAAATCAAACGGATCTTGGCATTTTCGAATTTTAGGGTTCTTAGCAGTTCTTGAGGAAATATCCCATAGGCAAAAGCACTCGGAAGCCAAGGTATATAAGGCTTAAAATTTTGATCTCGATAATAAAGCGTGCTATGCCCACGGATTCGGTACCTCCACCGCCCCACACCTGGGTGTACCACGTGGCGGGGGAGTGATTGGCGTGGGAGAAAAATAGGCTTGGGGGGATAGGAAATTCTTTTGTCAAATAGGATATGGCACGATTCCCAAGGAACTAAATTTGAGGGCCAAAATAAATGATTTTTTTCAATTTTCTTTTGCCAAGGGGAATCTTTTTATATGCTCTAGAAGATGCTGGAATCTTTTTGGCAAAAGGGCACTTCCAAATTTTGGCTTTAAAATGGCATGTAAGGATGATGATGTGGCATGTGAGAATGATGACATGGTGAAGTAAGGGTGACATGGCAAACAAGGATGGTGACGTGTCAATCAACTTGGCTTAGAATATTTTTTCTAGTCAAAACTTTGAGTGAGGTGGATATGATGTGTATGACATGTGGATGGTGATGTGGAGGTGTTGATGATGATGTGGCATGGTAATGTGTCACCTTCATAGGATCAAACATGTAACTTGAAGGATTTTTGCAAAAAATTTAGAGTTTCAATGTGGTGACAAGTGCATGATATGACATGGCAAGAAGGGTCACATGTATGGTGACTTGTTCTCATGGGTCAACTTAGGCATAAATGCATAACATTAGCATTTTCTAGGCAAATTTTGAATTTTGAATGTTTCTCTTAGGAATTTTAGCATTCTCTCTCCTCTTTGACTTATAGGGAGAGGATGTTGACCTTTGACCACATGTATGACCAAGTCAAGTGGAGTTTAGTGCTTAGAATGATATGGAAATGGTATGGTAAGTGTATGGCATGTGAATGACTTGTGAAGGTGTAGTTTTGACTAGAAAAAATCTTCAAGGCCAAATTTGACTTGGAAATGAGGTGTAGGCATGGAACTCAAGATCTCATGGGCTCATCATGGTTAAAGGTAGGGGGATGTAGGATGGGAATCAAAGGGTGCAATCATGCCACATACCAAGAAATCTTCAAGGGGTCTTCAATCCTTTGCTTGATTCTCCTTTTTGCCTTCTTTGTGTGACCTGAGTCAAATGTCCTCACCTTGCTCTTCAAGTCTTCAAAGTGTGCAAGTATGAATTCTTCTTGTGCCTCAAAATTCAGATCAAAGTGTGAGAATTAGTGTCAAAAATATGTCTTGCTCTTCCATCCTGCCATAGCATGGCAGCACTCTAGATAGCTCTAGAATCTTCAAAAATGTTCTAGAATCTTCTGGAATGGTGTAGATGCTCATGGATAAAATAGAATGTTCTAAAATGCTCTAGATGCTCAGGGTAAGCGCCTTGGTCTAAATATAGAAAGGCTTTTTCATGGGTAAGCATGTCAGTCTAAAAATAGCAAGTTTTTTGAAACTTTGCATTTAAATACTCACGATAGAATGCTCTAGAATGTTCCAGATGCTCATGGGTAAGCACTCGGTCTAAAAGTAGCAAGTTTTTTAAAACTTTGCAAACAATCAAAATAAAATGTTCTATCTAAGATGCTCCTGGGTAGGCATCTCACTCTAAAAATAGAAAGTTGTTTGAAACTTTGAAAATACTCACAATAGAATGTTTTAGAATGTTTTGAGTGCTCATGGGTGAGCACCTCAGTCTAAAAATAGCAAGTTGTTTTGAAACTTTGCAAGGAGCCAAAATAAAATGTTCTGGAATCTTCTAAATACTCAGGGCAAGCGCCTCAGTCTAAAAATGGAAAGTTTTTTTTACAACTTTGTGAGAAACCAAAATAGAATATTTTGAAATGTTCTAGATGTTCAGGGTAAGCACCTCAGTCTAAAAATAAAATGTTTTTTGGAATGTTCCAGATGCTCATACAGTCAAATAGAAACCAGATGCTCATGGATAGGCACCTCAGTCCAAAAACAGAAAGCTTTTTTGAAACTTTGCAAAAACTTAAAATAGGATGTTCTAAATAGTTCTAGCATATTCTAGACGCTCATGGATAACACATCAGTCTAAAAATAGAAAGTTTGTTGAAAAATTGGAAAGAGGCAAAGTAGAATATTCTACATGTTCAAATGCTCATGAGCAAGTGGCTCAGTCTGAAAGTCTCATGGGTAAGCCCCTTGATCTAAAAATATAAAGTTTTAAGTGTAGAATTGGTGGTATTGGATGTTGCCCCACATTGGTGATGCTTTCCTCATGTGTGATGCTTTGGAATTGGCCGTAGTTGTGCAAGGTCAGTCCAAGAATAGAAAGTTTTCAAAATATGCAATACTTTGGAAATGGTAGTAGGTGGAAGCTCGCTCCCCATGGGTAGTAGGTATGACTCATCAATAGGTGTTGGTAGTACATGGCAAGAAACTTCTCATAAGTTGTCAAATGGATATTGAGTGACATTGATATGGATGTTGAATCATATGGATGATGCTTTCCTCATGTGTGATGCTTTGGAATTGGCGGTAGGTGTGAGTCGGCTTCTAATGAGTGCGACTTTGGAACCGGCAAGTAGCTATGAGTAAATGGATGACACTTTGAAATTGATAGGTGTTGGTAGTAGGCGTGTATAAGCTCTACATGGGTGATACTTTGAAATTATCGTGAGGTAATGAAGCTCCTCATGTATGATACTTTCAAATTGGTGTGGGTGTAAAGGTTAAAAAGCTCCTCAAGTATGATACTTTCAAATTGGTGTGGGTGTAAAGGTTAAACTACTTTTTGTCTAATATCCGCAATGCAAAGACGATGATAATTGTTGCCTCTAAAGTAATAGATGCATTGTGCCCGACCATTATTTTCCATGTTGGTAGGGCGTCGTAATAGGAAACATATTTTGTTTGAGGTTGTTATTAGAGATTGTTTCTTTGAAATGGTAAATAAGGAAAGAGATGGCATTTATTTTAAGCATGTCATGCTTGGATTGTACATTTCTTGGAAGATTTTTTGACAGCCCCTGTGCAATCTCCAGAACATGAGGTGAGGTTCAAGTCATTAGAACCTTAATGGCTATACCTTAATGGACCAAATAATGGAGAACTGACAGCGGCATGGCAAATACAGTGATCAGTGGCATGACAAATACATGATCTTAGCATTTAATATTTAGATAATACTATTTCTTGGTAATAAACTATCTTACTGAGCTGATATTTAGTGCAGGTTAAGGACATTCCATGTGGAACTAAGGGTGAAAGTAATCATTTGTATTTGCTTTTTGAAACGGTGCACAGTTCGTTTGCCATTTGGCTGGGAAGTTTGTGGTGGATGAATATTATGCTTCAGATGACCTGAACCGGCTACAAAACCTGCCCGCGGAAATAAAGTGGAGTGGTCATTGCATTGTCTTCCCTTTGCAAAGACAACTGTGGTTGGATTATCAAGCAACAGAGAATTATGCAGGCTCATGGGGTAGAAGACTGTATGGACAAGCGCCTGATTCTGCTATGCGCGAGCAGGTCATGGAAGTCCATTGCCCCCTAAACCTGAACTAGCATATTCCTGGAATCAATATAAATGGGCTATGCTGTCGTACTATGGATAGACGGCTTATGCTATTATTGAGAGAGGCAGAGGTGGTTCTTTTCAAGAAGATCATGAGCTCTATATGAGCTCTATTCTTTAGATAGAATTGTATTTAAGAGATTGGTGGCAGAAAAGTCAGTAAAAGAGGAGGATTCATATCAATTCCTCTTTTAAACTAACCGTTTTTGTTAATAATAATAGTTGTCTTTGTGTCCTTTTCAAGAAGATCATGAGCTCTATATGAGCTCTATTTTTTAGATAGAATTGTATTTGGAGGATTGGTGGCAGAAAAGTCAGTAAAAGAATTCCTCTTTTGAACTAACCGTTTTTGTTAATAATAATAGTTGTCTTTGTGGTAGGTCTTCTGGGATGATTGAAACAATTGTTTATGTGCATTCTTCCTTCAATTACTCAAAACACGCTTGAGTTGTCATCCTTTGGCGATTATAGGTTGAGGTGCATTTCAAAGTAAAGCAATGCTCAAATTGTAGGTAACTTGAACGTATGACTGTCCCTGATCAATTGTGTGTATACTCAAAAACATATGTGGTATACTCAAAATCCGGTTCTTTGTGTTATTTGAGACTTAAAATTATTACTGGGATTGCACTACAATGTGAAGGTGACAATTTGAACGCGGCAATTACAAACGTTAAATGTTCTTAACTGGAGAATAGAAATTGGTCTCATAACCTTCGTATAATTGTTGTATAAACTTGAGCTACACAATGAATGGACCATTCGGTAGAGAAAACCTTTTGTTCATGTATCTTACCAATTGAAAGGTGCGTTAGAAAAAAGAATGTGGGTTACCACATGCTACCGAAATAATTTAATTTTATGGGCTATCACATGCTACCGAAACAATTCAACTTTGTGTGAGATGGAATAGCTGGAAAGGTTTTTCTAGCTAAATAAATGACGGAAACAAACACATTACACAAGCTTCTTGGTGTACATTGTAAATTCACTCTCAGATACGTTGTCCAAGCAAAAATAACAGACTCAACTGGAAAGGCTTAGGCTTTCCTTTTTAACGACCAACTGTGTGTCATTCGAAGTGAAGATCAATCAATATTTCAAACAGAGATACAAATAGATCTCTCAGGTGTTTCACATCATCATCGTACAAAGTTGTACAAAGCAAGTACATGGACAGAAAAAAGCAAAAGATTATTATACAGGGAATCAATCCTATTGATTGGTCAACTGAGTGCAAAACTCTAATCGACAAAATAGCTAGTTTAAAATCACCATAAATTACTTCTACAATGTGCATACATATTTGCGATCTTTATATTTGACATTAGCATTCCATTCCACGCTTCCACAACTTCTCAGAGCACCATCTGTGCATGACTTGGCATTATACATACTTGAGGTTCTAGATAAACGTCAGCAATTACTGAGCCCTCAGTAGTCATTATCTCCGCTTGTCTAGTATCATCATTACTGCAAAGGTTTTTCCCTTGAAAACCTTTCGAGGCAGGGGTTTTTTAATCCTAGTAGTAATGATTGTACTAGCCCATTGTATGGGTCCCATGACCTATTGGTCTCCGTGGACGTTAAAAAACTATTCTATTCTATTCTATTCTATTTTACATTTGACTTCCCCACACACTAGCTCATTCTTTTCGTATAATTGTGTGGCTCCATGCGATACAACACCAATACCTTAACGATGTTAACATCTGCCCAATTTTTGTTGCTAGTTCATGGCTATTTCCGTTCGCTCCAATGGAGTTGAGCATTTCCCCCTTTAAAAGAACTATCGGGCGGCGACTTCTGTACCACAAAAAGTCTTGTATATAGAATCCAGACGTTTTTAGATAAAAGAAATAATTATAAGAAGGTATTCAATATGCACCTAAAAGGAACCCAATAATCATATGATTATGTGTAAGAAGTGGTAAACATTGCATAAATGAGGTTTTTAAAATTATTGACCACTATTCTTTCACTAAAACAATGGATTGTGAACCTGTAGTTCAGAACTATTCTTAGATCCAAAAATCCCACACCTGCTCATCAATCTGAAGAGGCCACAATATTTATATGACTACATCTAAGTTGCGTGGTGAACAATAGATACATGAAGTTTTGTGATTATTGACCACTATTCTTTCACTAAAACAATGGAATATGTAAACCTGCAATTCAGAACTATTCTCAGATCAGAAATAATTATGCAAATAGCTCCCAACAACACCAAAAGCAAACAATATGTCTAAGTAGCATGTGCATCAACAATAATTTGTATTAAGCCAGCACAATTTTGATAGGCTTTGTAACTGCAATCATTGTGGAGAGTCTGACAATCCAGCATGCATGTGCTTTCCAATTTGAGAGTGCTTTGCATTGAAATTTGACAATAATATTTTATTAATTGCAATCTACAATGCAAGTTGCAATCTCTTTTTGCACTTTTTAATCCAAATAGGTTGCTTATTCAAAAGTACAAATTAAAAAACACTGCACTATCTTTTAAACACCTGCAATTCCACCAATGATGGCATTTCACAAAACTCTATTCCATACAGTTTTCTTTAAAGATCCTAAAAGAATTTTCAATAAAAGAAACCAGTAACCACTATCACTATATCCAGCCTGTATAGCTGCTCCAAAATTGATGCGCAAAATTGAAGAAGAAGCTTGATAAAAAAAAGGAATACAATTGACATATTATAGCTTGGAGAAAAATTACGGACTAGGGCCTCCTTTGGTCCATAACTCTACATAGTGTCCATACAATGGAATAAGCATCTGCAAACATGAATTCAACAAAGAAGGTGCTAACCATAAAAGATTTGAAATTTTAAAAAATAGGCTCATCTTAGAATATGCAGGCACTAAGCAGCATTACCCATGATGTGACAACAGGCTCAATACTCATGCTCTCGATTGTATCTTTTGCCTCTCTAATTTTTCATATTGTAAATCTATCATGCAATGATGTTGTAATCTTGTTGGTGTGACATTATGGCCTTGGCTTGCCAAAAGAAAATACGATAACCTTTGCCAACAAAGACAACATGACTCGTGCAAATATGAAGGTAAGATCATCAGCGACAATAGCATGCTTTGGATTCTCATTGTAAGGCATAGCTAATTGATTCTCGCACCTTTTATTTGGTTGTTCAAATATCGTATTGCTTTGCATCTTATCAAGCCAAACAAAATCGTAATAAGCATTCAAAACTAGTTAGGCGTAGAACAAAGACTCTCTTCATTGCACGCTGCATTGATCTCTTCAAACCGCTAGATCACAATGTAGCTAAACTTTTTGTTGTTGGTAATTCTCCCTATCTAAGCCAATGAGCATTTCAACATTTATATTTATTGCCACATTATCTCAACTTCTTCATCTTAAATACAATAGTTGCTATTGAAAATTTGAAATGATGGATCTTTGCATAATTGACAAAGATTCTTAGCAAGCATGTACACCAAGCAAAACATTAGGTTAGTATATCAAATGTACTAGAGTTGGATTGAATGTGAAAGAGCAATGATTAATAAGAGAGATGAAGCCACGATTGCACATGAAAGCTTTGCTTAGACTTATGCACTCGGCGTTCACCAATACTTCACCATTGTATGCGCCTACAACTAAAAAAATAGGGTCAGCAATGTGTGTAGCCTGACAAGCACTATGCTTAATCACCTAGTATTCTAAAATTAAAATAGTCGTCGTTGAGCAGATTATTCTCAACAAGATGGACATAGGCATTCCACTACCCCTATTAGTGAGAGGCATTTGTTGCATTGATCATTGCTCCAGTAACAAAAAATGTTTGCTAAATGCCCAACAAGAGAATATAAATGCATCCTAGTTTTTAGAGGAAAAACTGACTCATTTGCACTATTAAGATGAAGTTATAAAGGCTGAGACCTACCAACAAGGAGGGATTCATTATGGGCTCTGTTTGTCTTGATATTACCTTGTTTCATTTTCTTGAACTCAATTTCTTTGCCATGCTGATTATATCCTAAGATCATTGCATTCCAGGAAATAACATCGAGGGGCTAATTGATCCATAATTCTGTCAATCTAACATGGGCTATCTAAGCAAACAAAAACTTCCTCTACTTGGCAGATCACAATAAAGAAGGGCCATCACTAAGTAATTTGTATGTTTGCACATGATTGGCTTCTGGCATAGATGCAACTTTATTTCTAGATACTAAGAATAGTTGTTCTGGCTCATAATTACAAATTTTTGCAACTTCAAATAATGAAGGATAACAAAAACCAGCCTATAAATGCATAGACATCGCCACAAATCTGTCTATGCACCTGCAAGTAAAAAGGACAATTGAGGTATGACCAAGATGAGATTACAGTGAGATATTCCAAACAAATATAGTCATGAAGTCCACTGTTCTTAAGATTCGGAAGCATCTGGCAAAATTTGGTAGCATAACCACACAACGAAAACCAACTTTTACAATAAAAGGCCTAATTCACAAGCAATGCTACCAAACATGCACTCTAAAAGTAATTGGAAACAAAATATTTTTCTCTTTGCAAAGATTGTTCCGTAAACATAAGGCAAATAACCCCACAATGGAAGAGACTTTCGTATACCAATGCAGCATCATGTTGTAGAAGATATACCACACTCTGCAAATAGCAAAAATCCTCATTCACCACACTTCCATCTGCAAATAACAAAAACCCTCATTCCATCCGCAAATAACAAAACCCTCATTCTTGTTGTAAGAACTAGCAAAGATAACCTCAACGCTTACTGATTTCCATACCGATGGACATGCTGCTATATTTTTTCTCCACCTTAGATCAATTCTAACGACTCTGAGGCTCTCTATGTGCACAATAATCCCAGCTGGCTGCAATATGGATAGCTTCACATTGCTTCAAAATTTGTTATTGTATTAGACTTATCCAACACGAAGAAAGTCGTTCCAATTCATGATATTATTTGCTTTGTCCTACTTGACAAAATGTCACTAACACAAATCCTTGCTATCTAGCCAAAATCTAGATGTTATCTAATTACTTAAAGTGGTGTTGATTCAGTGATACATGCACATTGCGGATGGGCAAAAAGTTCCATATCTAGGTTGGAATTCACAATAATAACAGTGCATTTATTTACATCCTTTTAGTTCAACTCTTGGAACAGCAATAGAATAATGATGCAGATAACTCTGAAATATCTCAACAAAATTCTGTCCATAGTAGCAGTACACTGCTACAGAGATATTTATGCCCGTCGGGAACTATTTTTTAGTATAGAAGTTCTCTCATGTACACCTTGTCCGCATGTTATAACTGTACATAGGCGGGCCTCCATAAAACGAAGGAACCGCTCCTGAGGAGCTAAGCCTCTGCAAGCTCCAGCCGAGGAATAATATTCATTGATTGTAGCTCCTGCATAATTCCAATGTCCCTTAGAAGCTTATATTTGGTATTTTACCCGAAACAGCTTCAACACAATGTCTAACTACTATATTGAAATTTATGTAACTGGAGCATCTTCAATATGTACATACCTGGAACAAGAGCTTGCAAGCATATGGCAATTTCATGGTAGCCATATTTTCGCCATTTTTACAAAATGAACAAAAGTTCATCTTCAATTTATGACTGTAGAAACCAAGCAAGCCACATTTTGTGCAAACCTGCAAAGAAATTAGTCTAGACAGGTTAAAACAAAAAACTTTTTTCTCATGTGTCCCCTGAATAGACAGGATACCTGGCTTTGGAATTGATCACTCGAAATCATTAATCGTTCCATGAGAAGCATGCTTGAACCATAAGCAATCAGACAGTCACGTTCCATTTCACCTAGCCGTAGTCCTACATACCAAAAAGTCTGCATTAAAGATAAGAGGCCTTGGCAATATCAATTCGTATCACACCTAACCTCCTTCCCGGCTTCTGCCTTCAGTTGGCTGTCTTGTTAGAACCACCCTAGGGCCTTGCGCACGGGCATGCATTTTGTCTAGCACCTGCATATTGTAGTTCCTCAGTTTTAAAGGATCTTGCTAAAAGGAGAGAAAAGTAACTACTGAAGTTTCCAAGAACTAACCATGTGCTTCAGCTTTTGATAGTAGATTGGTCCCATGAATATATATGCTTGAAGTGGGTATCCAGTAATGCCTAACAAAGTTGTTAATTATTTATTATAAATAAGAAAGGAATAAGATTAATAATAATAAATATAAATAATAAAATAAGTAAAATTGCTATAGTAATAACTACCTGAATATAAGAAATCCTTTCCACTGTAGCTGAAACCATGCTTAACAAGTGTGGAACTATAATATAAACATGTCAGAATCATCCAATAACAATTGTTTCTAAATTATGGTACCTGATGACCTCCACTGTATCTGCATGACCACTTGGTTCTCCAAATGCACTACCATAAAAAAATCTTCCAGTTGAAATACCTGCTTTTCCTCCAAGAAGTTCTATCATTTTTCCTACAGTCATCCGACTATTGTAAAATTGCTTAGTCTATGCAGTAACAAATCTATCTGATGATATCCGATTTAAATATA
The DNA here is from genome assembly GCA_021234155.1 of Isoetes taiwanensis. Taxonomy (NCBI): domain Eukaryota; kingdom Viridiplantae; phylum Streptophyta; class Lycopodiopsida; order Isoetales; family Isoetaceae; genus Isoetes; species Isoetes taiwanensis. The sequence goes on along the minus strand of JAJEKV010000029.1, from coordinate 14,658,580 downwards.
CACGTCATGAAGTTCTAAAGATCACAAAATGTTTCTGGCTTGAACCAACCTGGGAAAACCATGAGGATTCATAATCAAATCGGGACAAATTCCACGCTCTGAGAATGGGAAATCTTCCTGTTGGACAATTGTTCCACAAACACCTTTCTGCCCATGCCTGCTACTAAATTTATCACCAAGCTGTATAGATGAAGTCAGATATGCCGCATTTGGCACGGCTGGTGTAAAGAAAAACAAAAACTCTACAAACCTCAGGTCGCCGTGTATGTCTTATGAGACATTTTATAATGAATTGATGTTCATCACTCCGATGTTAATAATACTTTGTCCACAACACAGGATTCTGCCAGAGGTCCTTTATATCTCTGCGGTGTGGGCTTATAAGCACTGGAAAGATATAATATATACAATAATTAGGAAATTCTGGAAAATAGTTGCATGTCCAGCAAATCATCATTAGATACAACAATCTTTTACCAAAAACATATGTTTGTTGGCAATCTCATGCCTGAGTTCATAATCCTCATTGAAATTTCAATACATCTACACCTGCCAAACCAAACGCGTCTGCCCTCCTATAAAAATCATCTCCAAATTACAAGTTGGGAAGTTGCACTCTTTGAGTTGGACTGAACCATGACAAGTATCCTAAACATAACTATCATTTCTTCCATCTGGTCATATTCCTAGCAAGACAATTATGCTCTGTCAAAGCTGCTGTCCAAGATCACTAAATGAGGTAGTGGATACCTATCAGGCATCGCCATTGGATTTGGCACAACTTCCCGACAATCCTTAGGACTTTCTTTGTTCACAAAAATGTCCTTATCATATATTCTTTCCCCAACAGATGCAATTCCGTCGTGGTCAAGCACCTGCATAAAATTGGTAACATTATCAATCATAATCTGAAGTGAATGGCCTAAACTTATAACTTATAGTACCCCTGTGTGAGGCTGTCTTGGTGCCACAATACGATCAGATGTTCGATTTTGATACTTTTTGACGATTGAGCTAAACCTGTTAATGTGCGGAAACAATGGGATGTTATGGCCAGTTTGAAATGCAGGGAGCATTGTATTGCAAATGCCTACTTTTTCATAACTATGCAGCGGCCAAATCCTCGGTCTAAGGAATACTTATTCATGACAATGGCATCTTCAATATCATAACCACTGTAACTCATCACAGCAACAGTTGCATTCTGTCCTGCACCAAGTTTATCAAACCCAACCTGCAAACAGAGGAAGGATTAGACATAATCAGACACAGACCAAAGGTAGACTTCCATCCCATATAGGTGCCACAAATACCAATTCAATGGACTTTGTAGTTAGCAGAGGTCTTTGTGGATAAACTAGCAAGTAGAGTATGGTGTCAAGCCTGCTCAGCTGCAAACGAAGAAACCGTATAAAACATATGACAAAAAAAGCACAAAGAGAAAAGAAAAAACTAATTTGAACAGTCGGGCAGCTTTTAAAATTGACTGGCCACATATATTAGCGAAGCTATGTGGCCTTCAGAAATCTAAGATCAATTATTTCTAATCATGATATTTAAGCAGGCCCTTGACTCCATGTGCCATACATACATGAATGTGTGATTACAAAAGTGAGAACATGTATAGATATTCTCACCTGGTTATATGCAATATTGCCCATTGCCTGCTTACCCATAGCACACTGCATGTAACAAATTAAAAAACCAGAGGATAGTCAGAATGTGCAGGCATAAGATCTAATCAAAGTCAAAATTATGTAACGTCCTAACTGGCGAACAGTTTAGTTTGCAAAACCACGTTGAATAAACGTCATCATCTCCCAGGACGTTGAGACACTACGACATTTTGAACGGATATGACATAGAACATCATATTTTCTGATCAGGCTCTTTACACTTGTTGTAAGACACAAAAAAAATTGTCGAGGCCTCTTAGGAGTGGTGTATCTCAGGTAAACAAATTGGGAACTAGAACTCCATGCCAAGATGGCATGTTTTGGCTTAGGTTCCCTATGCATGAAGATACTGAGAGTTATATCCTCTACTGGTTTGAGTGGCCTCCTTTGCACAAACATAAAAGCGAGTCAATTTCATTAGTGGGCCCCACACAATTTTTCGTGTAAGAAACACCGAATCCAGGGTAAGTTTATTTTCAGCCGATTATTTCCACATACAGTGATAACTTGTATGTCCTCGACGGCTTCAGTTGCAGATATCAACACAGCTTTTGTGAATGCATTAGACCCTTCTCGCGAAGTAATTTATTTTCAAAACCAGTAGACAATATACGAATTCTATAAAAGTTTTGAAACTATTAAATTTGTGATGGGACATGTGGTCAAAGATATTACCTGGTATGTATTACGCGGTGACTGGTTATGATGGGGATATGGAATAAGGCCAGCAACAACACCCAATATTGTGAAGGGCTCTACTTCAATATGCGTTGTTGAAGTCATAGCCTCATTTTCGTATAATGCTATCTGCTCATAATAAACAAAAGATCAATTCATGTTAGAACATAAGTAACCATGTTAGAACTCTTTGGAACAACTCCACATCGGGAAGGACATGAGGGCTGACCAATGCATTGTTCTCTTCATTCACATCCAAGTACTCCACAAGCCCTTCTCTGAGAAAATCATCAAAGTTACGGAATCCATCCTACACAGGCATTTGTTGATGCGTTCTATTAAAAATCGTTCCACGACATTGAAAATAAAACAACAGACTTTTAGCTCTTTCATGTGATGTTCCTTGACACGAGAGATGCCATGGTCTGCAATGACTAGTGGCCGACAAACACGACCCCCATCAGAGGCAATGTATATACACCGCTGCTCAAAATAAGTTCTTACACAATTTTAGTGCAAAATACAATACAATTCATGGCTACGGACAAACTCACAAACCTGCTTTTCGTTGACAAATATGCTTACGAATTCCCCGATGTTACCCGCACGCCTAAGTTGCCTCATTATTCGTGCAAAATGCTGCATCATCACCGAATCTTGTTATTACGCCTATTAAAATATGATGATCATGGTTAGTTGAAACATTCTACCTTGGGACGACGGTGGATGCCAAGCACAGCTCCATTGAAGAACACAAGAAATGCCTTTCGAGAATGGAGCTCTCCTCCAGACAACAGAGTTAAATCCTCAACGCCTAAATTCATACACTGGAGGACCAAAAATGCAAACAACCAACTCATATTATCACTGGAAGGACCAAAATGCAAACATGCTTAGATACGTTATTCATGTCCTACAACACATTCTAGCAACTTCTAACTACTCTGGCTGCCACTTTATGATAGCAACTGATGAAGAGAACAATAAAAAGAATGGCTGATCCTTGGAATAGACCATCTGAACTTTCATGGTCCCACAATAAGTGGCCTGAAGGCCTTAATAAGTCAATCAGGCCACAACCTTTTAATGAATTGAGCAGGCATCCTAGAAAATAAAGCTATTACCATTTACAAACATGTTTATACTCACCAAGGAAATTAGAGGTCCTTCATCATCATCAGTAGTGACATGCGTCATCAGGGCTAAATTCTTGGTCAGTCCACATCCCTCACCCTCTGGTGTGTCAGCTGGACAAAGCATACCCCACTGCAAATGATCATAATGATAAGAAAAATAGCAACATTAGGCAATATGGCATTTACTTTTTATTTCAAAAATAAGGTCAAATACAAGACTTCGAGTTACTTCCACATCCTTCAACACTTTAACAACTAACAAATAGACTTGCATTACAATTAGTTCTCGAAGCACATTCATTATATTTCTGTTCTATGCCCAACTCTATATGACCTTTAAAGCATCCTTCATGTCCTTGTCCACTAAAAACACCGTAACATGGCAATCGTAGATGATGGGTCTATTTTTAATTGAGGTGTATAATTCAGCAGGTTGCGACATCGGGCGCTAATAGGGTGATTAACGACCCTTCAAATTGAACTTCACTTGCCCGCAAAATTAATGATCCTTCAAATTGAACTTCATCCGCCCGTCAAATTGAACCTACGAATCCGGGTTGATCACTAACGAACTTCAGAGGTGCAGCCATGTCATTGATCCGTGACTTCTTGGTGCTTCGATCCTGCTTCATGCTTCGAATTTAGCCTGAATGTCATAATGACTGTCGCTTGAACGTCATAATGCTCGTCATGAGGCTTCCTAACGCCTATTCAAGAAGCTTGCAGCACGGAAAATAAGGCACTGAAGACGGCGCATTTTTGTACACGTCAATTAAAAATTGGCCCTGATATGGCACAATCAAATTTAGCTGCCCCAATATTTTATGCAGCTTTTGCATAGACTAGTGGAGAGAACCTGCAATCTGGGCAGAGAATCTAAGGAAAACTTAATTAAACAAGCCAGAGTTCAATACACAAACCCCGTTTTTTAGAAGGTTACTCTTCGGGATGCTTAGCAATGTCTAAAGACTCCTCCCTTTGCAATATGTATCATTGAAATGCTAGCAAAACTCATTATTAACCCGGACTGCAAAGAAAGTGGAGAACATACAAATATCAGAAAGACCTCGACGGTTAGAGAAACGACCTGGCTTGGCTGCAATGCCCTTGGTCCACTCACTTTCCTGGACTTCTCAAATTGAGACTGAATGCGTGTCATGTGTCCATATGCTGCAATGAAAGAAAGCCTTGAGACTACCTGTGTTTGAAGAAAAAGTGAGACAGAGTGACTTCAAAAGCATCGGGAAGCCCACTGGATGACTACAGTGTACCTGTGTGACACCTTTTCTTTCCATCCTAAACCTCTTCACTGTCCAGTTCCCACTTGAAATTGCATGTTCTAGTCCGTTTGAAAGAATATCATGCCTTAATAACTTCCAGGAAATACAACCAATTGTCAACAAAAAACACAGTGTATATAAATAACACTCCAATACATTCAACCAAGAAAGAGTGAGTTTATTAATGTCTACGGACAACCCATAAAAATACAGCAAGTCTTCAACATCTAAGAGCATTCTCCTAGCTGAAAGTGTTATTTAAATCTAGCAAGAAAGGTAAACTAAAACTTAGTGATAAAGCTTATCAATGATTCTGTATCCTATGAGGTCAGTAATGCAACTGTCATGTCTTAAACTTTTTGGCCATTGTCTGAGCGCCCCCAGTGGACCCTTCTGATTTGCTTTTCCTATTACTCTTTAATGGTGCCAGATCAAGTACGAAAAAAGAAGTCAGCACTGCTTGCTTTAATTCTGAATCAGCTTCTTTTGTTTAAACACATTTCTTCTGAGTTGGTTATATACTTAAAAAGCAAGACATTTCTGGTCTGGAAAGTTCATCAAAGTAGTTGTGCCCCTGAAAAGACAATGGTATCTTCCTCTTATTCCATAGATGCTGGATGCATTTAACAGATTCTTTGTTCACGGCCCTGCCCTTGGCCCAGACAGCTTCAAATCTCTAATTGATGAGAGGAAACACGGAACTGCCCCAATACAGTGCTGATGTTATTGACAAGTGGGTATCTAAGTATCCAGGACGTCGAAGAATTGTCTTTTGGTGGATAATTCTTTCAGAGATGTCCACTTGTCTGCCAGGTCTAATTCATGGCAAATATTCATATTTACCTCATGATGTTTCAAACGATTGTTGGGAGATTGTTGACAGCTGAGAGACTGCTTAAATGGTGGGAGGTGATAGATTGAAAAGCCCATTTTGTTGAACAATTTGTATGTGCAGGAAAACCAGCTAGTTTAAACCTAAGTCGACCAATGCTTTGGATGAGCTGAATCATCTGCCATCTTGTGTATCAGGGGGTGGTGCTCCTGCAAAAAAACCTGACAAAAACCACAGCTTCAAGTTTCAGAGGTTTGGCTGCAAATTCTGCCAATATTATGTCATCTGGGACTGGAGGTTTGCTCCTGATGACCCTACCTCATGATTCCATTCATCTTCTCTGAGATCAAGGGCCCAAACCTGTGCATCATACAAAGCAGCTGGTTTAACCAGAGAATTAACAAATGAAAGATGCCTCTGGAAGTATTGTCTCTCCAGCTGCTTTCAAACTAAACCTCGGTCTTGAAAACTCCACTCCAAGGTATGTGTAGGCTGAAACAAAATTTCTACTGGTTTCCGTTGGAAGGAAAATTCATTTTGATGCATAAAAGTCCTAGAGGAGTTGAAAATAATCACTTTGGTTTCTGCAAGTTTACTTATAACTCCCTTTCTTTGCAAAAGGCATCCAAAACCAGTAAGTGTTTTTGCAGTCCCTCAGCGGAAGTGAGAATTAAGACCATGTCATTGGCATAGCCATGGAGCAGGATTGGAATGCACTTTCTTAGATAGCGTGGATCCTTCTTCATCAGGTCATTAATGAAGTTTTCTAACTCGTCAAAGTAGAGCCCAAATAGGGTTGGCGAGAGCGGCCAGCCTTGCTTTACCCCAATTGTACTCATCACCTCCTCCGATCATCTTCCAGCCATTTTAAATCTCGCCGACACACTCTCATAAAGATTGAGAACTGCACAAATAGATTATCAAATAAGATTTCAACCTCTGAATTAGCTTGTTTCTAGGAACTGTATCTAATGCTTTACGGAAATCCACAAAGCAGCAGAAAACTTTCTTCTTATTAGCTTTTGCTTCCTCAATAATAGCACTCAAAGTAAGGATATGGTCTATTGTGTTGAAATCCAGCTGGATATTCGTATCTTAAACCCCCGTTATAATCATCAGTACTAATTGCTCAGGGAAGGATGTTGAAATATGTTATGGCAACATATCTTAGACATGCATTACAACTGAGACTCCTCATAGACATTTAGATTGTTCATTCTAATAATACACTTGCCCTTATTTTTACTGCCATAATTTAAATGTGACTAGATGCTTTTGTGCTCGTGCCATCATATTTATTGGTAAGGCCACACACCATGCATTATTAACCTGTGATCTGAAGCTGGAACCCAAATACCATACCTTTGAGACATCAAAAGCTGTAGAGCGGTTCTGTTTGCAAAGAGTAGAATCTATAGCTTTTTTTAACTCCGTGTTCATTCTTTTGAACAGATCCTGTGGCATTTTAAAACAAAATTATGAAGAGTTTTAGAAGAGACAGTCCAGCAATAAGCACAACGAGAACATCTTTGAAGATCACAAGATCACTCCTATGCATGATAATGAAAAAGGAACACTGTGTGAGGATTATGTTGTCTGAACGTAAGTAGGCAAACAAGGTTATATAATAATAATTAAAATTTGCAGCCTCAAAAGAACATCAACCTACATTGACTCTTTTTTGTGAAGACATTAGTATAGATGTTAAGAGTTGTAATCTGTGGAAAGCAAACCAATAATATATGCCGCAATTCCAATGTGGAAGCATTTGCACTAAGAAGCGCCATAAGTTAAAATTTTCTAACCTCAAAAAGCAATGCCAGAAGCTGTCCAGCAAGCTCAAGACGTTTGTTTCCAACATAATCCTGTTATAAAATGCAAATACAAATGCATTAACAAAATCGAAATTTGCAACGAGATAAAAGAGAGGATACCTTATCATCAATAAGTTCAGGATCCAGCATTGCTTCAAGCATTCTCCTTAACATTAAAGCAACATAGATACACTTTGGACGAAAATTATATTGATGAACCTGGAATGCAGATATTTGCTTGTTAACAAATGGAGATAATACATCTATCGCACATTGTTTGCGACAAAGACCATACCACAACATGTGCTAAGAATACATTCAATAATATATCTCGGGCCTCGTCAACCTGGAATTAGGATGACTGTTACTTAGAAAATCTCAGCGCCAAAAGGACAGCTGCTGCACAGTTGTACCTTTGACCGAACCTTGCCGCCCCACTGCTGACGTACCTTCACCTGATATTTTAGCCAGCGGAATGTGTTAAAGCATTTGGAAATGTCTATGCAGATGTTTTCCATGTAGAGAATGTGATCTTTTTGGCCCTTGTTTCTAACCTTGGTGGATGTATGCAACTGGACAAATACTCATGGATGTACCACTAGGCATTCCAAAGCTACAAAAACGAGATTTAGCATGCTTGAATAACGACCATGCTTTTGTCCTAAACCTTCTTGAAACCCCCAAAGGGAGGAAAGGGAGCATATGCTCTTCGAATCAGCAACTGGATTACAGAAACTAGTTTATTAAGCAGGAAAACATCCCATTCCACAACAATTACATTATAGAATAACAATCATTCAACGTAAAAAAGGATAAGGGAAATCTGGGAACTTTTTTAAGAGAGGGGGATAGAACATATCTTAATTTTGATGAAGAATATCTACAAAAGGGACATGTGAAGAGCTGATGTGAGGAGTTATGGTAGTCTAGTGGTAGGTAAGAGTAACATGTGGAAAGCTGGCGGTGAGGAACGAAAGTGGTGAGGGAGTTACCTTTGCACCAAGGTATTCCAATGCCTGCTGCTCTGTATATATGCATAAGGAAGCACATTCCTGATAGGGTAAAAGTTACATTATTAGTACTTAGAATACTTACAAATAAGACTCCCTGGAAACAAAAGGCCATTTTTATGATATGAATTAGAAGAAAAGGAAAGAGTTTAAATTACTTGTAAAGATGGTGCAAAGAGCCCTGAAATCTTAGGTTCCTGGCCAACCATCTGCACAATCTCCTGGTCACTTTCCATGCCCATTGCTTTCATAACGACCACAATTGGTACCTGCACGCAAATGAAGTATTATCGGTAGTAGAGGCCCTACTGCTGGGCCCTCTTTTTTGTGATCTGATGCTTTTGCCTATTCTTAAAATGTCTGCACTCAATGGACCTTGATGATCTTTGCAAATGGAGATCTAATTTTTTGGGTTTTTTTTATTTTTGATAGGCTGACTGTGAAAATATAGTTTTTGCTAGAAAGAATGAATGCAAATCTTACTTTTTATGCAATATCCATGCATGACATGATCTCCTAGTGACTCTAAGAAATTCTAGTCACTGCTATTGGGCTCAATGTGGATTTGTGCTTCAATAACTCTAAATGTGAGCTCAGCTTTGTGCTGATAGCTTAGACAGTCACTAGGGCCAGAAAACACTTGTGTTGTAGATGCCTAAATGCCAAGCTAATGACACTACAACCTTCGGAGTGAGATGCAAGCGGGGAACAATGCAAGCATAGTCATTCAGAATTCAACACAATACTCAGAATTCAACAACAAGGCTCGGATTTTCATTTGAATTAGGTACACATAGGCAAATAACGATAATCCCAAGCTCTGAGTCTTGGGCACAGGATCAAATAGGTACACAGTCAAGGAATTCGCATGAATTTGTTAATAATTCAAGCTGACAATCAAGTATGGAAGGCAGAATCAAGCTCCAGTCATGCAAGCCGATCCTTCTTCAAGGTAAACAATCGCTTCTTCATCTCAAAGCCCTCGAATTTTTCTGAATTCAAAATCCCCTTTCTAAAATTCCCATGTTCTGTTGCGTTCTTGATTAATTCAGTTCGATACTCTGTCCTTTTGCTTCTCTGATGCATTCTTGGCATTGTAAGAGGTTATTCAGAAGCTTGGAATCATGATTTCATGGTTGTTTCGAACAAATCAAACGGATCTTGGCATTTTCGAATTTTAGGGTTCTTAGCAGTTCTTGAGGAAATATCCCACAGGCAAAAAGCACTCGGGAAGCCAAGGTATATAAGGCTTAAAATTTTGATCTCTGATAATAAAGCGCGTGCTATGCCCACGTGGGATTCGGTACCTCCACCGCCCCACACGCCTGGGTGTACCACGTGGCGGGGAGTGATTGGCAGGGGAGAAAAATAGGCTTGGGGGGGGGATAGGAAATTTTTTTGTCAAATAGGATATGGCACGATTCCCAAGGAACTAAATTTGAGGGCCAAAATAAATGATTTTTTCAATTTTCTTTTTGCCAAGGGGAATCTTTTTATATGCTCTAGAAGATGCTGGAATCTTTTTGGCAAAAGGCCACTTCCAAATTTTGGCTTTAAAATGGCATGTAAGGATGATGATGTGGCATGTGAGAATGATGACATAGTGAAGTAAGGGTGACATGGCAAACAAGGATGGTGACGTGTCAATCAACTTGGCTTAGAATATTTTTTCTAGTCAAAACTTTGAGTGAGGTGGATATGATGTGTATGACATGTGGATGGTGATGTGGAGGTGTTGATGATGATGTGGCATGGTAATGTGTCACCTTCATAGGATCAAACATGTAACTTGAAGGATTTTTGCAAAAAATTTAGAGTTTCAATGTGGTGACAAGTGCATGATATGACATGGCAAGAAGGGTCACATGTATGGTGACTTGTTCTCATGGGTCAACTTAGGCATAAATGCATAACATTAGCATTTTCTAGGCAAATTTTAAATTTTGAATGTTTCTCTTAGGAATTTTAGCATTCTCTCTCCTCTTTGACTTATAGGGAGAGGATGTTGACCTTTGACCACATGTATGACCAAATCAAGTGGAGTTTAGTGCTTAGAATGATATGGAAATGGTATGGTAAGTGTATGGCATGTGAATGACTTGTGAAGGTGTAGTTTTGACTAGAAAAAAATCTTCAAGGCCAAATTTGACTTGGAAATGAGGTGTAGGCATGGAACTCAAGATCTCATGGGCTCACCATGGTTAAAGGTAGGGGGATGTAGGATGGGAATCAAAGGGTGCAATCATGCCACATACCAAGAAATCTTCAAGGGGTCTTCAATCCTTTGCTTGATTCTCCTTTTTGCCTTCTTTGTGTGACCTGAGTCAAATGTCCTCACCTTGCTCTTCAAGTCTTCAAAGTGTGCAAGTATGAATTCTTCTTGTGCCTCAAAATTCAGATCAAAGTGTGAGAATTAGTGTCAAAAATATGTCTTGCTCTTCCATGCTGCCATAGCATGGCAGCACTCTAGATAGCTCTAGAATCTTCTAAAATGTTCTAGAATCTTCTGGAATGGTGTAGATGCTCATGGATAAAATAGAATGTTCTAAAATGCTCTAGATGCTCAGGCTAAGCGCCTTGGTCTAAATATAGAAAGGCTTTTTTATGGGTAAGCATGTCAGTCTAAAAATAGCAAGTTTTTTGAAACTTTGCAAATACTCGCAATAGAATGCTCTAGAATGTTCCAGATGCTGATGGATAAGCACTCGGTCTAAAAGTAGCAAGTTTTTTAAAACTTTGCAAACAATCAAAATAAAATGTTCTATCCTAGATGCTCCTGGGTAGGCATCTCACTCTAAAAATAGAAAGTTGTTTGAAACTTTGAAAATACTCACAATAGAATGTTTTGGGTGCTCATGGGTGAGCACCTCAGTCTAAAAATAGCAAGTTGTTTTGAAACTTTGCAAGGAGCCAAAATAAAATGTTCTGGAATCTTCTAAATACTCAGGGCAAGTGCCTCAGTCTAAAAATGAAAAGTTTTTTTAAAACTTTATAAGGAACCAAAATAGAATATTTTAGAATGTTCTAGATGTTCAGGGTAAGCACCTCAGTCTAAAAATAAAATGATTTTTGGAATGTTCCGGATGCTCATACAACAAAATAGAAACCGGATGCTCATGGATAGGCACCTCAAATTCAAAAAGAAAAAGCTTTTTGAAACTTTGCAAAAACTTAAAATAGGATGTTCTAGATAGTTCTAGCATATTCTAGACGCTCATGGATAACACATCAGTCTAAAAATAAAAAGTTTGTTGAAAAATTGGAAAGAGGCAAAGTAGAATGTTCTACATGTTCGGATGCTCATGAGCAAGTGGCTCACCCTGAAAGTCTCATGGGTAAGCCCCTTGATCTAAAAATATAAAGTTTTTTGAAACTTTGCAAAAAACCAAGTGTAGAATTGGTGGTATTGGATGTTGCCCCACATTGGTGATGCTTTCCTCATGTGTGATGCTTTGGAATTGGCCGTAGTTGTGCAAGGTCACCTAAGAATAGAAAGTTTTCAAAATATGCAATACTTTGGAAATGGTAGTAGGTGGAAGTAAGCTCCCTATGGGTAGTAGGTATGACTCATCAATAGCTGTTGGTAGTACGTGGCAGTAAACTTCTCATAAGTCGTCAAATGGATGTTGAGTGACATTGATATGGATGTTGAATCATATGGATGATGCTTTCCTCATGTGTGATGCTTTGAATTGGCAAGAGGGTGTGAGTCGGCTTCTAATGAGTGCGACTTTGGAACTGGCAGTAGCTATGAGTAAATGGATGACACTTTGAAATTGATAGGTGTTGGTAGTAGCTGTATATAAGCTCTACATGGGTGATTCTTTGAAATTGTCGTAGGTATGAGTCTAGTGGTAAGTATGGGGGGTTTTGGGGGCATTGGCCAGGGTTCAAATCCCTTAACCAAAAATATTTAAAAGAACCCCATTAAGATGTGGAATGAGATGGAGGGTTGAGATCACGCCACATGGCGCCTCCTCGACCGTCGATGGGCATGGAATACTCACTCAATCACGGCTCCTTCGGCCGGGGCCCTGCCTCGATTTGCACATCTTTGGCGCATTCCCCTCGGCCGATAAAAGCACGTCTACCCATGTACTCATACTACCAATTCCAAAGCATCACCCATTAGGAGTTGCCTCACACCTATTGTACTCAGCATTCATTTGTTAATCTACTACCAATTCCAAAGCATCACCCATTAGGAGTTGCCTCACACGTATTGTACTCAGCATTCATTTGTTAATCTGTTTGGACATAGTATTCCTCGCCTTGGCCTCGGCCTCGCCTCGATTTGGACAAAAGCACATCTACCTATGTACTCTTACTACCAATTCCAAAGCATCACCCATTACGAGTTGACTCACACCTATTGTACTCAATATTCATTTGTCAATCACGAGGAGCTTCTCGCCACCCTCGCCCAATTAGGATCTTACTCACACCTACTACCAATTCAAGTATCACCCATGCACACTTACGATCAATTTGGAAGTATCACATATCGGCTCGACCTCAAATTTTGGCGAAGTCTCGCCCTCGGTTGGGACATCTTGATAGTATTCCCGGCTTGCATTAGTTTGGACAAAAGCAGGCCTCACCTCGGTTTAGACAAAAGCAGGCCTACCCATGTACTCTTATAATTCCAAAGTATCACCGAAGGCCGAGGCATCGCCTCGATTTAGACAAAAGCAGACCTACCCATCTGCTCCTATAATTCCAAAGTATCACCCGTTAGAAGCTTACTCAACCTCGGCTCGATCTCGGCCTTGGGCCGAGACCTCACCTCGGTCATACACATCTACTACCGACGTCTACTACCCATGGCAAAGTATCGCCATTGGGAGCTTACTCACACCTATTATTAATTCCAAAGTCTCACCCATTAGAAGTGACTCACACCTACTATATTCAAAGATTCATTTGTATCTCCGAGGAGCTTACTGTCACTTACTGCTTATTCCAAGATATCTCCCATGAAGAGTTGACTAACTCACTTCCTTAAAATATAGTAACCACTGTTGAAGGTGTTCCTCGCAAAACCTTCAACCTCAGTGGTTTAGAACCTCCAGGGAAACCACTCTGAGTGAGAAAGATCAAAAAAAAATGTTCAAACAATTATCTAACTTAGCTTTCCCTGAAGGGTGAAAAGTCTGTCTCACAAGAAAGTTTGCCAAATGCAAATCAAATAGACTTTGATCATGATTTTTGCTTCCATGGCTGCTTTCGGGACCTAAGAGTATCTTAGGGCAAAGTCGAGAAGCTCGATAAGGATAGGTGGATCAAAGAAGCGCCCGACCAAGTCAATTTTTGGTCAATATCCTTGGCAGAGAGTTGAAATTCAAAACTCGACACTGACTCTTCCTTTTTGAGATCTGATGCTTTTGCCAATTCTAAAAATGTCTCCGCTCGGTGGTCCTTGGTGGTATTTGCAAATGGAGATCTAATTTTTTGGGTTTTTGATTTTTGAAAGGCTGACTGTGATAAAGTATGAGCAGAGGTGAAGATGTATGCAAGATAGCCATTCAAGGTTCACAATTTCTGCAATCACACCTGCATCCTTCATTTTATATAACTCTTCTTTAATTAGTCCTAACAAGGATGCATTAATTCTTCTGAGTTTCTGTACCACATGTTTCATACCTTCTTTAATTTTTATCTCAAACTCACAGATACTTCTGTCACACCAACCAATTCATCATAATCCCAAGCAAAATTATCTTTCCAATCATCAAAGAATTTTGTGACAAAGGTGTTATCTTCTTCTCGAAACAAATCTCCAACATACAGCACTCTATCTAAACCTTTCTTGTTGAGTTTGATTTCCTTTACCTGCTTTTCGTCACTAGCATTAATTACCAGAATATGATAGAGTTGTTGCAGGTCTTTTTTCTCTAGCTCCTCCTCCTGAATTGCTCCTTCAGCCAAGTGTTCTAGAAGGACATTTCGCAAAAAGTGCATCAGCCTCGAGATTCTCCTCCCTTGGCACATGACAGAGCTTCCAAGTTTTGAAATTCTTTAGTTCATGCATGGCTTGATCTCTGAGCAGGATCATCTCTTCATTCTTGGCTTGGTACTCACCTAATATTTGCCTGCAAACAAGTTGAGAATCTCCAAAGATAACAATTTCACTAATACTCAAATTCTTTGCCTCTTGGAGACATGCTATTAAAGCTTTGTATTCTGCCATATTTGAGGTAATATTAGAATAAATCCTACCTACTTTTGCAAGCAACCTATTCTTTGAGAACAGCAGCAGATGAAGCCACACCTAGCCTTTTGGAAACACCACCATCAAACATAAGTATGCAAAACTATCTTGTTTAGGGAGTGCTAGCTGAAAGGGGAGTTCCATGTTGGACTCTTGATTGTTTGTATTTAATTCAAACTCTCCACATGGATTTCACAAGAGCATCTCTTCTTCAATGAAATTTAGGGCCTCAAATTCTCCTACCTTGTTGTATAATGTTACCTTCTTTCTGCCATTGGAAATGGTGCACTCCCCTTTTGACTAAACAGGCCTAGCATCAACTGTAGAGAGCCATTTTCTTCCCAAAAGTAAGTCATAGATGTCTGACTTGTCTTCTATTCCTTCAAATGCAACCACAACAAAATTAGTTGCAACAACTATACCTTCAACATCAATAGGCACGTTACTGACTATTCCAACGGGATTAATTTTTGTGTTTGAGAAAGATTTCAGGATCATTGGAGCTTTTTTGTCTATTTCAAGGCCACATAATCTCATGACATGATGAGACATAACATTCAAAGGTGATCCTCCATCCAATAAGACTTTGGTCAAGACTTTTTTGTCCATTTTGGCAACACATGTGAAAGCTCTTGGGTCATAATCCTCCTGAGTAAGCATGTGCTCTTCAATGTGGTTAGTCAAAGCAAATTCATCTTCTTTGGTCAGATTGAGCACTTTTTTCCTGTAAGATGGAGCTATCTTGAGTAGAGTTAGCAAGTCAGCACAGATTTTAGAGTTTTTTAGCAAATACTCAAAGTCCTCACTATCTTTTTCCTTCTTTAAATACTTCGAGCAGGTAATCTGGGCTTCCTTGTGTTTTACAGTATCAACTTCCTCACTGGCATACGCTGGCTCCTTTTCCTTTGCATTATTCATTCTCCTAGTATGCACAGCCATAATCTCTTCCTGTTCTTCAACTTCTTGCACAAATCTAATGGAAGCATTTTGTTCATTAGGCTTAGATTTCTCTTGCCTAGCAAAATATTCTTTCACACTACAATGTCCCACAGCTTTACAAAAGGCACACATAGGGCATTCCTTACCAAAATGCCCTCTTTTCCCACATTTTGTGCAAGGTCTATACCAGCGAAAGAATCGAGGAATGAGTATCTCGGCAATGAACCACAGTGGTGGATAGGTCTTCTTTTCAAACTTTGAGTTCTTCAGCTCTTGAAGTTGCTTGGTCACCTCAACTAATGCTTTTGATACTTTGGTGATCTCAGCCTTACATCTGCTGCAGGAGCTTCAACATCCTCCATTTTTGTTTTTTTCTTTTCCTTTTGGACAGCATAAACTGACACAGGTCCTGGTCCCATGTATTCTTGCTCATAATCTGGAAAAAAGGGATCATGGCGTGAGTGCATGTCATCTGGTAAGTAGGAAATCATATCTGCAATTTCAGTGGCCTTAGTGAAAGCCTTGTGTATTGTGTCAAAGCCTTCTTGCTTTTGAATCTTTAGTAACTTTCTGTGAATTCTTGATCTGATGCTTAATCCTCGATAAAAAAAGATGCTACAAGATCACGAGTGTGGTTAGGAACTTGGTTGATTTGGCACTTAACCAGATAAAGATTGAACCTCTCTACATACTGATGAACACTCTCACCATGTTTAATGCGAAAAGTCTGCTCAAATATCAAATCTTGAGGATCCAAGAGCTTACCAAAACGTGCCAAGAATTTCTTGACCAATTCATCCCAAGGATTAGCTCCTAAGCTTATAACATACTCAACCCAAGCTCTAACCTCATCATTCTTAAAACATTTTTTGAACTCAGAGAACTTGCAATCTTTTTTGTGCCCATACTCTTGGTAGTATTCTTCAAAAGTCTTTAGGTAATTGTTAGCATTCATGCTTGGATCAAAGGTAGGAACAGGAATAGGCATATTCAACGCCAAAAATAATGATAAGGCACACTTGAATTTGCTGTATAGTCCGCGATAGGTGTAGCAGCGGTGGTTTCATGATTCTCCGCTTTCAACATGTTCGGATGTTTCATTGGTTCTCACGGGGCCATGAGTTCGATTCGAGGGAAAAGGATCTCGGTAGAACCTCCAAAATGTTGAAGGTTTTTCACGGCAAAACCTTCAATCTCAATGGTTTAGAACCTCCAGGTTACTTGAGGCAACCACTCTGAGTGAAAAGGCCCAAGAAAAATGCTCAAACAACTATCTAACTTAACTTTCCCTAAAGGGTGAAAAGTCCGTCTCACTAAAAAGCTTGCCAAATGCAAACCAAATAGGCTTTGATCATAATTCTTGCATCCATGGCTGCTCAGGACCTATGTGTAGCTCAGGGCAAAAGTCAGAGAAGATCTGATAAGGACAGATGGATCAAAGAGACACTCCTAACCAAGTCAATTTTTGGTCAATATCCCCTCGGCCGAGAGTTGGATTTTTTGAACTTCGATCTTTGGGCCCCTTTTTTGTGATCCTGATGCTTTTGCCTATTCTTAAAATGTCTGCACTCAATGGACCTTGATGATCTTTGCAAATGGAGATCTAATTTTTTGGTTTTATTTTTTGATAGGTTGGTGAAAATATAGTTTTGCTAGAAAAGAATGAATGCAAATCTTACTTTTTATGCAATATCCATGCATGACATGATCTCCTAGTGACTCTAAGAAATTCTAGTCACTTTGCTATTGGGCTCAATGTGGATTTGTGCTTCAATAACTCTAAATGTGAGCTCACTTTGTCTTGATAGCTTAGACAGTCACTAGGGCGAGAAAACACTTGTGTTGTAGATGCCTAAATGCCAAGCTAATGACACTACAACCTTCGGTGTGAGATGCAAGCGGGAACAATGCAAGCATAGTCATTCGGAATTCAACACAATACTCGAGAATTCAACAACAAGGCTCGGATTTTCATTTGAATTAGGTACACATAGGCAAATAACGATAATCCCAAGCTCTTGAGTCTTGGGGCACAGGATCAAATAGGTACCTGATCAAAGAAATTCGCATGAATTTGTTAATAATTCAAGCCGACAATCAAGTATGGAAGGCGTAATCAAGCTCCAGTCATGCAAAGCCGATCCTTCTTCAAGGTAAACAATCGCTTCTTCATCTCAAAGCCCTCGTTTTCCGAATTCAAAATCCCCTTCTAAAAATTCCCATGTTCTCATATTCTTGATTAATTCAGTTCGATACTACGTCCTTTTGCTTCTCGATGCATTCTTGGCATTGTAAGAGGTTATTCGAAGCTTGGAATCATGATTTCATGGTTGTTTGAACAAATCAAACCGGATCTTGGCATTTTCGAATTTTAGGGTTCTTAGCGTTCTTGAGGAAATATCCCATAGGCAAAAGCACCCCCGAAGCCAAGGTATATAAGGCTTAAAATTTTGATCTCGATAATAAAGCGTGCTATGCCCACGTGGGATTCGGTACCTCCGCCCCACACGCTGGGTGTACCACGCGTGGCGGAGTGATTAGCGGAGAAAAATAGGCTTGGGGGGGATAGGAAATTCTTTTGTCAAATAGGATATGGCACGATTCCCAAGGAACTAAATTTGAGGGCCAAAATAAATGATTTTTTCAATTTTCTTTTTGCCAAGGGGAATCTTTTTATATGCTCTAGAAGATGGTGGAATCTTTTTGGCAAAAGGGCACTTCCAAATTTTGGCTTTAAAATGGCATGTAAGGATGATGATGTGGCATGTGAGAATGATGACATGGTGAAGTAAGGGTGACATGGCAAACAAGGATGGTGACGTGTCAATCAACTTGGCTTAGAATATTTTTTCTAGTCAAAACTTTGAGTGAGGTGGATATGATGTGTATGACATGTGGATGGTGATGTGGAGGTGTTGATGATGATGTGGCATGGTAATGTGTCACCTTCATAGGATCAAACATGTAACTTGAAGGATTTTTTGCAAAAATTTAGAGTTTCAATGTGGTGACAAGTGCATGATATGACATGGCAAGAAGGGTCACATGTATGGTGACTTGTTCTCATGGGTCAACTTAGGCATAAATGCATAACATTAGCATTTTCTAGGCAAATTTTGAATTTTGAATGTTTCTCTTAGGAATTTTAGCATTCTCTCTCCTCTTTGACTTATAGGGAGAGGATGTTGACCTTTGACCACATGTATGACCAAGTCAAGTGGAGTTTAGTGCTTAGAATGATATGGAAATGGTATGGTAAGTGTATGGCATGTGAATGACTTGTGAAGGTGTAGTTTTGACTAGAAAAAATCTTCAAGGCCAAATTTGACTTGGAAATGAGGTGTAGGCATGGAACTCAAGATCTCATGGGCTCATCATGGTTAAAGGTAGGGGGATGTAGGATGGGAATCAAAGGGTGCAATCATGCCACATACCAAGAAATCTTCAAGGGGTCTTCAATCCTTTGCTTGATTCTCCTTTTTGCCTTCTTTGTGTGACCTGAGTCAAATGTCCTCACCTTGCTCTTCAAGTCTTCAAAGTGTGCAAGTATGAATTCTTCTTGTGCCTCAAAATTCAGATCAAAGTGTGAGAATTAGTGTCAAAAATATGTCTTGCTCTTCCATCCTGCCATAGCATGGCAGCACTCTAGATAGCTCTAGAATCTTCAAAAATGTTCTAGAATCTTCTGGAATGGTGTAGATGCTCATGGATAAAATAGAATGTTCTAAAATGCTCTAGATGCTCAGGGTAAGCGCCTTGGTCTAAATATAGAAAGGCTTTTTCATGGGTAAGCATGTCAGTCTAAAAATAGCAAGTTTTTTGAAACTTTGCAAATACTCACGATAGAATGCTCTAGAATGTTCCAGATGCTCATGGGTAAGCACTCGGTCTAAAAGTAGCAAGTTTTTTAAAACTTTGCAAACAATCAAAATAAAATGTTCTATCTAAGATGCTCCTGGGTAGGCATCTCACTCTAAAAATAGAAAGTTGTTTGAAACTTTGAAAATACTCACAATAGAATGTTTTAGAATGTTTTGAGTGCTCATGGGTGAGCACCTCGGTCTAAAATAGCAAGTTGTTTTGAAACTTTGCAAGGAGCCAAAATAAAATGTTAAGAATCTTCTAAATACTTCGGAGACAAGCCCTCAGTCCTAAAAATGGAAAGTTTTTTACAACTTTGTGAGAAAACCAAAATAGAATATTTTGAAATGTTCTAGATGTTCAGGGTAAGCACCTCAGTCTAAAAATAAAATGTTTTTTGGAATGTTCCAGATGCTCATACAGTCAAATAGAAACCAGATGCTCATGGATAGGCACCTCAGTCCAAAAACACAAAGCTTTTTTGAAACTTTGCAAAAAACTTAAAATAGGATGTTCTAAATAGTTCTAGCATATTCTAGGCGGCTCATGGATAACACATCAGTCTAAAAATAGAAAGTTTGTTGAAAAATTGGAAAGAGGCAAAGTAGAATATTCTACATGTTCAAATGCTCATGAGCAAGTGGCTCAGTCTGAAAGTCTCATGGGTAAGCCCCTTGATCTAAAAATATAAAGTTTTTTGAAACTTTGCAAAAAACCAAGTGTAGAATTGGTGGTATTGGATGTTGCCCCACATTGGTGATGCTTTCCTCATGTGTGATGCTTTGGAATTGGTAAGTTGTGCAAGGTCAGTCCAAGAATAGAAAGTTTTCAAAATATGCAATACTTTGGAAATGGTAGTAGGTGGAAGCTCGCTCCCCATGGGTAGTAGGTATGACTCATCAATAGGTGTTGGTAGTACATGGCAGTAAACTTCTCATAAGTTGTCAAATGGATATTGAGTGACATTGATATGGATGTTGAATCATATGGATGATGCTTTCCTCATGTGTGATGCTTTGGAATTGGCAGTAGGTGTGAGTCAGCTTCTAATGAGTGCGACTTTGGAACTGGCAGTAGCTATGAGTAAATGGATGACACTTTGAAATTGATAGGTGTTGGTAGTAGCTGTGTATAAGCTCTACATGGGTGATACTTTGAAATTATCGTAGGTACGAGTCAGCTCCTCATGTATGATACTTTCAAATTGGTGTGGGTGTAAAGGTTAAAAGCTCCTCAAGTATGATACTTTCAAATTGGTGTGGGTGTAAAGGTTAAACTACTTTTGTCTAATATCTGCAATGCAGTACGATGATAATTGTTGCCTCTAAAGTAATAGATGCATTGTGCCAGCCATTATTTTCCATGTTGGTAGAGGCGTCGTAATAGGAAACATATTTTGTTTGAGGTTGTTATTAGAGATTGTTTCTTTGAAATGGTAAATAAGGAAAGAGATGGCATTTATTTTAAGCATGTCATGCTTGGATTGTACATTTCTTGGAAGATTTTTTGACGACCCTGTGCAATCTCCGCGAACATGAGGTGAGGTTCAAGTCATTAGAACCTTAATGGCTATACCTTAATGGACCAAATAATGGAGAACCGACGGTGCATGGCAAATACAAATGATCGATGGCATGACAAATACATGATCTTAGCATTTAATATTTAGATAATACTATTTCTTGGTAATAAACTATCTTGCTTTAGCTGATATTTGTGTGCAGGTTAAGGACATTCCATGTGGAACTAAAGGGTGAAAGTAATCATTTGTATTTGCTTTTTGAAATCGGTGCGCTTAGCTTTGCCATTTGGTCGGGAAGTTTGTGGTGGATGAATATTATGCTTAGGATGACCCGAACCGGCTACAAAACCCGCCTCGAGGAAATAAAAGTGGAGTGGTCATTGCATTGTCTTCCCTTTGCAAAGACAACTGTGGTTGGATTATCAAGCAACAGAGAATTATGCAGGCTCATGGGGTAGAAGACTGTATGGACAAGCGCCTGATTCTGCTATGCGCGAGCAGGTCATGGAAGTCCATTGCCCCCTAAACCTGAACTAGCATATTCCTGGAATCAATATAAATGGGTTATGCTATCATAATATGGATAGACGGCTTATGCTATTATTGAGAGAGGCAGAGGTGGTTCTTTTCAAGAAGATCATGAGCTCTATATGAGCTCTATTCTTTAGATAGAATTGTATTTAAGAGATTGGTGGCAGAAAAGTCAGTAAAAGAGGAGGATTCATATCAATTCCTCTTTTAAACTAACCGTTTTTGTTAATAATAATAGTTGTCTTTGTGTCCTTTTCAAGAAGATCATGAGCTCTATATGAGCTCTATTTTTTAGATAGAATTGTATTTGGAGGATTGGTGGCAGAAAAGTCAGTAAAAGAATTCCTCTTTTGAACTAACCGTTTTTGTTAATAATAATAGTTGTCTTTGTGGTAGGTCTTCTGGGATGATTGAAACAATTGTTTATGTGCATTCTTCCTTCAATTACTCAAAACACGCTTGAGTTGTCATCCTTTGGCGATTATAGGTTGAGGTGCATTTCAAAGTAAAGCAATGCTCAAATTGTAGGTAACTTGAACGTATGGCTGTCCCTGATCAATTGTGTGTATACTCAAAAACATATGTGGTATACTCAAAATCCGGTTCTTTGTGTTATTTGAGACTTAAAATTATTACTGGGATTGCACTACAATGTGAAGGTGACAATTTGAACGCGGCAATTACAAACGTTAAATGTTCTTAACTGGAGAATAGAAATTGGTCTCATAACCTTCGTATAATTGTTGTATAAACTTGAGCTACACAATGAATGGACCATTCGGTAGAAAACCTTTTGTTCATGTATCTTACCAATTGAAAGGTGTTAGAAAAAGAATGTGGGTTACCACATGCTACCTAAAATAATTTAATTTTATGGGCTATCACATGCTACCAAAACAATTCAACTTTTGTGTGAGATGGAATAGCCGGAAAGGTTTTTCTAGCTAAATAAATGACGAAGACAAACACATTACACAAGCTTCTTGGTGTACATTGTAAATTCACTCTCAGATACGTTGTCCAAGCAAAAATAAGAGACTCAACTGGAAAGGCTTAGGCTTTCCTTTTTAACGACCAACTGTGTGTCATTCGAAGTGAAGATCAATCAATATTTCAAACAGAGATACAAATAGATCTCTCGTGTTTCACATCATCATCGTTACAAAGTTGTACAAAAGCAAGTACATGGACGTAAAAAAGCAAAAGATTATTATCTGAGGGGAATCAATCCTATTGATTGGTCAACTGAGTGCAAAACTCTAATCGACAAAAATAGCTAGTTTAAAATCACCATAAATTACTTCTACAATGTGCATACATATTTGCGATCTTTATATTTGACATTAGCATTCCATTCCACGCTTCCACAACTTCTCGGAGCACCATCCAGGTGCATGACTTGGCATTATACATACTTGAGGTTCTAGATAAACGTCGGCAATTACCGAGCCCTCAAGAGTCATTATCTCCGCTGTCTAGTATCATCATTACGCAGTTGTTTTTCCCTTTGAAACCTTTTCGAGCAGGGTTTTTAATCCTAGTAGTAATGATTGTACTAGCCCATTGTATGGGTCCCATGACCTATTGGTCTCCGTGGACGTTAAAAACTATTCTATTCTATTCTATTCTATTTTACATTTGACTTCCCCACACACTAGCTCATTCTTTTCGTATAATTGTGTGGCTCCATGCGATACAACACCAATACCTTAACGATGTTAACATCTGTCCAATTTTTGTTGCTAGTTCATGGCTATTTCCGTTCGCTCCAATGGAGTTGAGCATTTCCCCGCCCCACTTTAAAAGAACCATCACACGCGGCTACATCACGACAAAGTCTTGTATATAGAATCCAGACGTTTTTAGATAAAAGAAATAATTATAAGAAGGTATTCAATATGCACCTAAAAGGAACCCAATAATCATATGATTATGTGTAAGAAGTGGTAAACATTGCATAAATGAGGTTTTTAAAATTATTGACCACTATTCTTTCACTAAAACAATGGATTGTGAACCCGTAGTTCTAACTATTCTTAGATCCAAAAATCCCACACCGCCATCAATCAAGAGGCCACAATATTTATATGACTACATCTAAGTTATGGTGAACAATAGATACATGAAGTTTTGTGATTATTGACCACTATTCTTTCACTAAAACAATGGAATATGTAAACCTGCAATTCAGAACTATTCTCAGATCAGAAATAATTATGCAAATAGCTCCCAACAACACCAAAGCAAACAATATGTCTAAGTAGCATGTGCATCAACAATAATTTGTATTAAGCCAAGATAATTTTGATAGGCTTTGTAACTGCAATCATTGTGGAGAGTCGACATCCGAAGATGCATGTGCTTTCCAATTTGAGAGTGCTTTGCATTGAAATTTGACAATAATATTTTATTAATTGCAATCTACAATGCAAGTTGCAATCTCTTTTTGCACTTTTTAATCCAAATAGGTTGCTTATTCAAAGTACAAATTAAAAACACTCCACTATCTTTTAAACACCCGCAATTCCACCAATGATGGCATTTCACAAAACTCCTATTCCATACGCTTTTCTTTAAAGATCCTAAAAGAATTTTCAATAAAAGAAACCAGTAACCACTATCACTATATCCAGCCTGTATAGCTGCTCCAAAATTGATGCGCAAAATTGAAGAAGAAGCTTGATAAAAAAAAGGAATACAATTGACATATTATAGCTTGGAGAAAAATTACGGACTAGGGCCTCCTTTGGTCCATAACTCTACATAGTGTCCATACAATGGAATAAGCATCCGCAAAACATGAATTCAACAAAGAAGGTGCTAACCATAAAAGATTTGAAATTTTAAAAATAGGCTCATCTTAGAATATCACGGGCACTAAGCAAAGATACCCATGATGTGACAACAACAAAGCTCAATACTCATGCTCTCGATTGTATCTTTTGCCTCTCTAATTTTTCATATTGTAAATCTATCATGCAATGATGTTGTAATCTTGTTGGTGTGACATTATGGCCTTGGCTTGCCAAAAGAAAATACGATAACCTTTGCCAACAAAGACAACATGACTCGTGCAAATATGAAGGTAAGATCATCGGCGACAATAGCATGCTTTGGATTCTCATTGTAAGGCATAGCTAATTGATTCTCGCACCTTTTATTTGGTTGTTCAAATATCGGGGCTGCTTTGCATCTTATCAAGCCAAACAAAAATCGGGATAAGCATTCAAAACTAGTTAGGCAGGAGAAACGTAAGACTCTCTTCATTGCACGTTGCATTGATCTCTTCGAAACTGCTAGATCACAATGTAGCTAAACTTTACTGTTGGTAATTCTCCCTATCTAAGCCAATGAGCATTTCAACATTTATATTTATTGCCACATTATCTCAACTTCTTCATCTTAAATACAATAGTTGCTATTGAAAATTTGAAATGATGGATCTTTGCATAATTGACAAAGATTCTTAGCAAGCATGTACACCAAGCAAAACATTAGGTTAGTATATCAAATGTACTAGAGTTGGATTGAATGTGAAAGAGCAATGATTAATAAGAGAGATGAAGCCACGATTGCACATGAAAGCTTTGCTTAGACTTATGCACTTTCGCGCTCACCAATACTTCACCATTGTATGCCCTAACAAAAAAAAAATAGGGTCAAGAATGTGTGTAGCCTGACAAGCACTATGCTTAATCACCTAGTATTCTAAAATTAAAATAGTCATCGTTGAGCAGATTATTCTCAACAAGATGGACATAGGCATTCCACTACCCCTATTAGTGAGAGGCATTTGTTGCATTGATCATTGCTCCAGTAACAAAAAATGTTTGCTAAATGCCCAACAAGAGAATATAAATGCATCCTAGTTTTTAGAGGAAAAACTGACTCATTTGCACTATTAAGATGAAGTTATAAAGGCTGAGACCTACCAACAAGGAGGGATTCATTATGGGCTCTGTTTGTCTTGATATTACCTTGTTTCATTTTCTTGAACTCAATTTCTTTGCCATGCTGATTATATCCTAAGATCATTGCATTCCAGGAAATAACATCGAGGGGCTAATTGATCCATAATTCTGTCAATCTAACATGGGCTATCTAAGCAAACAAAAACTTCCTCTACTTGGCAGATCACAATAAAGAAGGGCCATCACTAAGTAATTTGTATGTTTGCACATGATTGGCTTCTGGCATAGATGCAACTTTATTTCTAGATACTAAGAATAGTTGTTGTTCGCTCATAATTACAAATTTTTGCAACTTCAAATAATGAAGGATAACAAAAACCAGCCTATAAATGCATAGACATCGCCACAAATCTGTCTATGCACCTGCAAGTAAAAAGGACAATTGAGGTATGACCAAGATGAGATTACAGTGAGATATTCCAAACAAATATAGTCATGAAGTCCACTGCTCTTTCTTAAGATTCCTAAGCATCTCAAAATTTGGTAGCATAACCACACAACTGAAAACCAACTTTTACAATAAAAGGCCTAATTCACAAGCAATGCTACCAAACATGCACTCTAAAAGTAATTGGAAACAAAATATTTTTCTACTGCAGCATTGTTCCAGAAACATAAGGCAAATAACCCCACAATGGAAGAGACTTTCGTATACCAATGCAGCATCATGTTGTAGAAGATATACCACACTCTGCAAATAGCAAAAATCCTCATTCACCACACTTCCATCTGCAAATAACAAAAACCCTCATTCCATCCGCAAATAACAAAAACCCTCATTCTTGTTGTAAGAACTAGCAGCATAACCTCAACGCTACTGATTTCCATACCGATGGACATGCTGCTATATTTTTTCTCCACCTTAGATCAATTCTAACGACTCTGAGGCTCTCTATGTGCACAATAATCCCAGCTGGCTGCAATATGGATAGCTTCACATTGCTTCAAAATTTGTTATTGTATTAGACTTATCCAACACGAAGAAAGTCGTTCCAATTCATGATATTATTTGCTTTGTCCTACTTGACAAAATGTCACTAACACAAATCCTTGCTATCTAGCCAAAATCTAGATGTTATCTAATTACTTAAAGTGGTGTTGATTCAGTGATACATGCACATTGCGGATGGGCAAAAAGTTCCATATCTAGGTTGGAATTCACAATAATAACAGTGCATTTATTTACATCCTTTTAGTTCAACTCTTGGAACAGCAATAGAATAATGATGCAGCTAACTCTGAAATATCTCAACAAAATTCTGTCCATAGTAGCAGTACACTTCTACAGAGATATTTATGCCCGTCGGGAACTATTTTTTAGTATAGAAGTTCTCTCATGTACACCTTGTCCGCATGTTATAACTGTACATAGGCGAGCCTCCATAAAACGAAGGAAGCGCTCCTGAGGAGCTAAGCCTCTGCAAGCTCCAGCCGAGGAATAATATTCATTGATTGTAGCTCCTGCATAATTCCAATGTCCTTTAGAAGCTTATATTTGGTATTTTACCCGAAACAGCTTCAACACAATGTCTAACTACTATATTGGAATTTATGTAACTGGAGCATCTTCAATATGTACATACCTGGAACAAGAGCTTGCAAGCATATGGCAATTTCATGGTAGCCATATTTTCGCCATTTTTACAAAATGAACAAAAGTTCATCTTCAATTTATGACTGTAGAAACCAAGCAAGCCACATTTTGTGCAAACCTGCAAAGAAATTAGTCTAGACAGGTTAAAACAAAAAACCTTTTTTCTCATGTGTCCCCTGAATAGACAGGATACCTGGCTTTGGAATTGATCACTTGAAATCATTAATCGTTCCATGAGAAGCATGCTTGAACCATAAGCAATCAGACAGTCACGTTCCATTTCACCTAGCCGTAGTCCTACATACCAAAAAGTCTGCATTAAAGATAAGAGGCCTTGGCAATATCAATTCGTATCACACCTAACCTCCTTCCCGGCTTCTGCCTTCAGTTGGCTGTCTTGTTAGAACCACCCTAGGGCCTTGCGCACGGGCATGCATTTTGTCTAGCACCTGCATATTGTAGTTCCTCAGTTTTAATGGATCTTGCTAAAAGGAGAGAAAAGTAACTACTGAAGTTTCCAAGAACTAACCATGTGCTTCAGCTTTTGATAGTAGATTGGTCCCATGAATATATATGCTTGAAGTGGGTATCCAGTAATGCCTAACAAAGTTGTTAATTATTTATTATAAATAAGAAAGGAATAAGATTAATAATAATAAATATAAATAATAAAATAAGTAAAATTGCTCTAGTAATAACTACCTGAATATAAGAAATCCTTTCCACTGTAGCTGAAACCATGCTTAACAAGTGTGGAACTATAATATAAACATGTCAGAATCATCCAATAACAATTGTTTCTAAATTATGGTACCTGATGACCTCCACTGTATCTGCATGACCACTTGGTTCTCCAAATGCACTACCATAAAAAATCTTCCAGTTGAAATACCTGCTTTTCCTCCAAGAAGTTCTATCATTTTTCCTACAGTCATCCGACTATTGTAAAATTGCTTAGTCTATGCAGTAACAAATCTATCTGATGATATCCGATTTAAATATACACGCCATGAAGTTCTAAAGATCACAAAATGTTTCTGGCTTGAACCAACCTGGGAAAACCATGAGGATTCATAATCAAATCGGGACAAATTCCACGCCTGAGAATGGGAAATCTTCCTGTTGGACAATTGTTCCACAAACACCTTTCTGCCCATGCCTGCTACTAAATTTATCACCAAGCTGTATAGATGAAGTCAGATATGCCGCATTTGGCACGGGCTGGTGTAAAGAAAAACAAAAACTCTACAAACCTCAGGTCGCCGTGTATGTCTTATGAGACATTTTATAATGAATTGATGTTCATCACTGATGTTAATAATACTTTGTCCACAACACAGGATTCTGCCAGAGGTCCTTTATATCTCTGCGTGTGGGCTTATAAGCACTGGAAAGATATAATATATACAATAATTAGGAAATTCTGGAAAATAGTTGCATGTCCAGCAAATCATCATTAGATACAACAATCTTTTACCAAAAACATATGTTTGTTGGCAATCTCATGCCTGAGTTCATAATCCTCATTGAAATTTCAATACATCTACACCTGCCAAACCAAACGCCAGCGTCTGCCCTCCTATAAAAAAATCATCTCCAAATTACAAGTTGGGAAGTTGCACTCTTTGAGTTGGACTGAACCATGACAAGTATCCTAAACATAACTATCATTTCTTCCATCTGGTCATATTCCTAGCAAAGACAATTATGCTCTGTCAAAGCTGCTGTCCAAGATCACTAAATGAGGTAGTGGATACCTATCAGGCATCGCCATTGGATTTGGCACAACTTCCGACAATCCTTAGGACTTTCTTTGTTCACAAAATGTCCTTATCATATATTCTTTCCCCAACAGATGCAATTCCGTCGTGGTCAAGCACCTGCATAAAATTGGTAACATTATCAATCATAATCTGAAGTGAATGGCCTAAACTTATAACTTATAGTACCCCTGTGTGAGGCTGTCTTGGTGCCACAATACGATCAGATGTTCGATTTTGATACTTTTTGACGATTGAGCTAAACCTGTTAATGTGCGGAAACAATGGGATGTTATGGCCAGTTTGAAATGCAGGGAGCATTGTATTGCAAATGCCTACTTTTTCATAACTATGCAGCGGCCAAATCCTCGGTCTAAGGAATACTTATTCATGACAATGGCATCTTCAATATCATAACCACTGTAACTCATCACAGCAACAGTTGCATTCTGTCCTGCACCAAGTTTATCAAACCCAACCTGCAAACAGAGGAAGGATTAGACATAATCAGACACAGACCAAAGGTAGACTTCCATCCCATATAGGTGCCACAAATACCAATTCAATGGACTTTGTAGTTAGCAGAGGTCTTTGTGGATAAACTAGCAAGTAGAGTATGGTGTCAAGCCTGCTCAGCTGCAAACGAAGAAACCGTATAAAACATATGACAAAAAAAGCACAAAGAGAAAAGAAAAAACTAATTTGAACAGTCGGGCAGCTTTTAAAATTGACTGGCCACATATATTAGCGAAGCTATGTGGCCTTCAGAAATCTAAGATCAATTATTTCTAATCATGATATTTAAGCAGGCCCTTGACTCCATGTGCCATACATACATGAATGTGTGATTACAAAAGTGAGAACATGTATAGATATTCTCACCTGGTTATATGCAATATTGCCCATTGCCTGCTTACCCATAGCACACTGCATGTAACAAATTAAAAACCAGAGGATAGTCAGAATGTGCAGGCATAAGATCTAATCAAAGTCAAAATTATGTAACGCCCTAACTGGCGAACAGTTTAGTTTGCAAAACCACGTTGAATAAACGTCATCATCTCCCAGGACGTTGAGACACTACGACATTTTGAACGGATATGACATAGAACATCATATTTTCTGATCAGGCTCTTTACACTTGTTGTAAGACACAAAAAAAATTGTCGAGGCCTCTTAGGAGTGGTGTATCTCAGGTAAACAAATTGGGAACTAGAACTCCATGCCAAGATGGCATGTTTTGGCTTAGGTTCCCCTATGCATGAAGATACTGAGAGTTATATCCTCTACTGGTTTGAGTGGCCTCCTTTGCACAAACATAAAAGCTTTAGTCAATTTCATTAGTGGGCCCCACACAATTTTTCGTGTAAGAAACACCGAATCCAGGGTAAGTTTATTTTCAGCCGATTATTTCCACATACAGTGATAACTTGTATGTCCTCGACGGCTTCAGTTGCAGATATCAACACAGCTTTTGTGAATGCATTAGACCCTTCTCGCGAAGTAATTTATTTTCAAAACCAGTAGACAATATACGAATTCTATAAAAGTTTTGAAACTATTAAATTTGTGATGGGACATGTGGTCAAAGATATTACCTGGTATGTATTACGCGGTGACTGGTTATGATGGGGATATGGAATAAGGCCAGCAACAACACCCAATATTGTGAAGGGCTCTACTTCAATATGCGTTGTTGAAGTCATAGCCTCATTTTCGTATAATGCTATCTGCTCATAATAAACAAAAGATCAATTCATGTTAGAACATAAGTAACCATGTTAGAACTCTTTGGAACAACTCCACATCGGGAAGGACATGAGGGCTGACCAATGCATTGTTCTCTTCATTCACATCCAAGTACTCCACAAGCCCTTCTCTGAGAAAATCATCAAAGCTACGGAATCCATCCTACACAGGCATTTGTTGATGCGTTCTATTAAAAATCGCTCCACGACATTGAAAATAAAACAACAGACTTTTAGCTCTTTTTCATGTGATGTTCCTTGACACGAGAGATGCCATGGTCTGCAATGACTAGTGGCCGACAAAACACCTACCCCCCATCAGAGGCAATGTATATACACCGCTGCTCAAAATAAGTTCTTACACAATTTTAGTGCAAAATACAATACAATTCATGGCTACGGACAAACTCACAAACCTGCTTTTCGTTGACAAATATGCTTACGAATTCCCCGATGTTACCCGACTTAAGTTGCCTCATTATTCGTGGTAAAATGCTGCATCATCACCGAATCTTGTTATTACTATTATTAAAATATGATGATCATGGTTAGTTGAAACATTCTACCTTGGGACGACGGTGGATGCCAAGCACAGCTCCATTGAAGAACACAAGAAATGCCTTCGAGAATGGAGCTCTCCTCCAGACAACAGAGTTAAATCCTCAACGCCTAAATTCATACACTGGAGGACCAAAAATGCAAACAACCAACTCATATTATCACTGGAAGGACCAAAATGCAAACATGCTTAGATACGTTATTCATGTCCTACAACACATTCTAGCAACTTCTAACTACTCTGGCTGCCACTTTATGATAGCAACTGATGAAGAGAACAATAAAAAGAATGGCTGATCCTTGGAATAGACCATCTGAACTTTCATGGTCCCACAATAAGTGGCCTGAAGGCCTTAATAAGTCAATCAGGCCACAACCTTTTAATGAATTGAGCAGGCATCCTAGAAAATAAAGCTATTACCATTTACAAACATGTTTATACTCACCAAGGAAATTAGAGGTCCTTCATCATCATCAGTAGTGACATGCGTCATCAGGGCTAAATTCTTGGTCAGTCCACATCCCTCACCCTCTGGTGTGTCAGCTGGACAAAGCATACCCCACTGCAAATGATCATAATGATAAGAAAAATAGCAACATTAGGCAATATGGCATTTACTTTTATTTCAAAAATAAGGTCAAATACAAGACTTCGAAGTTACTTCCACATCCTTCAACACTTTAACAACTAACAAATAGACTTGCATTACAATTAGTTCTCGAAGCACATTCATTATATTTCTGTTCTATGCCCAACTCTATATGACCTTTAAAGCATCCTTCATGTCCTTGTCCACTAAAAAACACCGTAACATGGCAATCGTAGATGATGGGTCTATTTTTAATTGAGGTGTATAATTCAGCAGGTTGCGACATCGGGCGCTAATAGGGTGATTAACGAATTCTTCAAATTGAACTTCACTTGCCCGCAAAATTAATGATCCTTCAAATTGAACTTCATCCGCCCACAAATTGAACCTACGAAATCCGGGTTGATCACTAACTAACTTCAGAGGTGCAGCCATGTCATTGATCCGTGACTTCTTGGTGCTTCGATCCTGCTTCATGCTTCGAATTTAGCCTGAATGTCATAATGACTGTCGCTTGAACGCCATAATGCTCGTCATGAGGCTTCCTAACGCCTATTCAAGAAGCTTGCAGCACGGAAAATAAGGCACTGAAGACGGGCGATTTTTGTACACGTCAATTAAAAATTGGCCCTGATATGGCACAATCAAATTTAGCTGCCCCAATATTTTATGCAGCTTTTGCATAGACTAGTGGAGAGAACCTGCAATCTGGGCAGAGAATCTAAGGAAAACTTAATTAAACAAGCCAGAGTTCAATACACAAACCCCGCTTTTTAGAAGGTTACTCTTCGATGCTTAGCAATGTCTAAAGACTCCTCCCTTTGCAATATGTATCATTGAAATGCTAGCAAAACTCATTATTAACCCGACTGCAAAAGAAAGTGGAGAACATACAAATATCAGAAAGACCTCGACGGTTAGAGAAACGACCTGGCTTGGCTGCAATGCCCTTGGTCCACTCACTTTCCTGGACTTCTCAAATTGAGACTGAATGCGTGTCATGTGTCCATATGCTGCAATGAAAGAAAGCCTTGAGACTACCTGTGTTTGAAGAAAAAGTGAGACAGAGTGACTTCAAAAGCATCGGGAAGCCCACTGGATGACTACAGTGTACCTGTGTGACACCTTTTCTTTCCATCCTAAACCTCTTCACTGTCCAGTTCCCACTTGAAATTGCATGTTCTAGTCCGTTTGAAAGAATATCATGCCTTAATAACTTCCAGGAAATACAACCAATTGTCAACAAAAAACACAGTGTATATAAATAACACTCCAATACATTCAACCAAGAAAGAGTGAGTTTATTAATGTCTACGGACAACCCATAAAAATACAGCAAGTCTTCAACATCTAAGAGCATTCTCCTAGCTGAAAGTGTTATTTAAATCTAGCAAGAAAGGTAAACTAAAACTTAGTGATAAAGCTTATCAATGATTCTGTATCCTATGAGGTCAGTAATGCAACTGTCATGTCTTAAACTTTTTGGCCATTGTCTGAGCGCCCCCAGTGGACCCTTCTGATTTGCTTTTCCTATTACTCTTTAATGGTGCCAGATCAAGTACGAAAAAAGAAGTCAGCACTGCTTGCTTTAATTCTGAATCAGCTTCTTTTGTTTAAACACATTTCTTCTGAGTTGGTTATATACTTAAAAAGCAAGACATTTCTGGTCTGGAAAGTTCATCAAAGTAGTTGTGCCCCTGAAAAGACAATGGTATCTTCCTCTTATTCCATAGATGCTGGATGCATTTAACAGATTCTTTGTTCACGGCCCTGCCCTTGGCCCAGACAGCTTCAAATCTCTAATTGATGAGAGGAAACACGGAACTGCCCCAATACAGTGCTGATGTTATTGACAAGTGGGTATCTAAGTATCCAGGACGTCAAGAATTGTCTTTTTGTGGATAATTCTTTCAGAGATGTCCACTTGTCTGCCAGGTCTAATTCATGGCAAATATTCATATTTACCTCATGATGTTTCAAACGATTGTTGGGAGATTGTTGACAGCTGAGAGACTGCTTAAATGGTGGGAGGTGATAGATTGAAAAGCCCATTTTGTTGAACAATTTGTATGTGCAGGAAAACCAGCTAGTTTAAACCTAAGTCGACCAATGCTTTGATGAGCTGAATCATCTGCCATCTTGTGTATCAGGGGTGGTGCTCCTGCAAAAAACCTGACAAAACCACAGCTTCAAGTTTCAGAGGTTTGGCTGCAAATTCTGCCAATATTATGTCATCTGGGACTGGAGGTTTGCTCCTGATGACCCTACCTCATGATTCCATTCATCTTCTCTGAGATCAAGGGCCCAAACCTGTGCATCATACAAAGCAGCTGGTTTAACCAGAGAATTAACAAATGAAAGATGCCTCTGGAAGTATTGTCTCTCCAGCTGCTTTCAAACTAAACCTCGGTCTTGAAAACTCCACTCCAAGGTATGTGTAGGCTGAAACAAAATTTCTACTGGTTTCCGTTGGAAGGAAAAATTCATTTTGATGCATAAAAGTCCTAGAGGAGTTGAAAATAATCACTTTGGTTTCTGCAAGTTTACTTATAACTCCCTTTCTTTGCAAAAAGGCATCCAAAACCAGTAAGTGTTTTTGCAGTCCCTCAGCGAAGTGAGAATTAAGACCATGTCATTGGCATAGCCATGGAGCAGGATTGAATGCACTTTCTTAGATAGCGTGGATCCTTCTTCATCAGGTCATTAATGAAGTTTTCTAACTCACAAAGTAGAGCCCAAATAGGGTTGGCGAGAGCGCCAGCCTTGCTTTTACCCCAATTGTACTCATCACCTCCTCCGATCATCTTCCAGCCATTTTAAATCTCACACACACTCTCATAAAGATTGAGAACTGCACAAATAGATTATCAAATAAGATTTCAACCTCTGAATTAGCTTGTTTCTAGGAACTGTATCTAATGCTTTACGGAAATCCACAAAGCAGCAGAAAACTTTCTTCTTATTAGCTTTTGCTTCCTCAATAATAGCACTCAAAGTAAGGATATGGTCTATTGTGTTGAAATCCAGCTGATATTCGTATCTTAAACCCCCGCTATAATCATCAGTACTAATTGCTCAGGGAAGGATGTTGAAATATGTTATGGCAACATATCTTAGACATGCATTACAACTGAGACTCCTCATAGACATTTAGATTGTTCATTCTAATAATACACTTGCCCTTATTTTTACTGCCATAATTTAAATGTGACTAGATGCTTTTGTGCTCGTGCCATCATATTTATTGGTAAGGCCACACACCATGCATTATTAACCTGTGATCTGAAGCTGGAACCCAAATACCATACCTTTGAGACATCAAAAGCTGTAGAGCGGTTCTGTTTGCAAAGAGTAGAATCTATAGCTTTTTTTAACTCCGTGTTCATTCTTTTGAACAGATCCTGTGGCATTTTAAAACAAAATTATGAAGAGTTTTAGAAGAGACAGTCCAGCAATAAGCACAACGAGAACATCTTTGAAGATCACAAGATCACTCCTATGCATGATAATGAAAAAGGAACACTGTGTGAGGATTATGTTGTCTGAACGTAAGTAGGCAAACAAGGTTATATAATAATAATTAAAATTTGCAGCCTCAAAAGAACATCAACCTACATTGACTCTTTTTTGTGAAGACATTAGTATAGATGTTAAGAGTTGTAATCTGTGGAAAGCAAACCAATAATATATGCCGCAATTCCAATGTGGAAGCATTTGCACTAAGAAGCCATAAGTTAAAATTTTTCTAACCTCAAAAAGCAATGCCAGAAGCTGTCCAGCAAGCTCAAGACGTTTGTTTCCAACATAATCCTGTTATAAAATGCAAATACAAATGCATTAACAAAATCGAAATTTGCAACGAGATAAAAGAGAGGATACCTTATCATCAATAAGTTCAGGATCCAGCATTGCTTCAAGCATTCTCCTTAACATTAAAGCAACATAGATACACTTTGGACGAAAATTATATTGATGAACCTGGAATGCAGATATTTGCTTGTTAACAAATGGAGATAATACATCTATCGCACATTGTTTGCGACAAAGACCATACCACAACATGTGCTAAGAATACATTCAATAATATATCTCGGCCCTCACAACCTGGAATTAGGATGACTGTTACTTAGAAAATCTCAGCGCCAAAAAAGGACAGCTGCTGCACAGTTGTACCTTTGACCTAACCTTGCCGCCCCACTGCTGACGCATCTTCACCTGATATTTTAGCCAGCGAATGTGTTAAAGCATTTGGAAATGTCTATGCAGATGTTTTCCATGTAGAGAATGTGATCTTTTTGGCCCTTGTTTCTAACCTTGGTGGATGTATGCAACTGGACAAATACTCATGGATGTACCACTAGGCATTCCAAAGCTACAAAAACGAGATTTAGCATGCTTGAATAACGACCATGCTTTTGTCCTAAACCTTCTTGAAACCCCCAAAGGGAGGAAAGGGAGCATATGCTCTTCGAATCAGCAACTGGATTACAGAAACTAGTTTATTAAGCAGGAAACATCCCATTCCACAACAATTACATTATAGAATAACAATCATTCAACGTAAAAAGGATAAGGGGAAATCTGGGAACTTTTAAGAGAGGGGATAGAACATATCTTAATTTTGATGAAGAATATCTACAAAAGGGACATGTGAAGAGCTGATGTGAGGAGTTATGGTAGTCTAGTGGTAGGTAAGAGTAACATGTGGAAAGCTGGCGGTGAGGAACGAAAGTGGTGAGGAGTTACCTTTGCACCAAGGTATTCCAATGCCTGCTGCTCTGTATATATGCATAAGGAAGCACATTCCTGATAGGGTAAAAGTTACATTATTAGTACTTAGAATACTTACAAATAAGACTCCCTGGAAACAAAAGGCCATTTTTATGATATGAATTAGAAGAAAAGGAAAGAGTTTAAATTACTTGTAAAGATGGTGCAAAGAGCCCTGAAATCTTAGGTTCCTGGCCAACCATCTGCACAATCTCCTGGTCACTTTCCATGCCCATTGCTTTCATAACGACCACAATTGGTACCTGCACGCAAATGAAGTATTATCGGTAGTAGAGGCCCTACTGCATCGAAAATCAAGAAAAGTTTTAATACATCATCCGAGAAAGTATTGAGATGAAGGTAAATTTTGCCATGCTTCATAAGAATGTTTGTCTTGCTTTTACGTTCATGTGTACTACTTGTCACAGAAGCCGTGACACTGAAAAGAAAAATAGTAAACCGTCAATCAATTGTTTGTACTAACAAAATGGAACACCAACAAAAGGAATCCTGAACACTAACAAAAGGAATCCTGATATAGAACTTCTTAATTAAGCAGTATCATATTGGCACAGAAAAGGCCATCATTTGAAACTAATTGTCGATGTGCATTTTTGGGCCATCTAGATGCAATTTTTCTATTTCAACTGAACCATGATAAGAATAATGGCATAATCGTAAATTTCTGAGACTGTTACATACCTGCCACTGCTATCAGTATCAATGATTATCCGATTCTTAGAAAGTTGCTCTTGTATCAGAATCACCTTCTCAGTTCCCCTGACAATAAAATACCCACCAGGATCAAGTGGGCATTCTCCTGCATTTATGAAGTGCCCACTCATAAAAATATCCACATCTTTGGAAGCTAGTGATATGTAACAGACCATATTTCGCAAAGCTCAGGTTCATTTTTGCCACGGCTAACGCACGATCGACAACTCCTTAACATAATTGGCATGCTTCAATGTTGATTAAGCCCCTGCATAAAATATACCTCTTTGCCATTCATCAAGAGTACTAAATGAGACCAGAGATTTGCTTATTTACCATGCCTCCCTTTCCTTTCCTTGTGACAATTTCTTTTCCTCTTGTATATTCAATATCCACACTGATAGGGGCTGAATACCTAAAAAATTCTCATAAATGTAAATAGATGATCCAATGAAAAAACCATTTCCTTTTTATACTTACGTCATGTCCCGCAGCCTGCATTGGTGTGGTGTGATTCTTTCAATTACACAATCCTGCTCTATTGAGGGTTCTCCAACAAAAATATCCAAATACCTGCCGTGCACAAGATTGCATGTAGCTCGGATGCAAACCAAATGAAATGAAACAATAGAAAATCTCTGCTGCAAGCTCACTTTAAATAAAAATTGGGATCCACGTCACTTGTTACTTTTTCATTTGCTTTGGCATGGATGATCTTTTTAATTTCGGAGTTAACCAAATAATCAAAAGAATCAATGTGTTGCTTAACAAGCCCCCTGACCTGCAAGGAAAACCATAATGACGTGCCTCACATGGAAACAATTTCGTTTCAGTGAGGAAATAACATACCTTTAGAAACGCTGGAAGCAGCTGAAATTTATCTACGGAAGTTTTAATAGATGCTTCTAAGGGTTTCTTGTCCAATGACCTGCATGAAATCAGCATTACTGCACTGGTTTACGCAGGACAAGATTCTGTATAGTGAATCGAAAACTTGACTTTATCTGAATGTCTTCCAATAGAGATGGTAACCCGAGAAGGTGATAACTTACATGTTCGATGAGCCTGGAGCAGAACGAACCTGGAGCAGATCGGCACAATACAGGTTGTCTGGGGTTTAAGGTTTTAGTGAAGAGGATTTAAGATTTCCTCATGAAGGTTGGGGGTGTATTTTGTAGGTATAATGTCCCTGGGTAGGCCATTTACTCGGGGTGCGGGCCTGGCGAGCCGTGGTGGGTGTATTTAAAAGGTAGTGTTTTTTAATTTGTACTTTCGAATAAGCAACCGCAAAAAGAGATTGCAACTTGCATTGTAGATTGCAAGTTCGTTTATTCTGCACCCTTAGTTCCACATGGAATGTCCTTAACCTGCACTAAATATCAGCTCAGTAAAATAGTTTATTACCAATAAATAGTATTATCTAAATATTAAATGCTAAGATCATGTATTTGTCATGCCACTGATCACCGATTTGCCATGCCACTGTCGGGTTCCCATTATTTGGTCCATTAAGATATAGCCATTAAGGTTCTAATGACTTGAATCTCACCTCATGTTCTGGAGATTGCACAGGGGCTGTCAAAAAATCTTCCAAGAAATGTACAATCTAAGCATGACATGCTTAAACCACCCAGCATTGACATTGAGCTCATTGGTACAAAAGACACCATTTCAAAGAAACAATCTCTAATAACAACCTCAAACAAAATCTGTTTCCTATTACGATCGCCCTACCAACATGGAAAATAATGGTTGGCACAATGCATCTATTACTTTAGAGGCAACAATTATCATCGTACTGCATTGCAGATATTACACAAAAGTAGTTTAACCTTTACACCCACACCAATTTGAAAGTATCATACATGAGGAGCTTTTAACCTTTACACCCACACCAATTTGAAAGTATCACACATGAGGAGCTGACTCATACCTACGACAATTTCAAAGTATCACCCATGTAGAGCTTATACACAGCTACTACCAACACCTATCAATTTCAAAGTGTCATCCATTTACTCATAGCTACTGCCAGTTCCAAAGTCGCACTCATTAGAAGCTGACTCACACCTACTGCCAATTCCAAAGCATCACACATGAGGAAAGCATCATCCATATGATTCAATATCCATATCAATGTCACTCAACATACATTTGACAACTTATGAGAAGTTTACTGCCACGTACTACCAACACCTATTGATGAGTCATACCTACTACCCATGGGGAGCTTACTTCCACCTACTACCATTTCCAAAGTATTGCATATGTTGAAAACTTTCTATTCTTGGACTGTCCTTGCACAACTACTGCCAATTCCAAAGCATCACACATGAGGAAAGCATCACCAATGTGGGGCAACATCCAATACCACCAATTCTACACTTGGTTTTTTGCAAAGTTTCAAAAAACTTTATATTTTTAGATCAAGGGGCTTACCCATGAGACTTTCGGACTGAGCCACTTGCTCATGAGGAATCATTTTAAAAAAACCTACCGCCAACCGTAGGGTGGCTTTTGACCTCAGTCTTAGTAATCTTACTAGTAGGGGAGGCCAACCCCTAGGTCCAGCCAAACCCTATGAGAATAATGTATATTTTTATTGAAATAAAGAACATGAAAGAAAAATACCTTTAATGTCCGCCCTAATGTTTTGTAGTAAAGAATAGAATAGAATAGAATAGAATAGAATAGAATAGAATAGTTTTTTTAACGTCCACGGAGACCAATAGGTCATCCTTGTTAAACTTGAGGCCAGGGAAATCGTTGTTGTGTATATACTGAATTACTCCCTTCTTGAGTCCATTTCGTTCAAAAGCATTTTTGATGAAACAGTTGAGTAAGCCAATTATATCTTCTCAGAGGCCTGCATGAATTGATGTATAAATATGGCATAATCTGATAAAGTATCACATTGCAAGCTTGATGATATGGTCTGCAACTGTTTGCATGAACATACTTTAGTGCAGTAAAAGGTAAATTATCCCTTTTGTCAAATTTGTAGGTCCTGTATACGCCAAGTTCTCTGCTGATAACTTCTATGGTCATGTTGAGAAAATAAGCCTTGTAACCGGAACATTTGTCTGCATCATTGACGTTTCCTCTTTGATCCCAAGGGTGTTTATGTCATAAATTTGTATCCATCAGTAAATGTGTTTTTCAAAAAATTTCTGATAATGGGCCAATTGACTGCTAAAAGGTCATCCATATATCTGAAAATGAATCTAAACATTTCTATTTCCTTGTATTTTCCCTGTTTTGCCAGATTCTTTATGAAGTTCAACTCGAAAAACCACGCAAGGTATAAGTTGCACCAACATGGGCTGCAGGAGAATCCCATAGGAATACCACATATTTGTTTCCAAATGCCAACTCCCATATTAATGTAGCAATTGTTGAGGAGCCAACTATTAGTGTTAGAGAAATTCTTTTTGTCTATTTTGCTCCAGCATTTGCCTTCTGGAACGTGCTTGAACCATTTACTGATAAACTGGCTATCATGACATTTTTTTACCCAAAGGTCATAATGTTTGTTGACACTTTTCATGTATGCCCAGGTAGTCTCAAAAACTAGTTCTATAACTCGGCAGATTCCATTCTCACCTTGTAAGGGAATATTTTCGTAGCACTTGGTGATATCTGCTACGAAAACTTCATGGATACTACTGGGGAGATTAAGAAGAACGTCATATATGGATGCCACAATCCAGTTAGGAGACACTTTTCCTGGGAGTAGGGTGCAGATTCTAGCACATGCCCATTTAGAGACTTCTGGCCATAAATCCAGAATATTGTTGAGAACTGCTGTAATAACTTGTGATACTTCAGTATAGACTGTACCGTGAGCATTTGTAATCCAGCGAAAATCATCTTTGTGTGCTTTGTATATGCCCAGTAGATATGGGAGTCTCTAAAGCTCGAAACTTTCAATACAGGTTAATTGGAGAATGTCATTCTTGATCATTTCTTTAACAAATTCAGGAGTTTTGTCAACTCGGAGAAAATCCTTGCTACTAAGCCTTTTGATGGCAAGATCCCTAATGAACATTGGGCAAATGAAAGCAGGGTTGTTGGTGGGCTTGTCAACGCCAGAAATGTAAAAATTCTTGATCAACCATTCTAGATTGCTGACGACCAACGGATCATTTAGTGCAAAACATCTTGAACGATCATCTTTGTAAGCCGGGTTTAATATCGATATTGTCAATATATGATCCTATCCCTAATATAGGCTATGGTATCATCTTTGATAAATGGAAAAGTAAATCTGCGGGCCATGAACAGACTTGTACATGTATTATCCAGTTCTTTTTTGAAATCTTCCATTCCTAACATCTTGTTAGGAATGTGGTTTAGCCCTTTCTTGAAAAGCCTTCTGAGCTTTTTGTTATGTACAATTTTGAGGTCAGTTGTACATACATGTCCTGTTCGATTGTTTATGTATTCCGAAAGAGTGGGATTGCTGCATGGACACAAGATGGTCCGGTCTGTAGCAAATACGGGGAAAGGTTTATAGCAGATATCTCTCATGTTTTCAGTATATTTCCAACTGAACATGGTATCCTCCATAATTTTGCTACCAATCTCTCCAAGAGTATCTGTAAGAACGTTATGAAAGGTTTTGGGTAAACAAATTTTATCTAGAATTTTGGATAAAAAGATGTTGTGGATGATTTTCTTCTTCTCTTTGGCACCCTTTGTACTCAGATGCATTCTTCCTAAACAATCGTTTGTGATTGTTTTGATGATCTGGAAAAAATCAAAAAGGGGATCACTCATTACATATGTACCCATTTTATGAGTAGCATACATGTGGATACTGGATATCGAAGCTAAAAGCTTTACTGATCAGGCCGAGTGGCAGATGGGAGTAAAAATACATTATTTGTCAAGGAAGATACATTGCAGTTACAAGTGTAACAAAGTACCTCAAAATATACAAGTGCATAATAAATGGATATAAAG
This sequence comes from Isoetes taiwanensis, assembly GCA_021234155.1. Taxonomy (NCBI): domain Eukaryota; kingdom Viridiplantae; phylum Streptophyta; class Lycopodiopsida; order Isoetales; family Isoetaceae; genus Isoetes; species Isoetes taiwanensis. The sequence continues at coordinate 14,616,420 of JAJEKV010000029.1, read as the reverse complement.
TAGAATTTCTAAGCTCATAATAAATACCTCAGTATTTGAGTTTCTGCCCTTGTGCATCACCAACACGACTTTCAGTTTGAGGTGCTGCCTTATTGACGGAGGCTTCAATATTTTTATTGGACCCCAAGTACTCAATAGAGTCACAATCATTTTCCTTTTTTGTGGCACCACCTGGAGCAATGGTCATCCTTGGTGGACAGCTGATCTTGGTATTGGAGCAACTGGATATACTTGTATGCGTTTGTGTTCAGATCGCTTTTTTTTATACGATGTGTAGGAGTTTGAACTCTTGTACTTTTCAGAAAACTTATTGGTTTGATAGTCTTCTCACTAATTTCAACCATCTTACACTTTGTCTTGTTGAGCTTAAAGTCAGCCCATGGCTCCGCTGCCAACTCCATTGTCATAGAAATAAATGTGTTCCTCATTTCCAAGTTGATAGATATGCCAAGATGCTCTTTTTGAATGTAGTCTTGAGAAGGCTAGTGAAAGAGAACATCTGAGCAGCAGCAGACATGTTAGGAAACAAATCATCAAGGTTATTGAACATATACCAGATGGCATGGTCGATCCAGGTCATGTTGTCTCTACACTGCAGTTTTTTATCCTTGAAGTTTTTACCACGATTTTCACATCCACATTTTAGGTATGGGCACATGGTCCTCCACATCTTTTTAACATAGAAGGCATCCCTTGTTTCAGTGGGATATGCCTGATGGCCCTTCTGACTGATATACATATAGGGTTCTTTGTTGCATGTTTTATCAAAGTACCTGCAGTCAATTACCAGTTTAATTTTGTCTTTTTTGACAAATTTATCCATTTTTTCTGCTGCAACCTTGGTGGCAGTAATTTGGGCTGCTGTAACACCTCCGAGAATGATCCAGGCATCTCTGCTGATAGGTGCAAGTGCCCCAAAATTTTTGGATCGCCAGATGCCCTGATTATATAACAATGCTTGATTTTCGACCAATCTCTCAGGTATAATAGGAAACAGAGGACAGTTTTCTAGGTCAAGCCCACTGCTTTCCACTTGTAAAGCTTTCTTGTCATTTTCAGAGAGAAGAGAAGCCCCAAAAGGATCGTCCATACCTTCTTCTTGTGCCAGTAGCAGAGGGTTATCGTCTTCATTGTCGTCAATTATTTTGTTTCTTTGCCTCGAAAGCCACAAGTCCTTTGTTGAACCTTGCCTTGCAGATGTCTTCTTCAATTGTCCATTTATATATTTTGTTGGGTAGAGAGCTATACACTTCATCAATAATAGCAATATACTCCTCGTCTTTGGCCTTGTTGATGGCAGGAAAAAGGTATATCCATTCACTGCAGCCAAGGTGTGTGACAGTAGAGAAATCTGCCTCCTTTCTCAAAGCTTTCTTCTCGTGTATGTACTCATGTACCCGGTTGTCCTTAATACAACACATGAGGGTCTGTACTGCATTGTTTGGGCATTCCAATCTGCTCATTGCATATCCCAAATCGGTCAGCTCTTTGTTCCAAGTGGGAGGTATGATGATGAATGTTTCTTCATCAAAGCCTTCCTGTAACAATCAGCATATGTGTGTACAGATTATCAAGGCTGAAATTTAGAATGAAGTAGACAGGAAATATGTTAGAGACTAAAAGATACAGGCAACTCCAGTTAAACTAGAGAATTGAAGTATCTAAAAAAACTCGGCATGGCCTAGAATCCTAGGCCACGCATCAGTTTCAGTATCCGTCCACTGTCTTATCAATCCAATTATTTGAATATGCATTCAAATCTGGTACCTTCAATCTTATAGTCTCAGTACTTATTTCCATAGGACATAAGCCTTTTGTTTTGAAAAAAAACCTTAAACCATTATGTCATGTGACCCAAGAACAGAAATACTAGATCTGGATAACCATAGGTTACATAAACTTTGTGAACCATTTCCCCCAGCCCCTATATGACCAGTTATCTTGAAGTGTAGAAATAATCTCATTGATAAAATAGTAACAATATGAAAAGTTTTATGGTCGTTTCAGTTTAAAGCATGCATTTAACACTCAATGGTCATTTAAATTCAGTTTTTTAAGAGCAGACAACTAATTTGGACAATATAGTCTGATAAATCGATTTTTAAGTGATACATCATAATGTCTCATGGAGAAAAGAATCATAATGTCATAATCTTTTTTTTCCTTTACTATATGTTATGCATGGAGTATAGGGTACAAAGCCACTAAGGGTCAATATGCCTATGTCCGCCTATTTGCATCAATTTGTAGTATACCTAACACGAATTTGTAACAAAGCATAAATACAAGTGAGAAGATAATTTGGTTAAGCATTTACAGCATATGCCCATTTGGGAATGATTATCGCTGTTACTGCAGCATGTTATCCAATTAATCATAGGAAAAAGAGAGAAAAAGGACTTCCTTAAGTTACAAAATAAAGATGGACCATTCAAGATGCTAAATCAAATTATCCCATATGTTTCCCCAGTTTGATACTTGGGCAAATACATTAGTTATCATAGGTCTGCAAAAACTACTGCCAATCAAATGTATTTGGCCAGCCTATCATAATAGAAACTTCATGGTATTCTAAATGAAGGGGAAAGCGTATACAGTACATTCAGAAAATCACTGTTTTGTTACCAGGAAAGTTTTGAGCAGCAAGACAATAAAGGAGGAAGTACTAGTTACCACCTGATAGATCAGGGTTTCAAGAAAGTAGACCATAAAATTTTGCTTCAATCATCATTGCCTCTTTCATTCAGAAAAATGTATAATCCCATCCGGTCTCCAGAAACAACCACGGTCTTCAAGCATAGCAGAAACAAAAAATGACAAAGGTAGGGGAAGCTCGGTACACCGACCAATCAATCATGACATTAGCACTAGAGTGGTAAAGCATGAAGGGCCAAAAGGTACAATGAGACTTCCCGGTTTATCATCGTTCAGCCTTTGTAACCTTTTGCCCTACATGTTTGAAGAACAAGGTGAATACAGGAGCTTGGCAAAATATAACATGCATTCTTTTACAGAAATGAACTAGGAAAGCAGAAATGCATAAGAGTATGTATGTGAGACAGAGTTAAAGTGTTTATTTAATAGAGTAAACCTGATTTAAAGTATAGGAACACATGGCAGAGTTCACTAATCCCTCGGACCAGTGTATATTCCAGACAACTTCATGTATTATATTAGATTTCCATTTCAACTATGAACATGTTACCTGAAGGTCTTCTTGATCAGAAGAATAGTCTTCATCCTGCTGAGTCTCGGGTATGGATAGCTCAATAGTAGAGTCTTTGTCATGTAATTTCTGTGTTGGCTGTTGGAACTGCCACTTTGCTTCTTGTTACCAGTAAATGCCTTATTACCACAAGCATTTCTTTTCTGCCCATAGTTGCCTTTGTAATCAGCCATGGTTTTATTATACTCAGCACATTCAGAGTCGGTCATGCAAGCGATAAATTCAGCCTGTAAGCGTTCTTCTCTCAGTGCATCTTCATCTGAACTTGAAGTATAAGGGTTTTGGTCTGAATCTAAGTATTCCATTTTTGGGACACCTATATTATCCCTGAATTCTAATTTAGCACTATGAAGTATCAAGACCATTGCCGTCTGTATTTAAGATGCATGAAGTACAATCATCGAACTGAAACGTGTTTAAGATTTAGGTTAGATGTTGAAGACTGATCTTACCAGCTACAGGAGAACTATCCGTTTATTGCCTTTGCCGCTTCACTAGGAGTGTCAGATAACATAAGATAGAATCGGTCCTCCATATCTCAGGGTCTACCGGAATCGTGAGAGAAGTCCAAATCTGGTTAGGTATACTGTGCGATGTGTCTTTGTCCACAGTCTACGTGGCAATTCCGCTAACTAGCAACATGTTTTAGAATAAGATGTGAATATCTGCTAAAGCTCGTTTGAGAAAATAAAAAAATCCTCCACCCATTTGGGTATATATTAGAGTTGTAATATTAATTAACATCTATTAGTCTGAACTACTAGATTTAGATCAATGTGTTCATGGGGTCAATTATCCCAAGATGTATTAGTTATGCTTTGATATTAATACTAAGATCATGGATATTTCCAGCATTGGATTCAACCTCAGTGTATGGATAGGCAGTAGGCCACTACAAATGTTATAGAACATTGGTGTATTCACTCAAGTATGTTTGTGCCTTAATCAAGGAGCATAAATATTTCCTAATAGAAATACTAGTCATTTGTCGAACTTCATGTATTCAGTCTGACCATGGTATCAATTTTGTCAAATTGTCTTCATGCCTAGCATGAGAGGTTCTGGACAAGATAGTGTTAAATTAATCATTAAAAAAAAATTAAAGGTAACACAAACCATTACATTACACACCATAAAATTAAATTCCCCCTTAAACCCCCTTTTGTTTGGGTGCATATTCACACGGCGGCAGCGAGAGCCTCTATAATTATGTTTTGCACGTACAAAATCAACACCATATAGTATATTACCTGAAATCTTATAGTATTTTTCAAATCTTGTTATACAGTATCACAATTTCTATACATCCATACCCCACAAACGAGGAATTTTGTGTACGGTGTAGATTAAGGAATAAGGGGTGAATATGCCTGTCCAACAGCTCTCGTTGCCCGGAGTCACCCCCGTGTGTGAATATGCACCCAAACAAAAGGGGGTTTAAGGGGGAATTTAATTTTATGGTGTGTAATGTAATGGTTTGTGTTAACAAAGTCTACAGGAATAACACTATCACTTTCTTTCCGCTAGTGTATTGCATTGTCAATCCTGATTCCAAGCCCATGTGTTCATTAGCATCAAAAGTTTTCACCGATACACCATTTAAATCCAAGACAATGAGTTTATTGTTTGCTATCAAATCAGTTTTTGGTACATTAGAACATCTTCAATACCTACACAACAGGAATTACTACATGAATAAATAGATGAAAATGAAAATGAAAGTGAAAGATAGATTGAATATGAAAAACTTTTCTCGCTTTCAACAAAGAGGATTTTCTAATATAACGTAATCTACCGATAATCCTACAATAAATGCAAAAAAAAAATCAATAATATTCAATGTTTTAAGCAACTCTAAAGTAGTCAGGCTTGGCCCGCACATCCCATGCTGACTTTTAAGGTTTTGTAAGGGCATCAATCACTTGACGAACATTAGGCTCACTTGAAAAGTGAGGGCTTGAGTCCGCATTTCCTTCAAGAAGCACTTTGATAGGTGTGGTATCATGTTAAGACTGCTTGCTGCATCTTTCACCTGGCTTCTTGTTCTCTTTCTTGCAGCTTGAACAACTTATTTGCATTCCTCCACCTTTCTCCTCTTAGTTCTTTTGCCCTCATCCAAGGGAATTACTCCCTCAACTTCCTTAAATGCTTCAGTATCTACACTAGGGTCTGTTGTCTTTACCACGGCTGGTGATGTATTTACCTCAACTGGTAGTGGTGTGTTATTTATAGATGATGGTGGTAAATCAACTACATAGACATCTGCTTCGACTTTATCATCAATCAATGGCTTTTCTGGAATTATATTCAAATTAGTCACAATGGATTGTACTCCTACAGGACTTTGCAAAGGTAGTACATCTTCAAATGGTCCCATTGTCCTTCTTTAAACCCTGCAGGGTGAGATCTTAGTTGCAAGACAGCTTAGCACGTCCTTTTTTGGTGTACTATTTGAAGCACCTTGAATGTCAGCAAGATGGCCGAGACCAAGCTCTCTAACTACAACCTCTGGCACCTTTCCATTACAATCATAAATACATTCTCCTCTTCTCAACAATGAACAACAAACTATATGATACTCATGTTGGCAATTCAATGCTAAACTTAACCTGTAAGATTTAGAGAAGAATTTTCAATGTCTCAAAATCGTGATGGGACGCATGCGTGTTGGTGTTTTTGTTGGCGCAATTCAATTGCCGTGTTTCGATGGATGAGGCAAAGGATATGACCTCTAAATTCTCCGGAGAATGCATGCATCCCGAGTTGTATAATGAGCCTCGATCAGGTCTTAATCATCGATTTGGATTTTATCTCAAGCAGCTAAGAATAGAGCTACAATAGGTTTTCTTTAGATTTGTGGAGAATCGTGATAGTAGAAGGACGGATCCGATTCAAGGGGTAAACAATTTGGGTTTCCCTCGAGACTTCAAGGGGTAAACAATTACGGGTTCCCGAGATCAGACGCCAGAGACGGAGACTCTTGGACAGATTCCTTGTCTTGCAAGCAAATTCAAGGGTCATCTTCTACATCTTTTGTTATTAAGATTAACACTGGTTATCTCTAATTATTATTCATGTATGTCTCCATAGAGATTGGTCAAAGTTGCCCAAGTTCAACTAAAACAGACTCAAATTGAGATCGAAATTTAAATCACCTACCTGATCTTTCCGCCGGCCCCTCTCTTGAACGATTTTCATTTTCCCTTTTTGCCTGTACGACATCTATCCCTAGTACCCCCAGTTCCATGGCTTCAGTTTCAAGTCCTCATAAGGACATCCAATACACAGAGAATTAATCTCCCCATCAAGGACCATAGGATGCTATAATAAACAAGGGGTTGAAGCTCAAGCCAAGCAAGGGGACTAAGCCCCATCACAAAACCGAGATCGATCGAAATTGCCCAAGTTCAACTGAAACGGATTCAAATTGAGATCGAAATTTAAATCACCTACCTGATCTTTCCACTGGCCCCTCCTGAACGGTTTTCATTTTCATTTTGTCTGTACGACCTCTATCCCTGGTACCGCGAATACAGTTCCATGGCTTCAGTTTCAAGTCCTCATGAGGACATCCAATACACAGAGAATTTAATCTCCACACACCCAAGGACCATAGGAGGCTATAATAAACAAGGGTCTGAAGCTCAAGCCAAGCAAGGGGACTAAGCCCCATCACAAAACTAGTGAATAAAAGAAAAAGCACAAAATAGAGACTCAAAATCCCAAATAGCACTACGTGGAACCTCTAGATATAACCAACCGATGAATCGATGACCAATGATCTACAATAATAGGTGCACCATCCCCAAATATACATCTCAGTTCTACGTTGCCTTGCTTCGCACAACTCTTCTCAAAGTTGACAAAGCTAAAGGGGAGAAAAGCCTTCCTGCACAAAGAAGTTAATGCCGCTTGAGGTAGTTTTCACCTGCATTAAGTGACCATTTGCCTCTACAACCTCTACAACTCTCAGTGTGCAAATTCAAGGCTCTAGCATCAGACGTAGTGGCCTTCCAGTACTGCTTACCTGTCATGGTCTGGCTGAGACACCCCTCTGTGCACGTAGATGGAGATGCATGTACTCCCGCATCAACTCCGTCATCGTCCAATACTAATGTGCAGGCAATTTGGATAAAAAGATTCAAACAATGAACCCTAACTTCAATCTAACAATCTAAGAACTCTTGAACCCTATGGAAGCAGCAATGAGAGTGACTCAAAAGCAACATTGCAAGAACTTCTAAGAACTCTTGAACTCCATGGAAGCATCAATGAGAGACCAACTCAAGAGCAACACTGCAAGAATTACTTCACTTTGCTGCATAATCAGTACAGGAATTTGTTGTTACAAAGTATTTTTGTTTCAAAACAACAATTGCCAAAATCAAAACTTTCTAACGGTTGTCTTTCGTGAGGCAAATCGATGACAGGACATCCTCCTCACTTTGCAGCTGATTAAAGGAATGACTTAAAACCATATCCTGCCCATACATACAACAAAAGCTCAAGGCTTGAGTAAATGCTTACAGTATAAGGAGATAACCTTAACACTGGAGCAGGTAAGAAGACCATTTAACCAAACTTGTATCTTTAACCAAACTTCTATATCATAATCAACAATATATTCGTTTATATTGCTGGGCACAAAAATGGAAGTACCAAAAAATGGGTGACGATCAATAAAAGAATACGCAACGTGTTCTTCGTGTAAAGAATTTACTCATGCACCAAGGGTTTTCTTAGAAAGTCCAAGCCTTGTTCGAAAATCTTCTATCATAAGCGGAAGGCCTTGCTGAAGCGAAACCTGTTGAACCAAACGTTGTCAAGTGGTGACACAAAAAAAGAACAAAGCAAAGAATTTGAACCACCTTTGGTTCCCATTTCAAGAGCTCTCTAGCTTTTGTTATGTCTGGTTTACGTTTTCGAGGATCATCTGGCGTATTTTCTACAATATTCCAACTTGGAGAAGGTTTAACCAGCTGTAAATGTAACCAAGAATAAGACATTCAGCTAGCGTCTTAACTTGGGGGTGATGTAACAACCAATATATCGACATGACATGAACAAGGACCTACAAAGTAGCTTCGTAAATGACAATCAGAAAGGACAAAAACAAGCATGCTTCATAAGTGCATGAATGCGACTTACTTGACTTACACACTCTGCTAGTTCCAACATTGTAAACTCTCCTGGTAAAACAGACACACTTTTTTAGGTGAGGAACACAGTTGAATAGCATGACATTTTTTAACTTCCACTAACCTGGATTGCCAAGATTTATCGGACCAGTGGCATCTCCTTCCATTAAACTTTTCAAACCTTCAACCTGCCACGTTTAGCTAAATAAGATTAACTGAATGTGCTGTCACATAATTCTTATTGTTTTGAACCTAAGAATTAGACATGGAGATGTGCCACAAAAGGAGTTAATAGTAACGGATATGCCAGCAGCTTACACGCATGTTAAACCAACCATATTAAATATGAAGGAGACATGTTTAAGATAACCGAACACGTGTTTAAGATAACTGCTAGACTAGGTTTGTTAGCACTGCCAACATATACCATGTCAGAGACGTAACAAAAAAACTGCGGTTTGCGTTCCTGGAGCTTGTACTGTCAATGTCTCACCCCTGCAAAAGTAGAGGATAATAAGCTCCCAGACTAACAATGGCTTTATTCATATACATGTGTACCTCAGAGCTTGGGCAATAAAATTGCTAACAACACGTCCATCATCAATGTTCATTCGAGGACCATATGTGTTGAATATTCGCGCAATACGAATCTCTGTTTAGAATAGCTCATCAGCAATAGCGGATTTCAGAGAAAGTATAGTCTCTTTGCATGTTACCAATTCCATGCTGCCGATGATAATCAAACATAAGAGTTTCAGCAACTCGTTTTCCTTCATCATAGCAACTACGAACTCCTGCACACATAAAAAGCCTTCATGAGCTCAATGCTCTAAATAAAGTATACAGGATGCATACGCCTTGCTCCTTACCAATTGGGTTTACATTTCCCCAATACTCTTCCTTCTCTGGATGTTCAAGAGGGTCGCCATACACCTCTGAAGTTGAAGTCAAAAGAATCCTGGTTCAATCAACACAATGCAGATAATTATCAAAAGTGTTACATTAAAAGCATTTGAAATTCAGGCATAGATAGGCATTTGGAAACATCCTAGTCTTAACATTATTGACAAATGTACCAAGGAATATGATTATTAAATACAAAGGAGAAGTAAAGCAAACGACCAAGTTCCGCTTATTTACATCCAGGTGTACTTTCAGGCTAATCATTCACAACATATCCAACCAAGAAAACGCAGTCCTAGTAAAATTAGCAAATAAAGGCAAAACTTAAGAAAAACAAGACGAAAAGGATGCCTCTAAGTGCAGCATATAAAAGAGGATGGTAATACATATAAAACGGGCAATATAATAATAAATTTTTTATTAAAAGCCATAACGTTGGAGTAAAAGATAATAAATTAGCCAAGATTCTTGCTACCCCGGCACCTAATTGATCTGTTCATGAACCCAAAATGCCAAGAGCAAACTCCATAGCATTTTGCAGACCCCAAATCCAATTAAGAAAACATAGATTTGGATAGCTTTCAACATGGGATGCTGATCACAAAGAAAAAGCTAGAGAGGTTATGGAAAAGACTTCAAGCATATGACAGACACTCGCCTTGTTCATCCAACAGACACCCCCTTCGCTTTAACATGCTTTGCAAGACAAAGCATAATCAACATACCCATAACATCTCAGCATACAAGACACTCAGCCTTGCTCATCCAACATACTCACCTTGCTTTGACACGCTTTTAAGAAGACCAAGCATGTTCAACGCACCCATGACGTTGGTTTTAATTGTCTGCAACAAAAGGTTTAATTCAATACTCAAAGGAATAGGATCTTCGCAACATACAATCAGGTCTATTACATACTTTCACGGGGTTGTACTTGTAGTATATTGGAGATGCTGGACAAGCTAGATGGTAAATCTGATCCACTTCCACCAACAGAGGCTGTGTCACATCTGTGAGCCATAAAATAGAACTTAAGCTCAAAATCTTCAAGCAGGCAACACTGTTGCAACTGTAATGCATCAAACAGATTTTTAAAAGTTTTTAGGTTATATCCAAACAAGGAATTGAGCCATACAGACCATGGCGAATAAGCTCAAAGTCGGGATGACCAATCCACTGCCTTAAGTTGTCTTTTGAGCCAGAAAAAAAAGTTATCAACTACAATGACCTAGAATGGAAGAAAGTTTGGATACAAAGTCAGATATTAGAATAAGCTCAAAATCTCTCAAGCTTATCCCTCACCTCATTTGTGCCAGCCTGCATTAGCCTGTCAACCAGGTGTGATCCAATAAAACCTGCTCCCCTGTCACTAGGATCCTCATTTTAGCCTGCCAAGCAAAGGCTATCATTGAGTAATGTTCGTCTTTTACTTCTTACTTAATTTTGCAATAAGCACATCTTTTGAAGAAGACTCCCGGCTGAGAGCATCAAACCAACAGTTTGGCCTTCCGCAAATTTTCCTTTCCTTCCCGTTTTATAAAATGTGCAAGACGGTATGCCAAGTCCTAATCTAGATTGCTTCAGTTACTTCTGTCTATCATCAACCTTTCTACTCAAGTTTGATGTTTACCATGGCAAGTTTCGTGGGCCGTACTAATGGAGGTTTAGCTACTTCCGTTGTAGTTGATTCGAGATCATCCTCAGTTGCCATTTCACTGCCTTTTCCTCTTGAAATCTGACACAATTTAACGTACTTGCCTAAGTACAAAAATACATATTCTACACAAAATTTTAGAATGCTCAGTTTCGAACTTAGACGACAACACTAAAGTTTTCACCAGATCTATTGTTTGTGAGTGCTAGAGTTCCCCTACATGAAAAATTGTAGATCGGGTCCTAAATTAAAGCTGCTGAAACACAATAGAAAAGAGATGAAAAAATAAGGTGAGTACAGGTTACCTGCAGCAGCCGGAACGCGGAGCTGTTAGAATGTCCGATCTAGAAGATCAAGATCAGCTAAGACTAGTGGAGATAAAATATGTAATTCATACCTAACCCACATGTGCCATGTGGTTAATATCACATGCAAATCTCGGCATGATTTTGTTGAAGTTGCGTGTCTTAAACCCTCGTGTTTGTGGTGTTAGTCTAGGTATATTCTATACGGTGCCAATGGATATTCGTTGTGAAGTTTAATCTCGTCAAGTAGTTTATTGTTCCCCAATTATGGCGAGCACTCTCCTCCAAAGGAGATGCTAGAACAGTCCATGACCTAGTGCGATGGCACAAACCACTCTAGGCCATCAGTTTTCTGATCATCGATCCACCCCGCCAGGTAAGTATCTCCAGAGTTACTTGTCAAATTGCTTCTCTGCAACTTTCACCAACAGGAACTACACCAAGAATAACATTCTCTTTTAAGCCTTTTAACTGATTGATTTTACCCCCAATAGCAGCTCTAGCTAATATTCTGGTAGCCTCTTGGAAAATTTGCAGGTTAAGGCTACGTTCCCATGAGCGTAACCGGACTTCGAAATTCAAAGGTGTCAACCGCACCTTTCGTAAAATCCTCGACCATTTCAAAACTTCGAGTCAACTTTTTCAATAACTTTAGGAATAATTTGAAGTCGAAGCCGCATGGGAACGTCGCTTAAGCTTTTAGTGCCACTGCCCACTTTCCGAGAGCACTTGTAGTTGTATTGGTCAAAACTGTAGGATTGAAAAATATCAAATGTAATATTTGCTTGGGCGAACTACAAAGGGAAAAGTTTTTTGCCCGAATAAAAAACTTCTTGGTCGAGTGAAAATGGTGGAAGAAAAATTTTGCCGAACCGGGTATGTCCAAGAAATTTCTTGCATGAATAGAGTAATTTCTTGCATAAACATCTATGGCACTTCGATCTTCTTTGGGTTAGATCTTCAGGGAGCAAAATTGCATTTTATGGAATAGGTTATTCATGATGGATTTATGCAAACAGTAGGCTACAAATTGGCAATGCTTCGGCTAGGCGAGCTTCTTATTGCTCCGCTTCTGACAACTTCCGGGGTATTTTTTAAACCCCCAACATATTTTAAGGGGCATAAAATATTGGCCATTACTTACCTTGGATAAATGGCTAATTGTAGTTTGGCCTGGCCATTTCTCAAATCGTTATACCAAGGGATATAACATAAATGGCGAAATTATGGAACTAACATATTTCTCAAAAAACAAATTGGGTACTTTTAATAGAAGTTTTATGCATGCATAATGCATCGGGTCCAGAACAAAGTTTTTAGCAGCCTCTGTTGCTGTCTTATCAAGAGATGATGCCCATTTGATCCCACATTTTTTTAAGAATGCTCTGCTAGATCAATGTTTTTCCAGAAACTGTGCTCCCCTTTTCTTTATTTGCTCATTAACCTTCCACTATTTCAGGCCTTACAGCTACCTTATGTGTCTTCAATACCTGTATTTACCTGTCTTGAAATGCTATACCAGTTTTGCAAAAAAAACCTATGATTCGAAAGCCTTCTGTCTTCTGAAGTCGTAACCTGTTCTCCAGCTTCATCCACTGCATTTCAATTTTTATATGCTAGAGATAATCGCATGTTTACCTCTGTGCTCAAGGTTGCCATAGACGTCATTGGTCGAAAGGAATCCCAAAGGAATAGACGTCTGTTTTGTCACTGACCTCATTTGAGAAGAAATATGTTGGATCAATATAGGCAGGCGTGCTTACAATGTTCATATTCAATGTTGTTTTGTCCATAAACACAACTAGCCCAAAGCCTCCCAAATGGGGTACCATACGTGCATCTAACAGAACATTGGGGAAGAGAAGACGGGTGCTGGTCTTCATAGCTAGAACAGAAAGCAGAAGGATAAGCCGAAGGATACGGCCGCTGGGCGCTGGCCATAGCCGCTGCCCACGACTGGAAATGAATTGAAAAAAAAAAAACAGATATAATGAATTGAAAAAAAAATAGATGTTTTAGTCTATGTTTTTGTTTTTATGTTTCCTCTTTCTTTTGTCATTTTCTATTTATATTTACATTTTTCTATTTTCTTATTTTCTTTTAGGTGTTACATTGTTATCTTTGTTTGACAAGCACCATTACATTTACTGAGCGAGCAGCGGACACGCTAGCTAACATAAGGTACGTTGATGGTTTTTTTTTTTTTTTTTTTATTATTGTGGCACATACCTTGCTCATTGGCCAGAGCTAAAACATCTAGATACATATAGGTTTAAACATATGATTCACACTCTAATGCAAGATTTAAAACATTGGTTTATTATTGCTATGCAAAGTTTACTATAGAAACTTATGCGCAAAAACTCAAATGCATTATTTGTGCAAGCGCATTTTTACAAAAGATATCATTTCCGATGGGTTTGATCATGACATTAAGGTATGTAACTTATCTATTTCTTGTGAATTAAGCTTTTTGCAAGGCACAAGATGGAATTTTGCATGATACGTTTTCCACATGACTCTTGCCGTAACTTTTCACACCACAAAATAGCATGGCCTCTTATAATATGGATACGACATTTTTTAAGCACATGCAACATGGAAACGTTTTTTTAAGGTATGGTTTCATTTTACTTACTCTTGTATTTTTCTTACATTTACGTTGCATCATTGGATGCACATGCAAACATCACGTTAGTTGCACCTTTTGCTTATGCAATTTATTCATGCTTTGATATATCAAAAAGAAATGAATGGCTGTGATCAAAGGGCTTCTCTGAACCCTAATACATATAGTTCGTGCATTCTCGGAAACGTATTTTCACCTATTATGTCTTGTTTTTAATGCCATTCTAAGGCACGATTCATATGGAAGCAGGGCGATCTGGCATAAAACACGGTTATGCAAATCGGTTTTGCTTGGAGCTAGATGCTTGCAAGATTTTTTTGATGTACATGTTTTGACATTAAATCAGTTTGCAACAATTCATAAATCCAGCCATGGAAGTTGCAAAATGCTCTGTGGCAGTATATATTTGCATTTTTCACAACCATGACATTCTTTGACCAGCATGTTGGAGTTTGTCTCTGATGCAACACCTCCAAGCTTTTCTTCCTTATGTGGAACACCAATATGCTGCTGCAAATCCATTCTGTCCAACTGTTGCAGATCCATTCTGTCCAATTCGGCTTATGCCAGGCTTTGATAGGGATTGGAAACATGCCTCTCCTGGTGTAATAACTTCATGGTGCCAACCAGATTTCAAGCATGCCAGCAAATATTGCAAATCAAAAGCTTCAATCCAGGTCTGTTCTTGTGATTTATAGATAGCATACAATATGTCTTGAGCATTTGAAAAATGATAGAAGATGCATGATATTCAGTAAGTTATGAGCTCTAGCTTCTAAAAGCAACATCATAGATATATATTAATATTTTCCATCCATATTAGCTTGATTTGTGGCCAATGTCAAGTAGCACATGTATACATCTTAGTTCTTCTATTTGGTTGATTGGGATTCAACCGGTACCCTTTATCTTAAATCTACTGTACGGTATTATATCAGACCAGAGCTTGAGTAACATGCATGCATTTGAATATTGTGGAATATAGCAGCGAGGTTTTGTTGCTCTGATCTATTGTTGCAGATTCGTTGTTGCAGATTCCAACATTGAAATCAAGGATAATATTTAACACTTGTGGTAGTAATGGCACATGCAATGCTTTTGTTCATATTCTACTACTGTACATTCATAGTTGATGGACTTTATGATAGTTAATCGTTCAAATTGAATTGTTTTGAGCATTGTCTTGAAACATATATTTCTGAATAGAACACGGTGAAGGGTTATAAACCGTGGTGTTCCATAGCTTACCTGTTAGTCCTTTCATTGTTACCCTTTTCAGGCTAACATTTGTCTGGTTGACTGCAGGTAACCGGGACTCCACCTCCTTGTTTTGTTGGTTTAGGATGGTGCTACAATTATTAGTTGTTATCATATTTTGCAAAATCCAGATAAGCTATTTGAACTCTATAAGCTTATGTGTCTTGCTAGTAGAGCAAGAATGTATCTTATTTTAGGATATTCTTATTCTAGAATATTCTGTCTTATTGCTTGTTCTGTCTTAATGCAGAACATCATTTGCTCAACTCCACTCATGGCTATATCTTTAATACGGCAAGAATGACACGAGATATAGAGTGATTTTTACTCAAGAATTCGTGCAAATTGGCTTGTTGGACCATCTCGTTGATGCAGTGATGCTTTTTTGGCTACAAGGTCTTTCTTTCCATACATAATGAACGAATAATATGAAGATGTTTCTATTTTGTACTACCCTATGAGGTCTTTTTGTGAAGCAAAGTTCAAAATATATGAGAACAGGTACACATATCTTCTATCCACGTAGCATATGGTCTGTACAATTATGGTTTTGAACATGAACATTGCTATTCAATGAGCTTGACATGCGAGTAGCTAAAAAACAAATCTAGAAAATTCTGTGGTGCATTTTTTAATTCTGCTACAAAGATATGAGCTCCAAACTTGTTCTAGATCATACCAGGTTAAGGCCTGTGCTATCAATGCCATTATTGCTCCAGCATATGGATTACAAGTTAGATCTTGTGTTTTTCAGTTTTAGCTTAAATTTGTGAAGTTGTATGTTCCATTATGAAATAAGACTCTTTTGAGAACTTTGAGATTAGTTGGACTGAACTTGGTGAAGGGTTAAACTTGAGATACTTCTGAGATCACTGAACTTGTCCGACCTCTGCCATTTATTTCGGACAGTCTCTCCATTGGTTTATATCAGACCAAAGTTAAAGGTTCTTGTAACATGATTGCATTTTAATGTTTTAGAATATACATGAGGCTTTATTGCTATAATCGATTATTGCAGATTCAAGCATTGACATAAAGGTTAACAATTAGCACTTGTTGTAGTATTGACATGTGCGATGCTTTTACTCACATTCTAGTGCCGTACATGCAAAATTGATGGACTATCATAGGAGTTAATGGTTCTGATTGAGTTTCTTTGTGTACAGTTTTGAAACATGTATACATTTCTGAACAGAACACGGTGAAGGGTTATAAGCCGTGGTGTCCCATAGCTTACCTGCTAGTCCTTTCATTGTTACCCTACTCAGGCTAACATTTGTCTGGTTGACTGCAGGTAACCGGGACTCCACCTCCTTGTTTTTGTTCATGTAGGATGGTGTTACAACTTCTAGTTGTTATCATAATTTGCAAATCCAGATAAGTTATCTGAACTCTATAATATCATGTGTCTTGCGAGAGCAAGAATAAATCTTATACTTGGATATTCTACCTTGATGCATGTGCCGTCTTAATGCAGGATAGCATTTGCTTAACTCCACTCATGGCTGTACATTTAATAAGACAAAGATTAAATGCTGCAAAGCGTTGATTATGGGCTGATTATGGATATGGATTAAGTGCTGCCAGAGCAATTTTTCAATATGATAACTCTACTTTGACTTAGAACAAGTATTCAAAAGTAATGTTTGAACGATTATTACGTATTTTAGCTATTTTAGCTGTTTTCACTACTTATTTTCTGTAGCAGAGTCAACATCTAGAATGCTTGTCAACTTTGACAAAATATATGAATTCTACATGATGCTGTAGATGTTCTATCTTTTTATTAGAATATGACATACATATTTTGAATACAATGTTTAAGTATATTCTAGTCTGATATTCTATTCTAACAAGGCATTACGTAGAAATTGTTATCCAAGTCTTGGCCTAAAGAGAGTTGCACCTATTCTCTTTAGGGCTGCTTATTGGACCTTCAAGTCCTCAATCTGCAGATTAGGATGGTAAGGTCAAAAGTCTTGATGGTTCCCTTTAGGTTCTAGAAAGACTTAAGGTATTTTTTTTTTTTTCAGATCTATTTTACATAAGGTATATTGATGCTTTTTTTACTTTCAAATCTGTTTTGCATTATTGTCGTAGTAATTCAATTTCATTTGTGGTCAGGGAATATGTCTCGCCAGATCAAAATCCTAGAATTTACACGCAAGAGAAAAGTCATTGATCTTCCTCATAATATTTGGAGTCTCCTTGTATTATTAACACAAACCATTGCATTTCACATTTAAATTAAACTCCCCTTAAACCCCTTTGGTTTGGGTGCATATTCACACCTAAAGTTACTCGGGCAACGAGCGAAGCGGTGGATGGGCATATTTGCCTTTTATTCTAAGATCCGGACCGCATATGGCGATCCTCGCTTTGTGGGGTATGCATGTACAAGTTTTTGTATACTGTATATTAAGGTTTGCAAAATACTATAAGGTTTGAGAGAATGTACTTAATGGTGTTATTTTTGTACATGTATTGTAAAATTTTTGGGGCTCTCGCTGCCCTACGTAACCCCCCGTGTGAATATACACCCAAACCAATCGCATCGGATCGCCATTCTAGAATGGGACGAGCATGCATGTCTTGCATGCATGCGGGCGGCGCATGCCCGTTTTGGTTGGGAGTTCGCTATTTCAGGTGTGTTTCGCAAGATCCACGCCTCATCGGGCTTCCTCTTCTCTCGGCGATAGCCTTATTCTCTTTGAATTGTTTCCAGCGGGGGAGGGGTTCTTCCCGCCTAGTTTATCCAATTTGGCGTTTCTTTCATGCTATCCTTTTCCGGCCTTTGGCCTTCGTCCTGTGACCTTCGTCCTCGATCCTAGTTTGTAAGGAAGTTCTCTGGTAGTCGGGCAGTTTGTTGGTTTCTTGCGAGTCCCATTCTAGAATCGCATCGATCCGAGACATCGGATCGCCATTCTAGAATGGGACGAGCATGCATGTCTTGCATGCATCTTGGCGGCGCATGCCCGCTTTGGTTGGGAGTTCGCTATTTCAGCGCCAAGCAGATCCACGCCTCATCGGCGCTTCCTCTTCTCTCGGCATACCTTATTCTCTTTGAACCCTCCCCCCCTTCTTTGTTTATTGTATTGGGCACAATTTTCTATTTATCATGTTTTTCCACCACTGGTGATGCTATTCTCCGTATGTTTGTGTTGTCTCGCTTTATTGTGTTGGTGATGTGCGTGTACGTTGGCGGCTTAAGATCTGCTTTGACTTCTCCATGCGGGGTTTTGGGAGCCGATTTCTATGCCTTTACGCTTGTCTAAGCCCCTGTCAAGGGCTTATCACTAGGGTTTTTCCTCGAAGCCCGAAAGGGCGGGGTTTTTAATCCCTTGATAAGCTTTCTACAGCAGTACATCACCCACTCATCTATTAGCATTGTATTTTTTGGGGTCCAAGTGATATAATTGGATTTTCCCTTTATTTTTCGTGGGTAGTTCGCATGTGTGCGGCTACCCACTGTCCACCATTGTAGAAAATCTGCTGAGATGAATGAGAAGCCTATCTATGGCGGTTTGTTGGTTTCTTGCGAGTCCCATTCTAGAAAGGGGGTTTAAGGGGGATTTTAATTTGAATGTGTCAAATGCAATGGTTTGTGTTAATAATGTTCATGGTAGTTGTGTGTTAATGGTTTGTGTTAACTAAAAAAATTTTTGGCCCCTTCGGGGCCTTAAGGATAGTGTAGGGGTGTAGATATAGACATTACCTAATACTCTAATGATGGATGGAAGGGCACTAAGAAATCCATAAATGCATGTAACAATGGTAGTAGAGCTAAAAACAAACCATTACATTCGAAGTCCTAATATTAAGTGTGACATAATACCATGATAGATAATAGACAAATGGTAACCCATGTTACAATTTTTTATTATCAAATGCTTCGCTCTTGTCAGTAACATAATAAATAGGCAACCTAGTCCTGTAGCACATTTCTCAAGAACTCAAATACCAAATACCTTAGCGGTTGCATTCAAGACTCCCATGACATCATATCAAAATCCAGCATTTAAAAACTCAACAAGCAGGGGATGTTCGTGGGCTCCAACATAGCATCTGGTGACAATCATCTGTTGACACCGTTCCCATAGCATCCAGCAGTCACTTTATGCACTTATAACTAGGCAAGCTTGATTGTAAAAAAAGAAGAAACATCCCAAGTCTTCAAGGTCTCTGGGCGCATCAAATATAAAAATTCAACTTCAAAAAACCATGGACAAAAAAATAGGCCCATTTGGAAATAGAACTAAGCAATTATATCTAGCATAATAACAATAAATACAAAGAGAAACAATAAATACAATATGGAATTGAAGCTTCTGGTGCACAAGCCTAGAACTTATCAAATTCTAGTTAGAATGGAAATCAACCTAATGTTGTCAAAGCTTTTATTGTATCTCTCGGCAATTCTAGTGTAGAGCTGCAACAAGTTATCTTAAGATAGACGACCTTATAAAATAGGGAATCTTAAGGGTAACTAACAAACAAGAAACAAACTAGCAACAGGCTAGTCATGTTCGCAATCAAGGCAAATAGAAAGCTTATAAAATGAGATTTGGTGGCCAAGAACTGCTGTAGCAACCATTCCTGATAGAACCTGAAGAAATACTACATGACCCAAAAAGAATTGCTAAAACCTCGAAAATGGACTTTAAACTAAGGAAAAACATAAGTAGTCAGGCAAACTGTCAAATTGTGCTGCAATTGAAGGTCACAAGAGTCCAAAATACACTTGAAATCAGTCATTTGTTCATTTCCTAACTAGGTATATCCAGTTTCTTCACCAAGGTCATTCTTGTACTTGCTGATTGTAAAACTTGGTTTCGTCTTGAAATAACCTGTACCCAACGCCAGAAAGCAAAATCTTGCAACTACTTAAGAAATAAACCTATTGGAGAACTAAGGTCTGGACAAAATGGAAGTAGCAGGGACGAGCGCGATGACGAGCGCCCTTTTTGTTTACTTTTTTGTCTTATCCCACATTTTCTGTTTGGAACTCTTTCTTGGCCGAAACTTGCTTGAAAATTTGAATTTTTGCCTCCTCTGATCACGAATTCCACTGAATTGCAGGCTAGCCTTGTAGAGGCTAGCAATCTCTGATGATTCACGAAGTCCTCAGCTCTATATGGATACCACAATCTTCACCATTCTAATTGATGGTCCCAGACTGACTTGTGGTTTTTTAAAGGGCTCAGCATCTCAATTGTGGGAGGATCTCATTCTAAACAAATTCTTCCCAAATAACCTTTTTCATCCAGAATACACCTTTGTACCGAGTTCTGAAGAATTTGAAACAGAAATTATTGAAGCTTGGTTAGAAGAATTCATTGGTAACAAAAATTGTCCTGCTACTGGAATTTTTCGAGTTCACTGTGATTGGAGCGAAAACCCGGTGTTTGTGAAGGTATTCTCTGTTTAATTCATGCTTGGTTCTGCTACCATGTGTTATGGATCTTGCATTATGGTAATTTGTGAGGCAATTTAATGCACTGTCGATCTTTACTTCTTTTTCTCTCATGTTTCTCATGCTTTTCCACTTTCTCCCTCATTTCCCGCCCCTCCCCTGCTTTTGATCGACTCAATTTCCCCTTTGTTGTTTCCATCTGAGCTTCAACATGGCGAAAGTGAAGAGCTATTTTAACCTAAAGCCAAATTCTTTACCGTTTCTTCATTGCTTTCTGGCACTTCAAAAGGAAGATCAGGAATCTCTGCTTGCAAATTTGAAGGATATCTCGTCCAAAGGCTCTGCTTTTATTCCCTTCGGAAATTTTTGGGACCTCTCTCTTCAAAGGAAAATAATGGAGCCTCTCTCTGATCGCACGCCAATATGGGATAATCTCTCGAAAGATCCCAATTTTCTTGGTGTTATGCCTTCAATTGATCCCTCTACTGGCATTCCTATGCCTTATGGTGTCCAGCGCCCCCTCTTCTTAGAAGTCAATTACGATGTTTGCTGACAACAACCTGCTTCAAAATGAACGGCCTCAAATTGGATCTAAGCTTGCTACTGTTCATGGTATTCATTTAAACTCTCCTATGGTCTTTGAGAAAATGAAATGTCTTTCAAATACTGCTGTCATTCTCAAAGTAAACAAAACAGGGATCAATATAGCTAACCTGTGGTCTCACTTGCTCTCTTTGCAAAAAGGACTAACCATAAATGCTGTTTATTGGTTGAGCTATCCTTATATCATGATAGAATGTGGTAACCAAAGGTCAGCAAATTTCCTACTTCATAGTGGAACTTTGGTATATGAAAACTTCCATATCTCTTTCATAAAATGGAATCCCAAGCTTTCCACTTCTGACTTGAACAACTACTGTGTTGCTTCTACCTCACTCTATGGCTTAAATCCAATTTATTGGAATGAAGATTCCTTCAAATCTCTTTTCAATTCCATTGGTACTTATATCTCGACTGTTTATGCTCCCTACAAACCTCCAATTGCTTATGTCCAACTTGATTTGTCAAAAGACATTCCCTCTACAATCCCCTTCACTGACTGCTTTGGCCAAAATTCCACCCTTCATCTAAGGTGGGCTGGTTTGCCTCCAAATTGCCCTAAATGCAATTCCAGACATTTTTGGTATGCAGAATGCAGGCTTGAAGATACTGAAGTTAGGGAATCGAGAGAATCCAAGGAAAATGAGCTCACAGATTCTTTTCAGGCTAAAAATAATGAGAGCACAATTACAAAGACATGGCAGAGCCTTTCATTCCATGGAGTAGAGTTAATGGGAGTGCAAGAAGAATTGCAAAAAAGAGGATGGAAAAGGAAAGAGAACAGCCTCCTGGTAATATCATCAATAAAAACAGACTTGGGACTGACAATGCTTCCTTATTCAAATCAGGGATGACAGACAATCAAAGATATATGCTAAAAGGAAAATCCAAAGTTGATTTTGGTATTGACTTACATTCTACTTTATCTCAAATAGCCCGAGAGTCTAGATCCAATCTCAACCACCATCCAAGCACCTCCAATTCAAAATCAAATTGGGGTTTACCAATTTGGAAGCCCTCCAAGGGTACGAGAGATTCATTAACTATGGAAATACAAAACAAATACTCATTGAAATCAAATGAGGTAAAGGTAAACAGTCAAGTTTCTGAGATCAATACAGCTATGAACAAGAAAAGAAATAGTCTCGCTATCAGAAACTATACTTCAGCAAAGAACCAGGTTGATCCTGTTATTGCTCCAACTCCTACTCACAAACCTTTTGAGCAAACCAAGCAAGTTCAGCAACACCAGCAACCTCAGCATCAGTCTCAGCAGATTCCAAATGAAGATCTTTCTGCTAAAAATAAGTCATCCTCATCTACAACAACCTCTGAGGATGATGAGGAGGTAATTTTTTGCTCAAATCAATTTGCTGTTTTTGCTAACCTACCTGCAGACCAAATTGAGCTATTGCATCCCAATACTGTCAATCAGCCATCTAAGTATTCTGAGACCATCATTGCGGATCAGGTTCCTCCCATTCCCAAATATTCTCCCAAGCCTTCACATAAACAAAACCCAAAAGTTTCTTTCATTGATCTGATTGACATTACTATCCCTGATAGCCCTCTCTCCCTATCCCAAAATCAAATCTCTATTTCTGATACAGTTGCCAGACAGTTGGCCACCATAGATTTCTCAAAGGAAAAAGTGGTTGGGGATAAGAATGATTGTGCCATCTCAAATCAACATACAAACAAAGGTCTTGCAGTAGATGATCAAAAGGGAATTCCAGAAAAGGGAGATCATAACATTGATTATGTTCCTGAGACACCTGAGCTTTCCACTCAAAATCCAGACTTCAACTTAAGGAAAGCTGACATCAATTCATCCAGGCAAGTTCTCAATCCCATAAGTATAAATGATATTTGCATTAATGCTAATAAAGCTGGTAATGCTGATAATTTGATTAATTTTGATCTCATTTCTAATCCCCTAGTTAATAAATTATTTGAATTCATTCCTGGTGGTGCATCTTCTGAAAATGAAAGTGAAAGTGATTTTGAGAATTATAAAGAAAATGTAGATCTAAATGATAAAAGCAACTGGGATTATGAATATTACTTAAACAGCTATCAGCCCAGTGAGGAGATGACTAAAGATATCTCTAAAGAGAATTCTTCCAAGAATTCTAGGGGTAGGAAAAAAACCATTGTTTCTGTCCCCAAAAATGCTCCTGCTAGCAACACCAGAAGTAAACAAAAGAAAAAAGAAAAAAGGGGAAAAGGAAAAAACAAAAGGCTATAATTTCTACTCTTTGGCTGCTTCAAAATTATCCTAATGAAGATTGTTTCCTGGAATTTAAGAGGGATAAAAGGTGTTTTGAAAAGAAGAAGAGTTATTTCCCAGCTTAAGACCTACAAAGCTGATGTCATTCTTCTCCAAGAGCATAAGCTCCAGAAATTTGAGTGTGCTAACCTAGGTGATTGGATAATCCCTGGTAGTAGCTCCATTTGGATAGAAGCTAATGGAGCCTCGGGTGGTATTTGCATGATTTGGAAAAACATGGAAAATATATCCTTTTATAACAGCCCTACTAATATGTGGCAGGTCACGATTTTTAAGGTCCAGGATAATTATTTTGGTCTTATTAATATCTATGCTTCTACTAATCCTAAAGATAGAGAAGCTCTCTGGGTTGACATGAATAATTGGATAAAGAATCAAGTTGTTTCAGATTGGATACTTGCAGGTGATTTCAATAATACTCCTTCTTGGGATCAAAAGCTTGGAAGTAAGATCACTATGACAAGGCTGGAAAAAAACAACTGGAATAATCTTATGGATGAAAATTCTTTCATTCATATTCCCTCTTCTACTGCCAAATATTCTTGGTCAAATAAGAGAAAGGGTGAGGCTAGAGTATACTGTGCCTTAGACAGATTTTACCTGAATGCTTCCAATTCAAATTTTTGGGATAATGCCTATGTTATATCTGATGAGTCTGTCTCCATTTCAGATCACCAACCACAGTTCCTCTGTACTAATCATCAAATTTCTCTCCCTAGAGCTGATAATATTCCTTATATGTTCAACACCAGTCTGCTCCACTCTGTGGCCTTTTGTGATCAATTCAAAACATTTTATTCCAGCATGCCTCTTGTCACAGATCTATGAAGGAGTTTTACTTCAAGATTAAATCTTCTAAATCTTGGATCAAATCTTGGTCTAATTCCCTCCATAAATCTAAAATGGCTGAAAAAAACATGCTGCTTCAGAAAATAAGGGATATTAGAATGGCCCTTCAAAACAATCCTCTTAATGCTTTATTGCATATTCAAGAAGAAGATATTGAAAGTCAAATCAAACTCATTGAAGAGATTGAAGCCAAAGGGGCTGCTATTAAATGCAAGATCAAGTACACTACTGAAATGGATTCAGGGTGTTCCAAATTCTTTTACAGAGCAGCTAAATCTAGACAGCTCAGAAATTCCATTACTGATGTGATTGATGACCATGGCTCTATCTTGAACAATCCTGGAGATATTTCCAATTTCTTTTCCCTCAAATATTCCAAGCTCTTTACCAGGAAATTTCCAATGACATCTCTGAGACAACAAAAGCTAGAAATTTCATGGATCTTATTGATCAAATTATCCCACCTGATCACCCTAAAATGGATCCTTCTGTAAACAGCCTGCCTACCTTAGAGGAAGTTTTAGCTACTCTAAAGAGCTTCAAGCATGGTAAATCACCTGGGCCAGATGGCTTCCCTCCTGAATTTTATCTCCATTTCTGGGATACAATCAAGCATGACCTAATGGCTTTTATCAAAGGTTTTTGGAACTCGGGCCATCTTCATCCATCTATCTCTAGTGGTTTTATCACCTTAGTCCCTAAAGTTGATAAACCTAGTAGTTTCTCTGACTGGAGGCCTATTTCTTTAACTAATACCTCTTACAAAATTTGTGCTAAGATTATTGCATCAAGGATAAAAGATCACCTGCAAAAGGTCATAAGTTTGAATCAATCAGCTTTCTTGCCTAATAGGTTCATCCTGGAAAACTATGTGGCTGCCATGGAGGGTTTGCACTGGAACAAAGTCTCAAATCAGGATTGCATTCTTCTTAAACTTGATTTTAAAAAGGCTTTTGATACTATTAATTGGGATTTCATCAATTTTGCTATGCTCAAGCTTGGATTTGATCCTGATCTGGTTAAGCTAATTATGGGACTCAATCAAAGATCCACCTCAGCTATTCTTATCAATGGTTCCCCAACTACTTTCTTTCCTCTCACTAAAGGAGTGAGACAAGGTTGTCCACTTGCTCCTTACATTTTCATTACTGTGACTGAATTATTGACTAAAGTTGTCATGTTTCATCAGAATAATGGAAATATTATTGGTCTGAAGGCTCCTAATAATGTTAACTCTCTTAGTATACTTCAATATGCTGATGACACTTTTACTTTCCTCAAGAATGATCTTAACAATATCTCTACCTTTTTAAATATTGTCAAAGATTTCAGTGCTGCATCTGGAATACATTTAAATTTGGATAAATGTAGCATCATGGCTGATATTCCAAACTCTCAAATTGCAGGGATTAATGTCATTAGTACTAATCAAGCTACTAAATTGCTTGGCATGCCTCTCTCCTTGAATGCAAACCTTTCTGGTTTATGGACTCCTATTGTTGAAAAAATCCGTGCCAAATATTCATATTTATAGGAACAGTATATCTCTGGCTGGGAGAGTTGTAATTGCCAATGCTGTGCTTGCCAGCTCACATGTTTATTTTTCCTCTGCTCTGGTGACTCCAACATCTATCTATAAGCAAATTGAGAGGATTATTAGGCAATTCATTTGGAATGGAAATAACCAGGTTAACTGGGACACTATTGCCAGGAAAAAAAAAGAGGGTGGTCTCAACTGTAAAATCCTACATAAACAAGCTCAAGCACTTGCTGGTAAATTTATTTGGAAAGCTATCAATGGATCCTCAAGTGCTGCTTCTATCTTCATTAATTACTGGATCTCCAAAAGTAATCCTGCTGGGCATCCATCTGTGACTCATGCTCTACCTGATTCTGCATTTTGTGAGCTCCACATTGCTCCCAACACTTCTCCTCTGATGAGAAATTTTATTAAAGCTTGGAATAATATCTCTCCAGCTTTTTCTTATGCACAAGTCAATTCTGCTCATCTTGCCATGCCTATTTTTTGGTCCCCTATCTTTAAAGATCATCCTAATCATGTTCTTGCTCTCAAGCATCCTCAGATTTACAAAAGATGGGCCTCTTCAGCTATCACTACTATTGGAGATCTCTGGTACAACAACAGATGGATTACTTGGACTTACCTGAGAAGGAAGATTAATGGTACAGCTACTGATAAGAAGATATATCTTCACATCAAGAATGTTATGGGAGACAAAACGCCTTCTGTTGCTCATAATACAGCATCTGACTGGCATCTAAGCAATAAATCTAGATACAAGGTTTCTCTTATCTATGACTATCTAAATCAAAATGCTAGCATTGCTAAATCTGCCTATTCTTGGAACTTGGATATTGCTGCCTTCAAATCTTTGATATCTAATGTTTGGAATTCTTATTCTCCCAATAAAATCTCCTTCTTCATCTGGCTGATTGCAAATAAAAGTGTTTCTTGCCTGGAAACCTTCTCCAAGAGGGATCCAAATATTTCACCCTTATGCCCTCTAAATTGCAATAATGTGGAAAGTATGGAACATATTTTCTTCTACCCTAAACTCAGGCCTTTTTGGAGATGGTTTGAGCATTATTTTGGTATTCATGATAGAAGCTCTATCATTTAGTTACTTCAAACCAATAATCCATATAACAATACTATTATCTATCTAGCTTTATGGAATATCTGGAAGTCTAGAAACAGATGTCTCTATGGTCATAAAAATTTCTCTACAACTTGGATCAAGATTCATTTCAAATATGATGTTGAGTTATGTGCAACAGCACATAAAAATTTGTTTTCTGACAACTATGACAGGTGCTGGAACCAAATTGGTATTTTTCAAGGGTATTTTAACCTGTTCAATTCCAATCTATCTTATATAAATTCTAACTGAATTCTTGCTCGTAGGGTACATGGAGCTTTGCAGAGGTCATCAGAAAAGAAAATTTGATAGAGGAGCAGATAGGTTTGAAGTTAAGTTGTATGGGGATGAGAGAATCCACGAACACCAGGTCAAGTTCCCCCCTCATAATCAGTGGTCAGTCAGAGAGATGATCAGGGACAATGAAATCAGTAAGGCTAGAGAAAGGATTTGGGCAGGTATATACACAAGGGAAGTCATGCAAATGTTTTATATGTTTTGGTTCATTAACTCCAACCATCATGAATTCACTGAAAGACAGTTCAGCAGATACAGGCAGATGTACTACACTCACAGAATGTTAGCTGATGCTTATGGCACCCTTATTCTTCTCATGGTTCAACAGGATTATTACAGATTAATAAGGGATAATCTATGGATGGCCGACTCCTATGTCATGGGAACTGCAGATTCTTTCACTCAATCCTATAACCAACTCTTCCATACTGCCATAATCTCAGATGACCCAAAGATTCCTACCATCCCTGATGAC
Organism: Isoetes taiwanensis; assembly: GCA_021234155.1. Lineage (NCBI taxonomy): Eukaryota > Viridiplantae > Streptophyta > Lycopodiopsida > Isoetales > Isoetaceae > Isoetes > Isoetes taiwanensis. The sequence continues at coordinate 14,588,724 of JAJEKV010000029.1, read as the reverse complement.
ATATACGTTGACAGTATTGCCTCCTCTGAGGTGCAATAGTTTTTATTTGGTTTTGCAGGTTTGTTAGCAGAGACATGCTGGCTGTCTGGGCATCACATGGAGTTACCTTTTTGGAAGAACTTATTTTCCTGGATCAGTTGCTCTTTTGAAACAAACAGATCACCACTAAGTCACAGATCTCAAGTATTTGACAAGACTTGAGCAAGAAGTTTAACTGGATTTTGACTAGACAACGTTACGTATAACAGCAAAAGAAATGTAACTTTGATGCCCCAACTTAAAAGAAATCGGCTTGCAGACTCTGCAAAACTTTGAAGCCCCAACTTGACGCTACCATGAGAAGGAGCACGTTAGAGTGCTGATGAGAAAGAATGAGAAAGAAAAGACTAAATAGGGTGTTTTGGAAAAGACAAGAAACTTACGCAATTACCTTAGTAGTTCCAGAACTTCATTTATCTTCTAATGGATGGAACGAAGATAAATGTCACTTGTTGTAGCAGATCCTCAAGCAACTGCAAATCCGACAGAAGTAACAGATACAGCAAATCCGGCTCGCCCTTCTACTATCTGATATCCTCCAATCGAACCCTAAAATGCTCCAGCCCTAAAATGGATGAGCTCGAGCATTGCGTGCCTATGCTTTTGCTTCCCGCCCTTTTTTTCGTCCAAAAAATAAACGAGGGTCAGGAACTAGAGCTCCGGACATGCCCCACAAGTTGTGACGCCATAGCTACAACCTTGTCGAGCCCTGGTCTAGGATTCGGCCAAGCAAGTTTTTTTAAGAGAAGGATCGGGGCATGATTAAAGTCCCGAATGTTGAAACCCTAAAAAAGTAATGGACATCCATGGACAACCACACGATCGAATCAATGGCTAACAAATGGGTGCACTCTAGAAATACCATTTAGTACGTCCACGTGAATACGCCCGTGAAATCATATGAAAACCATGCCAAAAAGCGTATAAAATCACAAAAAAAAACCCATGTTATAATGCTAGATATTAGTAGCGAGGAAGATCATTCTTATGCTTGTAGTGAGGAAGAGGAGTCTAGTAGCGAGGACATGTCCTTGGGCTTAGAAGAAGATACTCATGCAAATGTCTCAAAAGATAAAGCCATCTCATCTGCTATACAACCTATTACTAAGCCTAGTGGAACCACAAAGAAAAAAAGGCAAAGCATCTTTGTCATTTCATTTAGGAATGAATGGTTAGCAGAATTTCCACACATTGAACAGGCTATAATAGATGGTAAGGAATGGGTCCGATGCAAAGTTTGTTCATGGGGAAGAAAGAGAGATGTGCTTCTCCAATGTAAATATGATAACATTATGAAACACCATGGTAAGAAGAGATCTATAGTATGTGATGAGAACGGTGGAGTTTTGGAGAAAGTTTTTTGGGATGAGAAGAATAGGCATCTTAACATTTTAAAGACTTATGAAGCACACTTGTTGATGGTACAACAAAAGCTAGACAAGACTACTCCCATACATATGGTGTTTTCAAAGCCTGATAGGTTGAATTTTGAGGCTAAGTTGGTGCAAATGAGGGTTGTTTTTTGGTTGCTATCTTTGGGAAAGCCCATGAAGGATTATCCTCACATGAGAGGTCATTTGCTCATTCAAAATATTCCCTCATGTCCCTCGACTAATTGGAGTGAGCCTAAAGGATGGGAGTTTGCTGAGCATATGAGTGGGGCACTGAAGTTAGAACTTTCCGAAATTGTTCATAAATCATCATTTATTTCATTATCCATGGATGAAGTTACGGCAATTGATAATACCTCATGGATTGCAATGCATCTTTACAATGTTGTGAATTTTGAACGTGTCTCCTACTTTTTGGGTATTAGGAAACTTTCAGGAGATGCTACTGCAGAGACCCTTTTCAATGTGATTGCTGAATACTTATCTAATATTGCTCTTATGACTCCTATTGAGTGTGCCAGGAAATTAATTTGTTTCGGAGCCGATGGAGCCTCCGTGATGCAAGGTAGTAGGACAGGATTGGGGGTCAGAATATAGGCAAGCTTAGCACCTTACATCAGTGTTCTCCATTGTATGTCCCATAGGACCAACTTGGCATACAAGACAGTTTCTAATTCACAAAAAGTTGGTAAGGTTGAATTTCTAGTTCATGCTGCTGATAATTTTTTCTCTAAAAGTCCTCAAAGGTTAGCAATATTTCGAGACTTTGCAAGCGATATCACTAAAGGGAATAAGTTATTAAAAGATGTAGCCACTAGATGGATTTCATTGCACCAACCAATCGAACGCCTTTGTGAGGAATATGTGTCATTGGTGGGTATGGCAAATGAGTTATATTTGAATGATGATGATGAAAACACATCATAAAGGGGATTTGAGCTCATGGGACTTATGACAGATTGTGAGACTATGCTTACTCTCTTTGCTATGCAGCATTTGATGAGGAAGCTAAATTATATGATAAAAATTTCACAAGATAGACAAATCTTTATACCTGAGTATACAATAGCCAGAAAGATGTTGCTTGTTTAGATAGAGAATTTATATGTGGATACTTTGGCTGGAAAATCATGTTTTGAATTGCATAAAGACGAATTTACCATTTGGAACAAGTTGGTTCAAGTTGGATCATGTGAGAGTTTCCTACGATACGATGAGGAGGGGTATGTGTGCATACATGTCAAAGGCTCGATTGAGACAATTAAACTTCATATGAAACAAGTAAGTCATCTTTATTCCTATGTAAATTTAAATGTACTTTATTTTTTATAAATTATAATATTCATACCTAATGCTTCTCGTTGTGTAGATAGCGCGCAATCTCGTAAATGAGCTTCGTTCGAGGTTTCCAGGAGAGGATGTCCTTGATGTTATTGGGGTTGTCTTCCCTCAAGTTTGGAAAGGCTCAATGGCAAGTGTGTATAAAATCTTTCAAAACGATGAGGAAGTTTGTACAGTCCACATAAATACTTGGTTATCCTACTGCCCTCCAAAAGTTTCTTATTTCATCTGGTTACTAGCCAACAAAAGCTTATCCAATTTAGAGAGCATTGCTAAGCATTACAATCCATCTAGACTGAAGCATGGCCTTAATCCCATTTCTGTTAATTGTCCTCTTGGATGCAATTGTATTGAATATATGATCCATATTTTCCATTGTCCCAAATTAGAGCCTCTCTGGATTTGGTGTCAAAATGTCTTATCCATCAACAAGCCAAATAATTTGATTGATCTTCTGATGAATAATGATAAGTTTGTTAACACCTTATTTTTTACTGTCATATGGAATATATGGAAGCACAGGAATAGATGCATTCATGGAGGTCATGCTATTTCTATCTATTGGATTAAAATTAATATTATGCATGATGATCTGCAAACTTCTACAACTGCTCATAGGATTAAAAATGGGAAAACAATTATGACAACAAGTGGAATTCCATTGGTTCTTTTTGTGGTCAATATAACTTATTCAATTTATACTGTTATCAGGCACATACTAATTTATTTTTTGATGTTGATGCTAGAGTACCTGAGGTTCTGTGATTGTCTACTGGACACAAGCTTTGACTGCTTTGAGGCTGAAAGAAATCTGAACAACTTTGACACCCAGGTCAATGCTTATGCTGATTTTGATTGGAAATCCAAAATTCCAGATAGATTAATTGTTTCTCTCACATTTTGGCTCAACTGTGTTTTCACAGGTTTTTTCAGTTAATCATTGAAATTGATTGGATCAGTTAAAGGAGACTTCAAAGGGAGAACCGAGAATCCAGTTCTATTTTGCTGATGCTTCATTATACTCTACCTTAAAAGTATTTATGTTAATGCTATTTAGGCTGCTTTTGCCTTCAGCATCTGTTTTTAATAGCTATTAATCTTAATAGCTCCCTTAACATTTCTAGCAACAATCATGTTGCCTTATATGTATTTTTTGATCTTTAATTAATGGAAAAAATATCTCATTCTCTCAAAAAAAAAAAAAAAAAAAAAAAAAAACTTTCAAAGTAAGATGGCTACCATCCGAGATTACTTTTGCATTCCAAGAAAGGTTGGCACTGAAACTATAGAAGGGCTTCTTGATTGGGAACAATTAGCATTGCAAAAATTGTTTGGAGAGAGTATGTATCGTCAAACTCAACAATTAGAGGATCCTTTAGAGTTTGGTGCAGCAACATGTCTTTGGAGGATATTGGATTCTAACAGTTTGTTGAGGGTGTCCATTTCAGAGTATTTTAAATTGGCAGAGTTATGCTTGTATGATACTTGGGAGTGTTGAAGATGAACGTTGTTTTAGCATAATGAGCTTCATAAAAAATAAGCTGCGGAACTGACTTGATGGCAATCTTGATGCATATAGCACTACACATACCATTGAGACATTTCCTTATGAGAAGGCATTTGAGTTGTGGAAAAATGAGTGCAAGCGTAGAGGATCTTCTAAATTACATGAAGAAGCATCTAATTTGATGAAGGAACCTATAGTAGACAATAATAGCTCGGGTGAGCAATGTGAAGATGAGCACGAGAACTTTAGTTGGTCGATCCAAGGTTGTTTGTAAGCTATGTCTTAGCTTGGTTTAGAAGATTTTTCTTATGGCATATTGTTGACCCTAAACCTGGCTTAAGGATCAACCACAAGGAACCAACTTGAGCTTTCACTCAAATTGGGGTTAGAACCTCCAGATCACTTAAGGTGATCAATCTATGCAAGCAAATTTCAATGAAAAGTCCAAAAACTTGAAGTTTTGTACCTTTCCCATTTCCAGAAATTGACACCTTTGTCAAAACAGTTGTGGTATTGATATAAAAATCGATTTTTGAGTCAACCAAACATTTTTACTTAGTCAGAAAAGATGTAGGTAATCAATGGTAAAAACTTACGACCCAAGTCGAAACATAGTTTGTGAGCTATTCGAGCTCAAAGTCGATCAAAATTTGGTCAATAGCGGTCAAATCTGAAAACATGATGATCGAGAGATTGGGATTTTGGAGTTGCCGACGAGTTGTTGAGAATCTCAAAGCAAATGTGCTTTAATGATGATAAGGAATCTAGGCAAATGGTCAGATTGTCATCTGGATAAGCAAAAATTAATTTTTGTGGACTGGATTTGGCAAAATACTGATCAAGAATAGTCAAAAGCAGTGCAAAAATTTCTAACTCAAGTTGTGAATGGGATTTTTGGATTTTTCAAGACATATAGGTTCCAGATGCTTCAAGGATTGATGGCAAATGGATCAAAGGTAATCAAAAGTACTCGGGGGCATTTTTTCGTAAAATTTTGAGCAGAGGGAAAAATTGTAAAGGATCATAAACCCATTGATAAGTTCTTCAGATAGGCATCAAATTTCATTGATAGGAATGTAAATCAATCGTAATAATGTGGGATAATAATAATTCCGATTCTTCAAAATCAACTTCAGGTCAATAAAAGTTTCAATAGATAATTTCCAACCAAATCTCTTGTGACTTGATCGGGGAGTACTTTTTTTTTTTTTTTTTCCAAAATCCTTTCACATGCTCACGCAATGATCACGATGGGTTTATGCGACCTTCGGGCCTTCAAGAAAATTCTTTTGTCGAATCCCATGTTTTATCTTAGTTTTCAAATGTTTGCTTAATCTTAGCCTTGATTGATGGGTTTATTCGGTTCATAAAATTGGGAAGGTCAAAATAGGTAGGTTCAGAGGGCTCACGGTGCCAAATCGGTCCATTCGAGGTGGAAGCAGAAATTTAGGGTTCTTGGCTGTATTTTCTTTAGTTAATAAGCGCGATCGATTTGATTTTTTTGCCCGTATATCCATGGAATATCTTTGTATTTTTAATTTTGCAAAGCTAGGCCATGGTTTTAAAAGGTCACTTATGGAAAATTGAAGAGGTGGATCACTTTAGCAATGGCAACCCTAATTTTCTTTGGGAATATGCTAAGTCCTTGGGCATAATGGTCAAGAATATTCCATAAAGTATACAAGTGGCATAGCATAATGGTAAGGAATTGCAAAAGGGTCTTGGCTAGGGAAATTTGCAAAAACAAATGTCATATGAAGTGAGAAAGTATAGAGGCAATGGGGGAATGTGGATGTAATGGAGAAAGGGAAATTTGGGTAAGGCAAAATAAGGTAGGCAAGGGTAAACAAAAAGGAGGGTATGGGTGTGGGAAGAAATGGCTAGAAAATCTCAATGGATAGAGATAGAATATGAACAATGATTGGATAGGGATAAAATCAAGCACCATGGGGTCTTCCAAACTTTTTGTCTTCCAATCTTCAAAAAATGTCTTCCAAACTTCATAACCCAGAATCTTCTAGAGCATACTTTTTGACTAAGCATTTTGACCTCAAATAAAGTACCTCATGTGAATTTGAACCTCGAGCACTTGTTGACCTGAAGAATGAACATCCTTTGACCTCCATATCAATGTTAGATGCCAAGAATCTTCCAAACTTTGACTTAGTCTTCTAAAGTAAATTGACCTAGTTTGAATGCATAGACCACAATTAGCATGTTGCCCTTTGGGGGCAACACATATGTTACTTGATTATTGTTACATGTCTACACTACATGACTAAAATTACATATTGTGACATTTTGCTTTATGAAATAGCCAAAAAGCTTTAAATTACTTGATTTTTAGCTTAGAAAAAATAGCCAAATAAATTTTTAAAGGAGTAATTAAATTTAAAGTTTAGCCAACTTCAAATAAAAATTAATGTGAATGTATCCGTAAGTTTAGCCAAATAGACATCATAAAAAATGTAAGATTTTAGAAAATAGCCAAACATTTTTACATAAGAAAAATTATAGTATGCTTAATTTTTTCCCTGGTTATAAAACATTATAACTAAGGATCCTTGTGCGTAATTTATTAAACATTAATCACAAATGTCTTTATGTATAGATCAGTCCCTTGTGCATGATTATATTTTTATTGAGTTTGGTCAGTCTAGTCCTTGCCTCATCTTTCCCTTGCTGTTTGACGCCATGCATAGGTCGTTTGTGCCCTCCTTATGTTACGAACATTAAACCTCGTGTTATAAACATTATAACAAAGGATACTTGGTGCATAATTTATTAAATAAGGTTTCTTATTTGCTTGTATTCCTTTTTTCTTGGTTCTTCACGTTCTTGTATGTTGGTATTCCTTTTGGTAGTCCTTATGTTTGCACTATCTTCAGTTACAACATGGCTCATTTTGTTGGTTACCTCATTATTGCATTGTTTCCTATTTCTTTTTTCTTTTTATAGTGGCGCCTTGACCCCGTTACTGTAGAAACCCATTGAAACTTGCAGACTTATTTTCCAGGGATTAGTCAAGTCGATAAGGATTGGAATCAGTTCCAACTTGGCAACTACACAGTTCAACGATGGACTGACTTCTTTTTGTGGTGGTTTTTTAGGGCAGATCATGTGGCTTCGTGGTTTCAGACGACATGGTTTTTTGTTTTTGTTTTTGTTTTTTTTTTTTTTTTTGATTCATTACATCGCTTTGGTGTTTCTACCACGGTTAGTCATGTTTACGAGATCTTATTGCAGTTTCATGGATACACCCTTCTTTGTTTGACCATGCTGCACCCTTCATATGTTTGGCATCAATTGTCTTGGTCTGCTTCTATAGTGTGTATAACTTATTAGGTTGAATTTTTGTCAGTTTCTATGTAGTTTGTGTTCGGCGTCGACCTTTGCATAAACTTTGTCCACCATTCCCATTAAAATATTCTACACTTTCTCTCCTCCTGAACTTTTCTTTAGTTACATTTCATTATCAGTAGGTGATTCGTGTTAGTGTGCCAGTTACATTTCATTATCATTAGGTGATTCGTGGTATGTGCCATATGGCTTTTTATCTAAGCTTTCGAATCCCGTATCTTTATTGTTTTCCCGGCATGGTAGTGGGCCATTACATCTCTCTTTCCTACCACAATTAATCCTTTTCAATAAGCTTTGCTTGCATTAGATAGTCCTTTTTGCTTAGGATCTCAGGTTTCTCCATCGTTGGTCTTTTGGTACCATTTGTGGTGGTCGCTAATATTTGGTCGTTTTGCAGAGGTTTTACCTTGGTGGTATTTTGGAAAACCAATTGCCCATGTTTACATAGCTTTGCCAGGGCCAGATCTCAGTTTGCATTCGCATGTATTATGGCTTGATCTGTTGAAGTTCTTAGATTGATGTTTGTGAGTTTTAGTTGCATATTTTATGTTGTATTCCCTTATGTGGCTTGTTCCTTGTCATTGTTACGACCACTCAACCATGTGCCCCTTCAAAATTTTGACTCATTGATTCCTTTTCATTGCTCTTAGTGTTCTTATCTCATGATATTCTTAGTTGTATTTTGTTCATCGCCCAATGCATGATCAGTTCCTCTGGCTCTTGCTTTTCTCGTGGCATTCTCAGTTATAGTTTGTTCGGTCGCCCGATCTGTTCCTCTCGCCCTTCAACTCCGGGAGCGATTTCTATTGCTTTGAGTCATATTCATCCCACCTCACTCCGTCTTGCTCTATACTTCGTAGGTTTCTTTAGTTTTATGCACGTTTCCTTCTTATCGCTTCTTCTATCCTGGTTTAGGCACCCGGAGACCCTTGTCCTTTGCATGTGACATCTATAAGTTCCTTTGATCAATTTATGTACATTAGCACCATCTTGAGAATGTTGTTTAGTGTCTTAGCCTTACTGTTTGACCATCCTATGTCTAATCTCCACATTCTTTACCAAGCTTCCCATAAGTTGTTCATTTCTCCTCTAGTTGGTTCTTGCGACCATTGGAATTTTTGGCATGGCTTTTGTATTATCGGTGTTGGCTATAGATTGTGCCTGTTTTGGGGATCGGTGTTCAATTTAGGCTTGGTTTCCCTTGGTGTCGTTTGGCTCTTTCAACATTATTGTTCCCGTTGTGTCATTTGGTGCTATTGCTCGTGTCTTTTCACTTAGTTGGTTCATTATGTTGTTCTCTTGGGTCTGCTAGCCCCTCTATGTCTATTTTCGACTATGCCATATTGTTCAGTTTTTTTATCTCTGTGTTCTGCCTTGCTTTCTTCTTCAAGCATCTGTGTTCCTTCAATTGCCCTCTATAGCATATTACACCACTCTTCTTGTTGAAATTGTCCCATCTGTCTGGTTCATCTTGGTGTTCTTTGCTCGTAGGATTCTTATGTTGTTCTTTCGTCCAATTGCGAGTTTGTTCCTCTTACCCCTCCGGGTTCAGCAGCAAGATTCTATGCCCCTCTCTTCCTCAATTCATTTCTCCTATATGTTCTATCTAGTTCTGTCGTTTGCTCAGTTTGGGGTGTTCGCCAAGTTGTAGTCCCTTGATGTCGTCTTCTACATGTGCCAGATAATTCTATTTCACTTCTTGGGATTCGTTGTTCCAGTCTCTATAGTTATATCTAGTCCTCTATATTGCTTCATTAGCCGCAAGGATGTCTGGTATTATGTTGCTATGCTTGAGAGTTCGTTTGGGACCATTATACATGTATGATTTACATTGGAATCTAGTCTTTGTTTTTAGTGTTTCATCACTATGGTTTTCGTTCTAGTTTGTTGGTACATTGATTCTTATATTTTGTTGTTCATGTGCTCTTTCTGGTGGTTATAGTTTGTTGTGTGTTTGGTGCTTATGTCTATTTGTCTTTTACGCATTCCATTTTGCTCCTTAGTTTCGGCTTTCTTCTTTGTTAATTCATGGTTAGTTCGCATCGTTTTTAATCTGGTATCCTCATGCCTCCATCTCCCCTCCCACTATTCCTTGCTAGGTTTTGCATTCGATGGCTAGTTTTTCATCTTCTTAGCTATTTTCTCGCCTCGGCTCTCTTGGGTTCGCCAATCTCATTCAGCTTTGTTTCACCTTTGGCGCACCCTTGGTATTGGTTGCTCCTCGTATGTTTTTGACATCCGTTGTTTCTTAGTCATTCCCTATCAGGTCACTCCAGTTCCAAGTCATTTCTTCATCACCCGATTTTCATAAGTTTTATAGTTGTTTCCCATGATGGCTATTTTTGCATTTATACAATTAAGAAGTCGTCTGCCCTCTTGGTGATCTGTCTTGCTCTTGTCTCCTTTAGTGCTATTGCTCTAGTCATTTCTCTCAGTTAGGGTTGTTCACCATATTGTTCTCTTGAGGCTGCTAGCCCCTCTATGTCTATTTCCGACTGGACCATATTGTTTTTATTTATCTCCTATCTCTGCGTTCTGCTTCCATTTCTGCCCCAATCATCTCAGTTGCCCGCTATAGCTTATTGCACCCTTCTGCTTATCTGGATTGCTCCATTGGTTTGGTTGCCTCTTGGCATTCCTTTTTTTTATAGGATTATTAGTTTGTTCATTTGTCCAATTATGCAGGGTCTCCGATGTGAGTTGCCTTGTATGTTGTTACTATTCTTGAAAGTTCGTTTGGATCCATTATGCATGGATGATATATGTTGGAATTTAGTCTTTGATTTCACAATGTTTGTCATATGGTTTTTTTTCGCTATCATTGTTGGTGCATTGATCATCCAATTTGTTTTCATGTGCCCGTTGTTTACGCATTCCATTTCCCCCATATTTTTGGCTTGCTTCTTTGTTAATCGTGGTTGGCTCGCATCATCTTTATGAAGTTTGTATCATTTATCTCCGTCTTTCTCCCATCATTCCTTGTTAGGTTTTGCATAATATTCTCACCTTTTGTCTCGCCTCAGCTCCCTTTGGGTTCACCAACCTCATTCGGCAGTTATTTCTTTTTTGGCACGACCATGGTATCGGTTGCTCCTCGTATATTATTCGTTGCCGTTCTCTACCAGGTGACTCCAGTTCCAAGTCAGTTCTTCATCACACAAAGGTCTTAGTTTTGTAGTTGTTTTCCATGATGTTTCTTTTCTACATCTCTGCTAAGAAATCGCCTGCCCTCTCTGTGATCTTACTTGTTTTTGCTCGCAGCCTCGATCTGTGATTGGAGGAGGTAGGTTCCTCTTTGTGTCAGATGTTATTGCTTTGCAAAGGACCTTTCCCTAGAATGTCATGGTTCTCTTCTTATATAGAAGAGAACAATCATTCCGGGAAAGCCGGATTTAGACCCAAAAATCCACGCCATTTTGGGCGTCAGATCTATCTATGGCCTGAGCCTTCTATGGCGTAGGCTTTCTTTGGCTCTGTCTACTATCCATGTCGCCTGCTAGCATTCATCATCGGCGTTTCCTCTGAGCTGAATTCTGTTGGTTCTAGAGTTTCCTTCCCTCCCTCCTCTGAGTCTAGTCACCTAGTGTCGGCTCGTCTTAACATCTGTTGATTTCTTCTTGTTCCACTTAGTGAGGGCTGGATCGACTCTTCTCTTCTATATCTTTGTGGCTGGTGGCCTTTAATTACGGAGGGGACCCTAAGGGGACTCTCTCTCTCTCTCTCCCTCTTTCTCTCTCTCTCTCTCTCTCTCTCTCTCTCTCTCTCTCTCTCTCTCTCTCTCTCTCTCTCTCTCTCTCTCTCTCTCTCTCTCTCTCTCTCTCTCTCTCTCTCTCTCTCTCTCTCTCTCTCTTTCATCCTTGGTCACTTTACGTGATGGGGCGGGGATGCAAGTCAATTTGGAAAAACTAAGATCATGATATTTGGGCTCTCAACGGGTATCTAGTTTTAAATATAAGGAAGATCTAGTGGAGACATCACAAGCATACAAATACACAGGGCTTGTCATAAGCAATAAATCATAAATGGAATGCATGCATAGCACAAAGGGTGGAAAGCGGGCTAAAAGCGCTTTACTCAATGCAAAGCACATGCAGGAAGTCCCATATTTGGGCGTGGGCTCTTAAGAGCAAGCTCTATGAGGCGCTGGTACAAAGTACAATACTTTATGGAGGTGAAATTTGGGGGCCAGGATTATCACAATGCTTATGGGAAGACATAGAGCAAGTGCACAAGAAATTCTTAAAACTGGAGCTAGGAGTAAAGGCACAAACACCCTACCCGATGATGCTGGCTGAGTGTGGCCTTATGTCGCTTGAAGGAGAGTCTCTGCTCAAGTGCATTAAATACCTGAATAGGGTCAAGAAAATGAATAGCACATGCATCCCCCATCATGCCATGTTGAGCACGGAAAATAAGGGATGGCTTGCTGATGTTCTTAAATGGTTTGCTAGATGGGATATTATATGGGAAGATATACCCCAAAATGATCACTTGAGGGCATGTGTTCATGCAAAGGTTAATAGGAGACTTTGGATAAATCCAAAAACGAAGATGTTACTATACATGATGCATATGAATACCTCGCTAGAGACTGCTGCATACTTAGGGGAGAACATATCCATGAGGAAAAGGCACACCATCAGCAGAATACGGCTGAGTTCGCACCATCTTGGGGTAGAAGTTGGTCGTTGGGGAACTATTCCAAGGCATCTAAGGTGCTGCAAGGTATGCGGAAAAGATGACATTGAAGATGAAGAACATGTCATACTTAGATGCCCAGCATATAACATGATCCGAGATAGACATTGCACACATGCACCTGACCTGGACACTTTCTTTAAATTGGATGGAAACAAAATTGGATCTTTCTTAATTGAGACACTACAACTAAGAGAGAGATGTACAAAAGATGTGAATACATTGATAGATGAAGAGGAAACCTGGAGTGAGAGTGAGGAATTAAATGAGGAAATGGAGACTCATCTAATCTTTTATGATGTAAATTAAATTTTCTCGTCTTATAGGCCTGAGAGGCCTCCCAAAGACTTCAATTCACTTCACTACAATTCACTTCTCTTCACCTCTCTCTCTCTCTCTCTCTCTCTCTCTCTCTCTCTCTCTCTCTCTCTCTCTCTCTCTCTCTCTCTCTCTCTCTCTCTCTCTCTCTCTCTCTCTCTCTCTCTCTCTCTCTCTCTCTCTCTCTCTCTCTCTCTCTCTCTCTCTCTCTCTCTCTCTCTCTCTCTCTCTCTCTCTCTTCTACGGATGCTGGGGTTTTATGTGGAAATTCAGCAAGCCATAGCTCTCACATACGGTGTCCGATTGCAACGTGGTTGGGCTCGTTGGAAAGCTTATTCCGAGCTCTTTCCAAGGTGTATAACATCAATACTTTTGAATCAGTTTGGCAGTCTGTAATTGGCATTTTCCGGAACTGTTGATGGTGTTGGAAATGGCGACCAAGACTAGGGCAAAGAAGGGGGATGGGGTTGGGTCTTCTGTGGCTCATGTAACAGTGAACAGGGATGCGTCCAAGGATGTTAATGTTACCAATGCAAAGAAAGCATTAAAAAAACCTGTTTTAGCCATGTCCACATCTGGACAGAATGATTCAGACTCGGATGCCAGTTCCGAAACTGGTGGGACTATCGCAGATTTTGATGGAGGTGTGGTGCAGGATGTTGTACAGCAGGTTGGGCAGCAGCAATATCTGGGTTTTGTAGCCCCTAAACAGGGGATTTTGGCAGCCCCTAAGCAGGGGATGGTGGCAGCCCCTAAACAGGGGATTCGGCTTGGCTCTGTTTCTACAGCAGCCCATGATCTTGATCAAAAAGCGGTGGGTATTGTGGGCGGCCTGGATCCTTCTTCCATAGCTACCTATCAAGCTATGTTCATGGGAAATCTGAAACAAGAGTTATTGGAAGCTATGCAAGGGACAATACAAGCTGCCATCAAATTTGCAGTAGATTCGATCATCCAAGATCTCAAGAAGTCTTTCTTGGAGCAAATGAATGCGGAATTGGAGGCTTTCAAGAGTCAAATGAGGTCTGAATTTTCTGATTTTAAGGGGCAGATTCAAAATGAAATGGCACAGGTGCATAATGATGATGATTCCAGCACTGACGGAGAAGAAGATGATAGTATAGATCAATTGCAGCAGCAGCTATCTTCGTTAATGGCAGCCCAAGAACAACACAATCAAACACTTGCAGCTTTCGTGGAGGAACAAGATAAGCGCAATCGAGCTCTAAATGTCCGTTTGGTGGGTCTTCCAGAAGAACCAAAGGAGAATACCGCATCCAAGGTGAGCGCTTTCTTTTCTGAAAAGATGCAATGTGAGGATTGTAGAATTTTGGAGGCATTTAGAGTTGGTAAGCCTACTGGAAATGCACGGCATATTGTGGTCAAATTTGCAAATAGAGAGTCTAAGATGGAAATATTGAGGAAAAAGGCAATGTTAAAAGGAGAGGGAGTCTGGATATGACAAAAGATCAATATGAAGAACATAAAAAGGAACTTTTGAAATTCAAGGAAGCAAAAAAGAATGGTCAGAAGGCTGTTTGGAGGAAGGGACGAGTAGTAGTAGATGATGCTGCTACTGAGAGCATAGCATAGGAATTTGCCGCCGCCAGGGTGATGTGCTGGAATATTAATACTCTGACACAGGAAAAGATAACTACTATTAGTATACTTGCAAATATAGATATTGTTTTCTTTCTTGAGACAGGTGAGCATGAGGAATCTGGTCTGCCTGAAATTAATGGTTTTAAGATGATGCATTCCGTTTGGTCCCCAAAAGGATGGAGATACAAGAGTTACGGTGGCATTGCATGCTTTGTTAGGCATGAATTTGTGCATTTAGTTACAGTTCTTTTTCCAAAAGCAACTCTGCAGTGCATTTGGATTAGTGTGCCAAGGCAATTTGGCAACGTATATATTGCTGGATGTTATTATCCACCGCGAGGGTCTCCGGTATATAATTCAGGTGAAGTGGATAGAGATGATCCTTTTGCGCAGTTGGAGCAGGATGTTGTTTCCTTTGGTGATACAGGGGAGGTTTTATTGATGGGAGATTTCAATGGACGAACTTCACAGAGGCAGGCTACCATGGTAAGTATGGAGGGAGAGCCAGAGTGGATGGAAATGCTAGATGACACTGAATTGGCAGAAATTGGTTGGAGCAGAAAATCAGATGACAAAATTCGGTGGCCTTCCCCTCAGGGAAATCATGTTCTAACATTTTGTAGTGGGTTAAATCTGGTTATTTATAATGGCATTGACAGGTTTCCAGGATCAGGAGCACTTACATGCAGAGGGGCAAGTGTGGTGGATTATGTCTTAGCTAAGCCCTCTTTTGTTCAACAAGTTGTAAATTTTGCTATTGGGTCGAAGGATAATATTGAATCAGATCATGAACCTCTTTTTCTTGACCTTTGCATTGCTGGTTTACCTAAACATAAGGTTGTGTCACAAGCACTCCTTAAACCTATTATGAGGTATGATAAATCTGATATGTACAAAGCTTGTTGTGAAAAAAATGCCTCTACTATCACATGGCCAACTAATGCGACAGAACTCAGTCATGCCCTTACTCAGATGGTTCTTGAATCTGCTAATACATGTTTTGTGTCGCACAGGCAGAGAATGGGGCTGCCTTGCAATGGTTGGTTTGACTATGAATGTAGGATGCAAAGAAGACAATTTAAATTAGCAAAGGGGGATGCGAAGGCCTTGGCAAGAAGGGAGTACATAAAAATGGTTAAGAGGAAGAAACGGGCTTATTTGCGTAAGAAACATGAGCAGATGGTCACAGAATTATTGGCATATCCGAAGAAGTTTTGGAATAGATTGAAACCTTCCCAAAAACCGAGTACAATGGTAGAGGTTGGTGCTTTGATGAATCATATTAAACATCTCTATCATGTGCCAGGTGTAGACACAAAAATGGATGGGGCATATGAGGAGGGCTTCTATTTCTCTTTGGAGGACATGCAGGATGGGCTGCAAAGATTATCCAATGGTAAGGCAGCAGATTCGGAAGGGCTTATGGCTGAAATGTTTAAATGGGCAGGTGATAGTGTGGTAGAAGTTTTGGTAAAGTTGTGCAATGCTGTCTTGTTTGAAGGCTTCCCACGCACATGGCAAGTGAATAGGGTGGTCCCTCTTCATAAGGCAGGTGATGAGTCTGATCCAAATAACTACCGTATGATTATGATATGTAGTTTTTATGCCAAGCTTTTTGCGAACATGCTGAACGCTAAAATAAGCACATGGTCCGAGGTTCATAATGTGAGAGCAACAGGGCAAGCTGGTTTTAGGGCGAGGAGGTCTACAACAGATCATTTGGTTACCATGAGAGCCATGATGGACTCCGTGGTTGGTAAGAAGAAACCTTTATATACATTGTTTGTTGATTTCTCTAAAGCTTTTGATATGGTTGGAAGAGGACATTTATGGGATAGAATGTCAGCTCTTGGTGTGCCTGTTGAGTATCACATGATGATGCAAAGGCCAAACTTTATGATAAAGTATTGGTTCAACTTTCTTTCCATACACCGATTGATGAGTATGTTGAAAGCAATATGGGGGTTAAGCAGGGCTGCCCACTATCGCCCACACTTTTTGGTTTGTTCATAGACCAACTGGAGGATTGGATCTGTCAAAATGGTGGTGATGGAACGCCTCTATATGGGTATGTTCTTACTTTATTGTTGTATCTTGATGATGTTGTTCTATTATCTAGGAGTGTAGCGGGTCTACAAAAAGCACTTGGATGCTCTTGAGGGATTTTGTGACCACGAAAAAGCATCTTGGTCAACATGGCTAAAACCAAGGTTGTAGTGTTTGGAGCTACCAAGATAGATCATGTAAAGGTATTTTACAAAGGAGAGCCTGTTGACATTGTGGATAGTTATAAGTATCTTGGTCTAATTGTAGATAAAAGTCCCAACTGGAATATAGCGGCTGAGCAAAAAGCGGATGGTGGGCTTAAGGCTCTCTATGCCATGCAACGCAGGTGTAGGAAAGCAGATATATGGGATTTCAGCATGAAGAAGCAGTTATATATTGCTTTGGTGCAATCAGTGGTGCTATATGGATGTGAGGTATGGGGGCCAGGTTTGGCGTTGGATAGATGGAAGAAAATTGAAAAAATACAGAAAAGATTCTTTCGTGCCGAGCTTGGAACTAAGATGCAAACACCATATGATATGCTGTTAGTGGAATGTGGGATGCTCTCTTTGGAAGCGGAAGCACTTTATAAAACTCTCCATTATGTGCATAAGGTGCTCTATGTCATGCCGAATGATAGTTTGCCAAGGTTTGCATTGGAGGAGACACGCACGAAAGGATGGTTTGCGGACATAGAGGGGTGGCTAGCCAGATGGGGGATGCATATGGATGATTTGGAAAATTGTAAGGATAATATACGAGGTTGGGTTGTGGATAATGTAACCCGTGTGTGCTGG
This sequence comes from Isoetes taiwanensis, assembly GCA_021234155.1. Lineage (NCBI taxonomy): Eukaryota > Viridiplantae > Streptophyta > Lycopodiopsida > Isoetales > Isoetaceae > Isoetes > Isoetes taiwanensis. Next base: position 14,571,625 of record JAJEKV010000029.1, on the reverse strand, counting down.
AGAGAAGGTGCGGTTAAGAAGGAGTTCTACAGGGTCCATATCAATCCCATGCTACAAGGGGCCAGTTACTTACACGAACACATTTATGTTAAACACAGACAGGCTATATGTAGGATGAGGTTAAGCTCACACAGGTTTGGGGTGGAGTTGGAAAGATGGAGTGATATTCCACATGAGCTTAGGTCGTGCAAGTTGTGTGACTGTAGGACTCTTGAGGATGAGGCACATGTGCTACTTCACTGTTCATCATATGCCACATTGCGTACTAAACATGGCATGAAAGCTTATACACTTGCTGAATTTTTTGACTACCCTGGGAGTGTGATTGGGGCGTATATACTTGCTGTTTTGGACCATAGAGAAAGATGCTTGAAAGCAATGGATGTAAAAGAGGAGGACGAGGAAGAGATTGAGGGGGTTAATGCATTATTATCCGATGATGCATTAGATGAACTTTTCTATAATTACTAATGTAATCTCATAGGCTTGGTTTGAATAATACGTTTCATTTCATCTCTCTCTCTCTCTCTCATCTCTCTCTCTAATACAATTTCATCTCTCTCTCTCTCTCTCTCTCTCTCTCTCTCTCTCTCTCTCTCTCTCTCTCTCTCTCTCTCTCTCTCTCTCTCTCTCTCTCTCTCTCTCTCTCTCTCGGCATATCGTTGTGGCTTCTGAATATTCTTATTTGTTGTGTCATTATCTCTGGAATCATTTTTTCGTCCTGCTCGTGTGTTTTTTGATTCGGTTGGCGTTCTGATGCTTGGCCCATGAGGGCGTCTAACCCCTTGTCTTAAACTTCCATGTAGTCTGTTTGTTTGCAGCTGGCGCGCATGGATCGTCTTTTCAATTTTTGATATTGTGCTATTGTAATTGGTTGCTTGTGTTGACTATTAACTATTTGTTTACTATCGGGTTGATTCTCAGTTGGCCATTGATCGTGCTTTTACTCTCTCTCTCTCTCCCAGCAGCGTAGCACTTGTCGCTTTTGGGTAGGCTTCAAAGGGTTCTTCTATTGGATGTGCCTATTTTCTCTTCCTGGCGTAGCTTTGTGGCTTCCAGAGGGCACTGAGGGAAAGACGCCCGCGGTCGGGCCTAGTGTATCTAATATATTTTCTCTCTCGGCGTAGCAATGTCGCTTCCGAGGATTCTTTATAATTTCTCTATTCTGCTATTTTTTCTCGTCAGATTCTTGTGCTCTGCTTGCTTTTCGAGCATGATGCATGCTTGGCCATAGGGCTCCTAACCTTTTCACGATAACCATATGTGTGATTGTGTTTTGTAGTTCGGCGCGATCCTCTTTCTTGACACTGAGGTGGTAGCCGTTTTTCAGCAGTTCCGAGGTGGTTGCGGTTGCAGTTTTTACTTCTACCCCTTCTTGTTGGGGTGGGGGTTGGGAGTCGATATTTGAGGGTTGCGGGCCGAGGTGCAGCTTTGGTCTGGTCAATTCTGATGTGGACGGGCTTTGGATGTAGTTTTGGATTTGGGAACTTTGTGGGTCATGGGCCTAGTTATATGTTTTGAGCTAGTTATATGGCTGAGGTCATTGTTGAACTTTTTCACTCATATTCACTCATGTTGGGGCCTCATTGTGGGTACCCCTATGGGTCATTGTATTTTCGTTGATTCAGTTCAATGGAACTCCACTTCACTTCGAATGTTATTGCTTTGCAAAGGACCTTTCCCTAGAATATCATGTATTAACAAGTAGGATATTACAAAAAGACTATTTTTTGCTGGTTTTATTCTACAAAAGCCATTTGGCAGTCTCATCTCATACATGTTACCAGAAAAAACTAAGAACAAATAGAAGAAAAGAGGTTTCCAGAAGCAAGAAGCCAAAGAAGGCGTTAGGCAAGGCAGTTCCCACAAGTAACATTTGGGATTTTAACCTCCCAAAAGCACCACCTCCCATGATGCTTGACATGCATAAGCTCTACATGCGCTCTCTGCTTAAAAGGAGCTTGCTCAGCACATAGAACCAGTTCGGACTCCTCTTCGTGTCTCGAGTATGAAAAGGTCATCACGCAACCTCTTCATCTAGCCATGCAATTCGTTTGGAAATTTAGAACATGTGTGTTGCTTCTTCAAAAGACATCTGAGACACAGCCATGGGTGTTTCGGAAAATGAATCTAGCCAGATAGTTCCAAACGAGCTATCTGGCCAGACTGATCTTCCAAAACACCCATGACTGTACCTGCTCTGTTAGGTTCAACAACTCAATCTACAGTTAATGTCTTATACAATTTCTATGCTTCATGATCATCTTGGAGGATTTTGAAGTGTTTGTAAACGCATTGGGGAGAATTCTGTCCTTAAATCAAGAAACAAAGTCCAGACCAGCTAGACCAATATGTATTTCTTATTGGGTTTGGTCCTAGCTCTTGCTGCATGAAATATGAAGACACATTGACTGCAAAAACGATCTTCGAGAAATGGCATGCAAGACGGCCCAAGAAGCTACTCACAGGGAACTTACTTCATGCTTTGAATAGTGCAGATTGAGATGAGACATAGATCTCCCAAATCCTTCCCTACCATAGCCAACCCAGATTTTTAAAAGCTTCAATGGGTCTGTCTTCTCAATGTTGTGGGTGCCATGTGAGAGGACACTCCAGTTACAAATGCAGTTCCCTAAAGGTATGTTTTCTCAACTTAAGGAAGCTCTCAAGATGGATGTTTAAAGCCTTTACACTTTGGATGAAGGGTTTGCCATGTAATTTCCTTCTTAATATTCGACCATATGCAAAGTGACAAAACATTATTGTTTGATTGTTCCCCTGGCTCTGCGCAAGTCCTCATAGACAACTCAACCTCCTTTCTTTTGCTATTTAGGATTGGCGAGGAAATGCAACACAGAAGAAGAGGATGGACTTATGATATTGACATGGCATTCTAATATGAGAATCTTGCAGCTTAATGACCAGAACTTGGTAGATGCCATTCTAATAGGTAAGCAAATCTTCTTAGCAATTTGGTCTTTAATTAAAATAAAGTTATCTGTGTACTCTACTCGAGTAATAACAATTTATCTGGTAGCATTATAAATTGTTTTTAAATATCCCTACTCTTGCAGTCTTAGAAATTAGCAGGTGTTATTCCCTCAGAATTTGCTAGCCTATATGTTCTATCTAGAACTCCCAAAACAAGATAAGTGGATGGCATTGATTTTTATTGTGTATTTTACTTCCCAAGCTTTACGAGTAAGAATGATCTTTTCTAAAATTATTGTCTTGCTTTGAGCATGGGAGTCGATCAAACTCCGATACATCAATGTACATGCTAAGTGGTGCATGAACATATGTAGAGTTAAGAGGTTTCTTTGAGGTTTTGTAATATAATACTTGTAGAGGTTGATATGTAATATTTGAAGTTTGCTGGTTCTTGATGTCCTATTTTGTTGCTTCTACAATTCTAAGGTTGATAAAGCAATGCGGCAACAAGAGTGCTATTTATTAAATGATCAAGTTCAGAATAATATGACACTCATTTTTGGAGCCAATTCTCTCTGGTATTTTGCTCTTTTCCTTTATATGTATATGTCCTTTTTGCTTTTCTATACTATGCCATATCCAACATTGTCTTCTTCGTTGATTTTGTAGGTTGGCTCTGATGCCTCTGAAATGTAGCTCCATTTTAGTCTTATTCATGATTTTATAATCATTGAACAATGCTTTTGAAGTAGCAAGGGAAGGTATATAGCTTGAAACTTTTTGTGCTCTTTTCTTTTTTAATCTTACCCTATCATAGTTAATGCATTAGCTTGAATGGTTTCTTTCAAGCATGAGGTGCCATATGTTACGGTCCAAGGGCAAGTCGTGCTATCCAAGGGCAAGTCGCGCTTGCAGACCTTCGGACCGGGAGTTTGCCTTGGAAGTGCCACCGAGTGGCTTGGGAATATTCCAAAGAGCAGTTACTGCCTAGGGGCGGCGTATGGGTTATTTTAATGGCATTTGCTCCATATGTTAACTTGACATTTTTTTTAAATATAATGTTATAGTAGCCTTTTTTTGCTTAACCATTGAAGCAAGGGGGCTTACGTGGCGTCACCTCACTGGAGGAGGTGTTTTAGAAGGGAAATTATTCTTGTAGCATCGCGATTGATATGAACGGCCGGATCTGGCAAAAGAGGTCGGATATGAGTCTAGGAAGCCCGATTTAGGCGGGCGAAAAGGCCCATAGCCTTTATTTGGGCTAATCTTAGCCCTGGTAACCTTATATAAGGAGTTGGAGACGATTTTGGAAATCACAGTTCTACAACTAGGGTCAAGCAATTGGAGCGTCTTGCTCTTCCTTTCTTCTTGATCATTTGTTTCTTAGTGTTTCAGTCCATTTCAAATTGACTGAGGATCAATTCGGGTTGTTCTGAGTTACTCCATAATTTGGTCTTGGCGTGTGGAGCTGTCCCATTGTGGGAACATTTTGGAATCTTCTTGAGCAATACTGCTGCTGCAGTATTAGATTCTTATGAAAGAGCTTATGAAGCTGGGCTTCAGGCTGATCCGGGGGATCAGTAGCAGTTGTGCGTGGGGAGTTATGCAAACTCGCGGTTAAGGGGAACTCTGGGAGTTCTTTGTAGCACAATCGATCCTACTTTTTTGTCCGCTGTAATACCATATCGGCAAGATGTAATGGACTTTCAGAAGTCTTGACATTAATAGTTTATTTTCTTTATTAACTGGTTGTAAAAATTCTTCGTGAAGCCATATTTAAAATATGGGTACTATGTAATTTCATAGCCCATTAGTTAAAGCGCACAAAAGAGATAGAAGACACATCTTTTCAAGTTTAAGAAGCATTGCGGGAAAGTGGGAAAGTCCAACTGGAAATGGTTGTGCGGGAAAGTGGGAAAGTCCAACTGGAAATGGTTGGTAAGACACCAAGAATGAATTCTTTTTTTGTTATTATTGAAGATATTTTGACAGGATTCTGGGAAGGGACTCGCAAGAGCCACAAAACCGGCCGATAGGCTTGTCATTCATCACAGCAACAGTATACAATGTTTTGAAGAATAGAGAGGGGTAGCCGACCATAGGAACAATATCGGACTAATGGCGACAATTTCTCATCGGGATAAAAAACCCCGCCCTTTCGGGTTTTCGAGGAAAACCCTAATAAGAAATGGTCGCCAACAACCTTGAATGTGTTGCCTAGAGAACCGAAGGAGATGGGTTGATGGCGAACACAAATATAGCAGGACCCCAGGAGACGTCGGAATCCTTGAATGTATGGCCTGGAGAATCAATGGCGGTGGGTCGATGGCGAACACAAATATAGCAGGACCCCAGAAGACGGCGGAATCCTGCAAGCAACACAAAGAACCCCTAAAAAATACCCGTGAATGGTTATAAGGCCGATGAAAAGAAAACATGATAATAGCAACACCCAAAGGTGGAGAACAACGAAGAGTGCATGAACAAGAAACATAAATGAAAAAGACTCATGCCCCCATGCAGCAGGGCGGGAACACCCAAAGGTGGAGAACAACAAAGAGTGCATGAACAAGAAACATAAATGAAAAAGACTCATGCCCCCACGCAGCAGGGCGGGAAGGGAGGGAAGCAACGAGAATAGAAGAAGAGCTGATGTGAGAGGACGCGCGGTCCGAAAGAGGAAAAGGCCTTATATAGTAGCTCGTCCCTTTCTAGAATGGTGATCCGATGGCTCGGATCGATGCTATTCTGGGAAGGGATTCGCGAGAGACACAAAACCGGCCGACTACCAAAGGACTTCCTCAACTATAAGCCGATGGCGTAAAACCTGCAAGCAACACAAAGAACTCTAAAAAACACCCGTAAATGGTTAGAGAAAATCCAACATGTAGCAAAAAAAAAAAGAGCATCACCCAACGGGTGGAAAACAATTACGTATCACAAAATTGCAATGGAGTGTCAAACGCAATATTTGGCACATCCAGACACAGCTAAATAGCAAAATATGATGTATAATGATAGCACAATGCACAATGATAGCACAATGCACTGTGAAAAAAGAGCTCAACAGCTAGCTAGAAATGAAGTTCCCGGCACAATGCACAATGAGAGCACAATGTACAGGAAAAAAGATCTCAACAACCAGCGAAAAATAAATGCCCCAAGACAATTAGAATAAGGCAGGACTAGCACCCTGCACAAAATCAGAATGCGCGCAAGATAGCAAATATGCAAATGGTGTATAATGATAGTGTTGGAAATACGTAAACTGGACAGAAGAACCTCAAGAACATGACGCCAAAACTGCAACTTACCAAAAAATGAGGCTTAAGTTTGAAGAAAAGTAGGATGGCTATGCACAAGCAATGTATGTCAAATGTGAGATCAAAATCAAGGTGAGGTTCTAGCCAAGAGAACGAGGAAACGAAAGTCAACAGCGGCGAGGTCCCAGTGGAGTGCTAGAAGGTTAGCCATATGGTAGAATGACAACGTAGAAGGACATATTGTGAGCAAAGCTAGTGCCATACAGATGGTCTGCAATAAGAAAGCCAACGAAGGAAAGTACATGTTAAAGGAAATGAAAACACAATGAGTATGTAATGTTACATATTGTGAGCAAAGCTATTCACGGAAAGATAAGCCTACTGCGAATATGACAAAGTGGAGCTAACGAAAACAAAGAATCGCCCAAATCGATAAAATTGGTACACCGAACAACATCACCCGTCACCATGTTCAAGAACAGAGAATGCAACTTCGTGAAGCAACAAAATAATTGCGCTAATAAAGTGAACAAAGGAACCAACAAACACTAGAGCTCCCGGATGATCATGCCAAAAAAGAAGAAAAAATCTTAAACGCGACCCCAAATATGCAAATCCAAGTATAGGACCAAAACCAAATACACAATATACAGATAAGAAAGTTAGCCACAAAGGACAAAGAGGTGGAAAACATGTCACAAAATACTTTAATGGGACAGAAAAGGTCTCAAAAAATTTAAATGGAACGACAAGAGAGAGAGAGAGAGAGAGAGAGAGAGAGAGAGAGAGAGAGAGAGAGAGAGAGAGAGAGAGAGAGAGAGAGAGAGAGAGAGAGAGAGAGAGAGAGAGAGAGAGAGAGAGAGAGAGAGAGAGAGAGAGAGAGAGAGAGACGCCGCGAAACCTCCAAGCGTGGAGTTGGGTCACGAAGCACGTAGCGAGAGTGAGAAGAAGAAGAAGCGCCAGCGACCGTGAGCGCACGCAGCATCTTGTGGAACCCCCCAAGAACTCCCAAAGTGTGCGATGAAATAGGGAGGAGATTGAGGTAGAAGTGGCAGATATATCAGCACAAATCAAGAGGAAAGTCAAAAAGGGAAGTGTAGGTCGGGTGCAAGTTAGCAGCGTAGACATGGGTGTTGATGTCATAAGAAAAAGAATACTACATGCCTAAAGCCATGACAGGAAGAAGTTGTAGACATGTTAGCACAAACAAGAGCAAGGTTAAGAGGAAGAATGGAGATTAAGGTTAACGTGAATCAACATAAATCGAGCAAAATGAGGGTGAAGTAGTCAAAGGTGAGGTTATGGCCAATGAAAAGGAGAAGATGGAGGTCGCCAAGGTCAGGATAGAGTGCAAGGAGGTAAGCCAGATAGTATAAAAGGATAAATGAAAATACAATGACTAGGTAAAGTGACGGATTATAAATAAAGCTAGGGCCACAGTAGTGGACATGATAAATGAACCAAAAACACTAGGACTATTGGAAAGGACATGTTAGAAAAATAAGAACGCCTGTTGAAATGTAAAATATAAAAGAACGCCTAATGATAGGACCGAATGAATGGGCATGACGGTGAAGCGGCAAGCTGCACAACAACAAGCACTCACATCGATGTGAGCGATTAGTAATGAGCAAAATCAACAATACATGAAAAAGAGAAGATAGCATCACCCGGTGGGTGGAGAAAAAGCGTCACCCAGCGTGTGGAAGAAAAACCATGATAAATAGAAATTTGCGTCCCCATCAGGGTGGAAAGAAACATCACCACCCACAAAAAATAGTCCAAAAGAAACTCATGTCACAAAATTGCAATGGAGTGCCAAACACAAGATTTGGCACAGCCAGACATAGCTAAAGAGCAATAGCACAATGCACAATGATATCCCAATGTACTGTGAACAAAGAGCTCAACGGCTAGCTAGAAATGAATTCCCTGGCAAATGATGCATAAGGATAGCACAATGCACAATGATAGCACAATTTACAGTGAAAAAGATCTCAACAACTAGCTAGAAAGGAATTCCCCAAGACAACTAGAATGAGGCGGGACTAGCACCCTGCACAAAATTAGAATGTGCCCAAGATAATACCTCATGCACAATAACTCAATATACGCCACATCTAGGGAAAGATAAGCATCAAAAAGAAAAAATGATCCACTAGAAACCCATGTCACAAAATTGCAATGGAGGGCCAAACGCAATACTGGGCACATCCAGACACGGCCAAAGAGCAAATATGCAAATGGTGTATAATGATAGTGTTGGAAACACGTAAACTGGACAAAAGAACTTCAAGAACGTGATGCCAAAACAGCAACTTGCCAAAAAATGAGGCTTAAGTTTGAAGAAAAGTAGGATGGCTATGCACAAGCAATGTATGTCAAATGTGAGACCAAAATCAAGGTGAGGTTCTGGCCAAGAGAACGAGGAAACGAAAGTCAACAGCGGCGAGGTCCCAGTGGAGTGCGAGGAGGTTATCCATATGGTAGAATGACGACATAGAAGGACATATTGTGAGCAAAGCTAGGGCCGTACTGATGGTCTGCAATAAGAAAGCCAACGAGGGAAAGTTATTGTGATCAAAGCTATTCACGGAAAGATAAGCCTACTGCGAATATGACAAAGTGGAGCTAATGAAAACAAAGAATCTCCCAAATCCATAAAATGGGTACACCTAACAACATCACCCGTCACCCATGTTCAAGAACAGAGAATGCAACTTCGTGAAGCAACAAAATAATTGCGCTAATAAAGTGAACAAAGGAACCCCGGATGATCATGCCAACAAAGAAGAAAAAATCGTAAATGCAACCCCAAATATTCAAATCCAAATATAGGACCAAAACCAAATACATAATATACATATAAGAAATTTAGCCACAAAGGACAAAGAGGTGGAAAACATGTCACAAAATACTTTAATGGGACAGAAAAGGTCTCAAAAAAGGTCTCAAAAAATTTAAATGAGAGAGAGAGAGAGAGAGAGAGAGAGAGAGAGAGAGAGAGAGAGAGAGAGAGAGAGAGAGAGAGAGAGAGAGAGAGAGAGAGAGAGAGAGAGAGAGAGAGAGAGAGAGAGAGAGAGAGAGAGGAGAGAGAGAGAGAGAGAGAGAGAGAGAGAGAGAGAGAGAGAGAGAGAGAGAGATGGAGGCAAACCCGAGAAGAGGAAGCTCATGCTATAGATGAGCCTGAAAGTGATCAAAGTGGGCCAGGTTGACAAAAGAGTGGAGATGGTTATGGGCAGGACAGTTGTGTGGAAGGAAGAGTGGAGAGAGCGAAGACGGCAGCAAGGTGAATCAAGGTCAAATCGAAATCCCAAGCTCAAGATAGAACTCCAAGTCTAGAATGAGGTGAAGTACGCTAACCCCTCCCGCGCATCCAACCAGAGATACCTGTAGAAAAACATTGAAGGAGCACCACTAGAGTTGAAAATGAATATTTGCAAACCCTAAATATCTTGGATTGGTGAGGTTGAGGATACAAACCCACAAGCTATAGAAAAATAAAGACATGCTTTAAATATAAAAATACCACAATAAATCCAGAAGAACGAAATGGATGCATTAATTTAATGGGTTGAGACATAGGGTGTCAAATAGAGGATCAACATTAGAGAAGCAAGAGAGACGTAGATAACAAGGGTCAAATGAATATCCGTAAATGAAATAGGATAGAAGAAGCTTGTTCAAATATGAGACGATCAAAAGAGATAAGTTGGCAAGAGGAGCCCAGTTAAAGCTATCTATGATGAGAGGATAACAACATAAGGAGATGAGATGAGGCCCGTGAAAACGAAGTATGTACGATGACTACAAGAGAAGAAGCATACGTTAGCGGGAATATTAAACTCAACCAACTAAAGCTAAAAACAAAATGGGTTAGCGGGAATATTAAACTTAACCAACTAAAGCGAAAACCAAAATGGATTGACAGTACCATGGCTCGAACCCTCATCCATAAGATGATAAACCTACACCCTAACACGTCAACCATCTGTTATCTGTGCAAGATACAAAAAGCGATCGAAGGATGCCATCCGAAAAAAGAACCTGGACCAGAGATGCATGCGAGAAGCGTGGCTCCTTCAATTGACATGCATAAATCAGCCAGCATGCACGAGGCAATTGTGCTAAGGAAGATTGAATCACGCCTGAAAAATGCATAGAAACCGACAAAGCAAGACGAAGACTTCTCAGATGCCAGAGCTGCCCAAATCTCTATGAATGGATTCGATTCTGACGAGTCTGCCCTGCATGCAACAAAATACTGCAAAGAAAGATACCAGGGCGCCTTCAACCATTGGTGTCCCTGTGAAGAAAAACCCGTCTGCTATCTGTGCAAAAAACGAAAACAATCGAGGAGTTCCATCCGAAAAAAACCATCTGGACTAGATGCATGCAACAAAAGCGACTCCTTCAAGTGACATGCACAAATCAGCCAGCATTCACGAAGAAATTGCGCGAAGAAAGAAGAAATCACGCGTCAGATTGTGAATCCTCTGCATAGCATGCAAAGCAAAGAAATTTCTTTCAAAAAACCATGAGAAAGAGCAAGCGAAAAGGGAAGGAAAGAGAAAGAGCAATCTAAAAGGGCAGGAAAGAGGAAGAGCAATCTAAAAAGGAAAAAAAGAGAAAGAGCAAATCTCCAAAGAGGAGAAAAGAGGATGGATAGAGCCAAGAGAATAGAAGAAGAGCTGCTGTGAGAAGACGCCGATAACCGATCCGAAAGAGGAAAGGGCCTTATATAGTAACTCGGCCCTTCCCAGAATGGCGATCCGATGGCTCGGATCGATGCTATTTTCATTTGAATCTTAAGTTACTAAAGGCGTATACCTTATGATCATGGTATGTTATATTATTAAATTATGTGATTCTCAAATTCTTTGCATCGAAATGTTAAGTTATTAAATCTTCTTGCACTTCATAGTGACGTCTTCGATCCAACAAGGGAAAGTTCTTTCTTCTTAAATTGGTTTATGAATATCAACACTCAATAGGCATTTAGTACGCTGGATTTAGCAACCCAAGTCTTATGCTCTCTATCCTATACAAAACTAACATTATAGATTCCAAACACAACCTTGAGACCATGTTCTAATTCAACGTACAAATTGTCCCTACTATAATCTCCTATAATCTTCACTTAAAATATATGCCCACTGTCTTATAAGTGCTTAGACAATAGACATAAAAAATGTCCAACTTCTAACACATTTAAATTTCAAAGCTAGCAATGCATACATATAAGTGAATCATGTGAGAACATTGCCTTCCTTCTCTCCCCTTTTCCATTTCAATAGCAATCTATATAACACTTCCAAAACATCTACGGTATTATGAAAGTCCAGGCTAAAGCTCGGGTGTATTTGGAACCATCTCTTCAAGTTGTTACTAATGTTTAATTTGCTTTACTACCCTCCTTATTGCCATTTTCAAAATATCTTTCTAAGGGTTTTCATCCTATATTATTGTCCTTAGGAGACATTGAAGATCAACTATGTGAAGCAATTATATAGTACATCGAGGTTCAATATTAGGTTGTGAGTATTTGTACTTCGTCCAACATAACATAATCAAGTTTAAAGTCCCAAATACCACATATATAAAATCTATATATTGCACTCACATACAATACATAAAATCTATATATTGCACTCTGTGTCTATGGATCTTAAAAAGTTCCTCCAAGCCATATTGTCTGTTCTAGCCAACAATGAAACAAGCACCTTCAAAATGTTACTAAGCCCCACAATGCCAGGCACCATAACTAGTTATTCTTATATTGTATCCTAGAATTGTAATTTGAGCTTAGTTTGCGTTGTGGGATGACTTAGAAAGAGTATAATGTGGCCAACCTAATATAATATCATAATTATGGCATGTATATGACAATTGAAACAAAAACAAAGGCCATTCATCGTAGGTATGGCTGAGGATCGGAAGTGGTACAGGGTTTCAAGCGAGAACAGTGGTTAAAGTTGTTTGATTCCCTGCATTTGGCAGAGTCGTCGGGTGACTCCAAATTTACTGGGCATATGCTCGACATGACAGATGCTATGTCAATACCCTAGCAACGGATCTGGCACCTCTGCTACTCTCCTCAGTTAATTTCCCAGGGTAGTTGTGCAGTCAGGCCGGCGCGTATAGTGTTCAAATTAAATACTAGTTACATGAAGGCCGCTAATTTCTCCTGGGGATGCCGGCAGATCTGGTTTCGTACCTTTCCCGATAACTTCGGGATGTCAAGAATGGTGAAGACCTTGGCTGAGGTCAATTCATTCGCAAAGTCGTGGGGAAGACGGAGGGCACAACAAGAACGGGAGGTGTTAAATGCATTGTATCGCGAACTGGAAACCCTCAGACTTCAGCCTTCTGATAGTGTGCGAGAAAATGAGATATTGCGTCTCATTACAGCTGACGAGTCCAAGAGCCGCTCAGGCAAGGGTGAAGGCGGGGATCACATGGCTAAGGGAAGGGAACACCAATTCTCGAATGTTCTTCAAGGCTGCGCGTCAGAAGAAATATGCGGCATCAATGTCGTCATTAACATTGCCTGATGGCCAAATTCTTCATTCGCCTGCGGATATTAAACAGGTTGCCTTTCAACATTTCTCCCACTTCTTCCAGGAAAAGACGTATCAATACAGCGAGTTATGGAGGAAATTGTGTTCATAAGGTTTCATGCAAGGTGTCGACAGATAGGAGGCAGGCGCTATGGCTAGATGGCATTCCTGTACTGGAGTTTTTCCAGGAATATTGGGAAGGGATAAGGGATTCAGTGTTGTGGACTTATCAAGATCTGCACAGGGCAGAGCCGTTAGACTATAGACTTAATACTGGATGCATCTCGTTAATTCTGAAGGTGAAGGATCCATTTACCATTTCCGACTGGCGTCCGATTATGCTTCTGTCGGCGATATACAAGATAATTGCGAAGGCCCTATCGCTCAGACTTCAAATTATCCTAAAGGATGCTATTAGTCATATGCAGTCTGGTTTCATCCCTGGTAGACATATTCTCAATAACGTAGCGGCAACATTTGAGGGCATTCATTGGGCGCGCAAAACAGGTCAGCAGATAGTGTTTTTGCAAAAGCCTATGATAGTGTGCACTGGGAGTTTCTGAAGAGGATGATGTTAGCCTTTGGGTGTGGTGAGAGCTTTATTGCGGTGGCTTTGAAACTCCTAACATCTGCCAGAGCCACCGTCCTCTGTCATGGTGAATCTTCATCGATCTTTAGGGTGGGATGTGGAGTTCATTAAGGATGCCCATTGGCCCCTTACCTATTCGCCATTGTTGCAGAAGCCCTCTCGTAGTTGCTGAACTCGGCGGTGGAGGCGGGTGTCATAGAGGGGTTAAGGATGGCGGACGGGTCACAAGAGATAGGAAGTCAGTACGCCGATGATTCCTTCCTTTTCTTACAGGCCGACGAAAGGAATTTATTGAACACGAAGGATCTCTTGGACACGTTCTCTAATGCCTCAGGCTGTCTAATGAACTGGACGAAGTGTTCTGTGTTGTGGCTGTCAGCAGAGCCCATGCCCGCCATGTTGTCTCACTTTCCTTGGCGAACGCAACCGCAGGGCAGATGCTCTAGGCTCTTGGATATCCCATTTGGCATCGACATTTCGGCGGTAGGCATTTGGGGGGATATTTTGGTAGGCCTGCATTGGCACTTTAATTTTTTGGAAAGGTGGAAAACTCTCCATGGATGGCAGGATCACAGTAACGAAGTCGATTTTATGCTCAACGCATATTTATATGGCATCTATCATCCTTGCGCCAGAGAGCAAGATCCTGGAAATTACCTCTATGATCCGTAACTTTTTATGGGGAGGTAATGAGGAAGGGGCAGTGGTTAAGGTTGCGTTATGTGTTACCCAAAGCTGCGGGAGGCCTGGGCATCTTAGACCTCTCTCCATAGCAAGGTCCTGATCTCCAAGTTCATTTTTGCAGTCCTTGAGAATGAGCTGGACTCACCTGGCATGGTTTTGCTTCATCAATCTCTGTCTCATTCGGTAGTTCTCCATAAGTCTGGTGTCCCTGCGCATCTTTCTTGGGCGTTATTCGCGGATATCAGGCCATATGTCAATGCGTCTCCCTTTCTGAAGGGGCTCGTACGAGCCTGATAGCAAGTCCGCGTGTTATTTGTGATTGACGCTTCGAGTTGTATCTAGTTAGCGTCATCGCCATGGTGGATCCCTCTCGGCCCGGGTGCATCACCTTTGGTATTGACATCATCTGTTGATCCTTGGGTTTAGGACAAGTGGACACAACATGGGTTCTTGGCAGTGGAGGATTGGTATTTTGATGGGCAGCTGGTGCCCTGGCAGTCCTTTCGTCACAGGTTTCGGCTTCAGGAATGAGATAGCGCTATCTGGCTCGAGTGGTAAATGCTCTGTCATTGAACCCTCCTCAAGGGACGGGTCGAGTGTGGCGGTGTCATCCGAAGATCGACTCGACCTCTCAAACTTTGTGAAGTCTTGTTATGAGCTTCTGGCAATTCAGGATGAGTTGCCCCCCTCGGACGGCTGGGATCTACAAGTACCAGGAGATGATTGGACCAAAATCTGGAGATGGGTATAGAACTCAATTTCGCCCCCCCAAGGCTCGTGTATTATTGTGGCAGACAGTGCACCGATCCTTGAGGGTGAACACGTGAGTTCACGGCATAAAACCATTTATCAGCGACTTGTGTCCAATGTGCGGTGGTTGTGCTGAGACCTTGGAACACTGCATGTTCCTATGTGCATAGATTCAGCCCGCATTGCATTGGGTCCAACGCGTCTGTCATACCTCTTTCCGTAGTCGAGAGGTTCTTTTAGGGATGTATCCTAGCAGGTGGTCCCAGGTTAAGAGACTGGCCTTCCATCTATGTAAGGCTTGGCTATTGTGGCTCATATGGAAGCGTCGACGCATGAAGGTTTTCAGGAAGGAAGAGGTGCAACCTGGTGCATTGATCTCTCAGTTGAGGTACAAATTATACCTCTCCTACCTGGCTTCTCTCGGAAAGAACAGTTCAAGGTGGCTATCTGGGAAAGGACCCTCCTTATTATAGACAGTAACAACGTGTTCATTCCATGGGTCGTAGGTAGGTTTACGAGCTATCCGGGCTGTCGCTCGAGCATGGTCGCCTGGGCATGTGTACCCCTGTATCGCTCTTCTTGTACTTTATTTCTTACTAATTAGTTAATTTGATCATTCAAAAAAAAAGGGGGGGCCAAAAGTACTTTTGAAGAAAAAGTTTCTATAAGCAAGTTTAAATATATCATAGTTATTCCTATTATAAGTCTTTTGGGTTTTTTGTTCTCATTTCTTTTCTTCTTACTAATTAGGCAAGAACGACACGTGTCCTAGTTTCAATGTTCCAAATTTGTGCAAAACCTAAGCGATGTAGACATTAGACAAAACCTAAGCCTTGCGATTGATATGTGGCAGATCTAGCCTTGGGTATATATGCACATAGAATATCCACCCTTAATTATGTAATGTACGAATCGACATGTGGCTTAATTCATCATTTCAAACTGTACGAATCATCATGGATTTCAAATGTTGAATTGACATGTGCCTTATTTCATTTATGAGAATGATTTTGAATGATTATGCCTATTATATTAATACATGTGGCTTAAAATGTGAGCACGTAGCTGAAGAAAGGCAATGACATATGTCGATTCTCTTCAATATAATTAGATATGGAATCTCTATAATATCAATTTTGAATTATTATGCCTATGAAATATATTATACATTATATGGAGCCAGTCATGCATACATATAAGTGAACCATATGAGAACATTGCCTTCCCTTTCTCCCTTTTTCATTTCAATAGCAATCTATATAGCACTTCCAAACATCTACACACCAATACTGAAATAATACGATATTATGAAAGTCCAGGATAAAGCCCGGGTGTATTTGGAACCATCATCTTCAAATTGTTACTAATGTTTAATTTGCTTTATTGCCATTTTCAAAAATATCTTTCTAAGAGTCTTCGTCCTCAATTGTTCGTGGGCTTCCGCATGAAGGCCCTTGCCTTGCAATACGACGGTTGCCCGAAACTCCTACAGCTCTTGGTCTCATGCCTCGGCTTTCCTCTGAAGCGCTCTCAACTCTGACTGACTCGCTTCAAAGGCAGTCTGCACGAGTGGCGGCCTCCGTGACTTCTGATTGGAGGCAGAAGATGGTTGCCCTTGTCTCTTGATCAGCATGCTGCCTATCTTATGCCATGGTCTCTATGACGGTGGAGAGGAACTCCACACGAGCCCGCATATCAACAAGATCTTGCTTCTGCTGTCGTCTTTCGAAGTGTGCCAAACGGATGTCGTCTTCCAGTTGTTGTGTATGGGTCTCCATCTCTGCAATCCGCTGCCTCTATGCTGCCAGTTATCTTCTGAGAACATGAAGCATCGAGGACTGAATCTCTTCTGCCAGGTCTGCAATTCGGGTCCTGTTGCATGCGATTCCTGCCTCCAGTTTTTTCAAGGCCGTCGTCTGTGCCTGGTCCACCATCGGGTCTGAACAACAATCAATTTCCTCTAGGGTCGATCTTGCTGATTAGGCCTTTGCCCGTGCCTCTCTCCTCATGGAAGTGGCCTCTCCCTTGTTCTTGCCGTCTCGTCGGAGCTATTTTCGTGGGGGACCATCCGCTCAATTCTCTTGGGCGGGCTCGTCCTGCCTGAGATCGGTAGCTTGGGGGCATGCATGGGCATTAGTCGGGGGTTGGGCTTGGGCCTGGGTTTGGGTTGTGGCTTGAGGGGTGTCTCCTTTCAGGTGGGGGTTTGGGTGGGGGGTATATAAGTGGCCATTGTTGATTGGAGTCCGCAAGGTCAAGGATTTAGGGATTCAAAGATTAAAAGGGAAGCATAAAGATTAAAAGCGCACAAGGAGTATTTAGGGATTCAAAGATTAAAAGGAAAGCATAAAGGATGCCCACCCTTAGTGGTTGGCATGGGGGGTTTGGGGGGAGTTCAATTCCGGTTATTGCCGGAATTCTTTTGGAATGGGAAGGAGTTGGAAGGTGGGCTATTTGAGCTCTTGGCCTTGAGTCTAGAGAGAGAATATAACTTGAAGACTTAGAACCAGAACCTAGGCTTCAATGAGACACAAATCTAGACACAATCAAAACTCCAGAGAGAGAGTGTGGCTAAAGTACCCCAGGGAGAGAAAAAATCGAACCTAGGTTTCAATGAGACACAAATCTAGACACAATCAAAACTCCAGAGAGAGGGTGTGGCTAAAGTACCCCAGGAAGAGAAAAAATATGTGGCTAAAGTACTCCAGGGAGAGAAAAAATGTGTTGGGCACAAAGGAGACAAACTGTGCCAGGAGGAAGGATGGAACAAGGAAGAAAGGATTGTGCAACAACTGTGAGAGCCAATTCTAGAGAGAGAAAGAGAGAAGCAAGGCGCTAGAGAGAGAAGTCTAGGAGCAAGGCGCTAGAGAGAGAAGCATAGGAGCAAGGCGTTATGTTTTTATTGTCCAGATGGGAGATCTAGCTCAGACACCGGTTAGTAGTTAATCCTTGGTTGTTTAGATGGATGATTAATCTCTTATTGATGTTCTATTTGAAGTTATGAATGGATTTATAAATTATGGCAGTTCTTCTGCTGCACCTCTTGTGCTTGTGGGATTACGGGGGGTAGAGACCTAAAGGCTATGTAGAAGTAGAGATAGTCCTAGCTAGGCCTCCCTTAAATCCCATTAAATGCGGCCTGTGGGTCCTACCTTCAGTGTCCTACTCTCAATCCAGGGTCCTACCTTCAGTGAAATACTATCGACCCTATTTGGAAAGAGCTTGTGAGGGATAGACAATTGTGGACCCTTTGACAATTATTCTTTTCTGGCTTGCCAACCTTCTCAACAGTATTCACTAATTTAGAAGGGCTCTGAGCTCGTGCCAGGCACAAGGTTCTCTCTTTATTGTTATGCACTCATGTTCTATGATGGTTGTTAGTGTATTCGTATTGAATTGCTCTCTCTTGTTGAAAGCGTCCCATACATTCCAGGTCGAAAAGCATCCTATTTGAGTGTTTTTCAAAATGGAATATCATGGAGTGTTTAATCTCTTACTCGCAAGTTAGTTGTTTTGTCATAAGTTACCATTGTAAATGTATAGTTTAGGATATGAGGTTTTATATTGATTCGAATAATTTAAACTTCTTGCACAATATTCCATGGCATTTTCCAATATTCCAATGTATAGTAATTCGAATACACAATACGTTTGCCAACATCTCAAGTCCAAAGCTATATTTCAAGACTGTTATCAATAACGCTTACATGATTTAATAAGTTAACATTTTGTTATGAAAGTGATACAATATATCCCAAGTTTTATAGAAGATGCAAATTCTTAAAGGATTCTATACAATCATCAAACATATCTTCAATGGTTTTAAAGTTGAGACCAAGTGCGCTTATCTTAGATGTCTTAAGTACATAAAATGGGACTTTGATTGTGTTTGGAAATCTGCAAAGATAGAAAAGAATATATAGGTTAGGTATGTGCTTCAACAATCTACAATTAGTTTTCCAGTTATTTAACTTACTTAGTAGGGATCGACAGCTTTGGGTAATTTTTTGCTAAAAGTTCTCCAAGTTCATGATTCTCAAGTTCAATAGAGGAGCAAATATATCGGCCTTCAGCTTCGGGTTTTTCATATACTAAAATATGTGCCTTTGCTACATCATCAATATGGACATACCCCATTCGTGAATGCATTGCAAATTTCTTAGTATCACCTGTTATACACATTGCAAATTTCTTAATCCAAACAAAAGTACACGCAAAATATGTAAAATATCAGTAAAGTATGATTTAAGGAACATATAATAACAAGACAAATGTGCATATAGTACACACATGCATAGTGCGACATTGCACTTGACTTTGAATTGAATTTCTAAAGGTGGTTTCATTGATCATGAATTGAATACTGACTCATCTTGAGAGAACACGTTACATATATTAGCATGTTGGCTTCAAGGACGTATATCTGACTCATCATGAGTGGTTGTGGTGTTGGATTGATCGAATATTTTGGGCAATCCAATAGCCAAAAATGTTTTAGATGCCAAAAACAAGGGTATAGCTCATGACTTTATTAGAATACGAGTACCATTAGAGCTATAAATCCTTTTTGGAGAAAGATGTAGGCTATATACTATATTATGTCAATGTGGATGAATTACACTTTTACTTTGTCAAAATGATATGCTTTTGGTGTACAAGGGGGGGATGTAAAGGAAAACTTGCAATGGAGGAAACAACATGCAAAGATTTAATAAAGAATAAAGTGGCCTTTTTCTTTTTCTTTTATTTATGGAGTACAAAAAGCATCATAAAGATGCATTCCAAGATGAATCCATAATATAAGGTGAGTACTAAAGAGTAAAGTTAACTAATAAGACCCCAAAATTCAATAGCCATGAATGGGACCTCTTTGACAATAAAGAAAGCATAGGGGCAAAATAGAGAATTGAATAAACAAATACTTGTTTAGATACAATGGCGATTTGACAATTTTATACATATGCAATAACATTATGGATTTGGCTTGATGCAAAAACAGATTTGGAGAGCAACTAGAAAAATCTTCCTCTCTTCCTTTTTCATTTTTTTAATCTCCCCCTTTTTTATGGGAAGAAAGACCTAGTTGATATGTTCTTGTAATAATATGAAGTTGAACTTTGAATCTCTATACTCTTTTTACTCCTTACATTAAAAGACAACATTTATTTTTGTATTTATTAGCATCCTCAGCGAGGATAGGAATAAATGAAACATTTTCTTTGATTCTCACTCTAAATTTCCATGTAGGGCTAGATTATGTACCTTTTAGCAAATTAAGCACATCCAATACGGTGCTACTCAATGTCGAGGGAAGTGTTGGTCCTATGACAAAGCTTGGTAATACAACCAAGAGGTTGAGATGATTTTCTTTTGCAAATTTCCATGCCGTCATTTCTGCTACTGTTTTCGCTAAGTGGTACCATAACTGTAAACAAGAAACAAAAAAAGGAAAAGAAAAAAATAAGTGGATAAAAAGCGGGTTTTTTTTTTTTTTTTTTTTGGGTGAAGTGAAGTGTGGCAAGAGAGGGAGTAGCAAGAGGTTAAAACTAAAATTAATTAATGTATGGTGGCCAAGAAGGGGGAGGGGGGGATATGAAGCAAGTCTACGCCTATTAAGAGAGATAAAATAGAGAGATCGTGAAAAGCGAGAGAAGAAGAGATATATAAGATGTGTGGATTGGTATAAAATCTGTATATAAGTTTGTACATAGCTAAGCCACAACAATTGTAAAAGGAGCATTTCCAAAAATGTTAAGTCTTGCCAACATATTATAGAAAACTATCATAAAAGTCATTCGTTGCCCAAATTGTGGGGTGATATATTATACCTGATGTTTAATACAAAATTCTTGGGAGCTCCAAACCGATTCATCCAATTCTCCATTGGCAGGAAAATCTTCGATGAACCTTACTGCAGCAGTAGATGATGTCAATACAACTCTTTTAACAGATGCAGATTTGGCACACGATTTTAGGACATTGAGTGTCCCTTGGATGGCAGGTATGAGCATCTCCTTCTACAAATACATCATCACTAACTTGGATACAACTACATAAATAACCAACAATGTTTAACATACCTCTGGATCGTCCTTAATGGCTACAACAGGAGAGGCAGTGTGAAACACACCTTGGCAGCCATTAACAGCCTCATCAAAACTACCATCATCAAGAAGGTCAGCCTTGATGAGCTGAAGGCGCTCCCGCGCTCCATACAACCTAAGAAGATGCTCATTTTTTTCTAAATCATCTATATAGATCTTCACTTTGTCAGCAAATGAAGCTTATCATGTTTAAAATTTGAGCACTTTACCTGGCTTGCGCACAGTTGCCCTCACCCAATATCCTCTCTCTAGAAGGCATTTAATTAACCAAGATGCCAAGAAGCCCGCGCCTCCTGTTACACACACAGTCTCCATGTCTTTCAAAAATTCAGTCCCTTGGGCCACCCATTTGTTAAATGCGAGCACATGCAGCCTTCATGTCCTGCCTACCTACCTACCTTCTCATCACAAATGTATGCTTGCATTATAAAATAGTAAAAAAAGGAGGAGAATACAATAAGAATCATTATTTATTTGAGGTATTTAATAACCGAAGCTATTCTAGGATTTTAAATCCTCTTTTCTTTCTACAATAACTATCTTTTGCAAATTTTAGATGATGGGTTTTGAACATTAAAAGTTTAGCAAAGATTTACGACGCAAAGAAAATATTTAGGACTATCACACGAAGATCATCAACAATTGAGATAAAAATGTGAAACAACACTTTTACAACTTTGATTATGTTGTGAATATATAGCACAAATAAAAGAAAGATCCAATAGAAAAAATAATCACCTTAGTTCGCTGGTTATATTTTTAATAGGACATTGTGTTATTTTAATAGAGGTTTGAGGCCACATACAAGAGGTGTCCAGAAGCCCCAGCATACACTGTGTGTTGTAGGATAGACGGTCCAATGACCGCGGTAGTCCAGGATGATTTGGGGTTCTAGGGGGATTTGATTTGGATGTATAAATGATCATACCCAAAACCATACACTTAATGATATTGAATGGGTTGTTTATCAAAACATATATAATTTATACTGTCCAATAGGCACGCCCACGTGGCAGCAAATCCTACATTCTAAAGTCTAACTTTTTGTTTTTCCTAGATTTCATATTTTTTCCAGCAAAAATGATTATTGCGACACGATTGCAAAGATCAGATTCTACCGAATAGATGGAGTGATTTCAGATAGACGCTCCTGTGGTTCCCGGACTTCATTAGCATACACATAAGCCAAGAAGATCAGCTCCGCAGCTGGTTCTCGAAACTTGAAGCTTTTCGCCAAGAATCGTTTCTGGTTCAAAATACGATTGAGGTGAGAATGAGAATGAGAATGAGAGTGAGGTACTACTGGCTTCATTCTGATAGCTTTGTTGATAGGTGATATTTTGGATTTTGGCAACGTCAGAAGGGGTCAGAAGGAGCTTTCATCTGCATGCTTTTGGATAAGTAACTTTTTGTATTTCTCGGATAGGTTTAAACAAAGCACAGCCTGTTCATTTTGATGTGCGTTTAATATTAGAATTTATATTTGTAACTTGTATATCTTTTGTATGACGTCCATTCGTCTGCATTGTCGATCCATTATGTTGCCGTATAACCATTTCTTTGCGTTTTTCATGTGCTCCTTAAACACATTCTCATGCTTCTTTCATTTTTAACGTTAGCAAAATTCCTTACAACCTGTTGTTTTTCTAAGGCCAAGCAATCTAATAGTCTATGGCATCTGTCTAATTAAGGTGGAAAATATGTATAACTGAGGAAAGAAGACCTTTTTACACAATTTATTTCTCCCACTTGCTGCATCACTATAAACAAATGGCCATCTGCAACAATATACAGCTAGATTTCCATAAGGTGCATGATAAATGGCATGAGGTTACAGATTGACTGAAGAATCTAGTATTGGAATGTCTGAAGATTAATACTAAATAGTGGGAGTTGTCAGAGGAATATGATGTATATTGGATCCTTTGACATAGTTGCCTTCACTGCTTGGCTTCTACAAAACCAAGGCATTTCGGAATGGGATAATATAACTCGAGAAGAAGACCCGGTCATCCCTAGGCCTGCAAATCCAATTTTTTCCAATGAATAATGGATGAACATTCTCATATAATAGAAGGCCTCCCCGGATGAAGATCTAACCAAAGGTATAAAATTGGACTTTCAATCAGTTCGAAAGAAATATAATCATCTGGTAAAGAATAATGTTATTGGGTGGTTCGAGAAAGAGGGTTCTAGCCACAATCTTCATTCAGCCTCATGAACTTAATCCGATATACTGGAATGAAGAATATTTTCAAGGAATCTTCAACTCACTAGGCTAATACATCTCCTCCTCCTTCCGCCCAGACCGACCCCTATGTCCAAATTGACTCCTTAAACACATACCCCGGGAAGTGACATTCTTTGATCTTTTCGAATCTAAATGCACAATGCAGTTTAACTGGAGCGGCCTCCCCACACGTTGTGGTATTTGTGGAAAGAGACTCCATGGTGGAGGAAAGTGTATTCCTACAAGAAAACCTCAGGAAACAGGAGCCTCCTCAGCATCACTCATAGACATGAACTTAAACAGCTGGAACTCGAAGAGGGACAAAGACAAAGTGTCCTCTTTCACAGCTCAAGGACCTTGTAAGCCCCTGGGCCCGAGAGTCTGGCAATGAACGCTGGAAAAAGATACAAAGAAAAAGACAAGACCAAGAGAGGATTCGTCAGGCCAATTGGGACCTCTCACAAAGAATAATGCAAGCCTTTATCGAGAAAAAAAATAGGGGAACAACGAAAAAACACAGGTTATGAGGCGGCAAAATAAGCAGGTATCCTTCTCAAGGAAAAACCATATGGCAGAGTTCAACCTGGATAGCCCCCAAAAAAATCTATGTACAAGAACCTCAGCTTGAGCTCGACTCCGATAAAATATCCCTTCACTCTGAGGTACTAAATCCAGTTGAGCAAGTTGGAAAGGAAGGGATAGATATAAAGCATGAGAAGACAATAGAAAGGATGGAGATACAAGAGGCAGAGGTGGATAGAGAGGGTGCAATAAATTGAAGAGATTTAGATACTGGAAATATATACTCTCCTTTGGCCATGGAAGACACAATGGACTCGGACAGGAATGGGGAGGTCATAAAGAATGAAGACATATCCAAAAAAAGAGGAAGGAAGGGTGGGGGGAAATAATTGGAGAACAACCTCCTTCCTCCCCAATTTTTTACCATGAGAATTGTTACATGGAACTTAAGCGGCATAAAGGGCCCAATTAAAAGGAGGAGATTCATTACCCTAGCAAGAAGTTATAAGGCTGATATTTTCATGATCCCAGAGCATCAACTTCCCACTTTTGAAGCCTCTAATCAGGGTGACTGGGTAAAGAAAGGAGCAAGATCCTCCTTCCTAGCAGCTGATGGTACCAAAGGAGGAACGACTATGATTTGAACTACCCTTGATGTGGCCTCCTCATATTGCAGCCCTTCATATCGCATGACGTAAAAAATACTATCTATCTATCTATCTAATAGGTGCCATTGTATTATCTTGAATGTTCAGAATCATCATTTAAGGGTACTGAACATTTACGTCCCTACTGATTCTAATGAGAGAGCTCCTATGTGGAGGGAGATTAAAGAATGGATCCTTGATCAACATGTAGTTAAAGACGGATCATGGGGGGGACATGAACAATACTCTCCAATGGGATCTTAAGCTTGAAAATAAAATTAACATCTTTAGAAATGAGACTGTTGAATGGGATAGCCTCATGCATGATACTAGTCTAAACTATATCCCTCAGTTAACACCAAATACTCTTGGTCGAATAAAAGAACTGTAGAGCAAAGGAAGGAAGGAAGGAAGGAAGGAAGTTTATTTTAACGTCCACGGAGGCCAGAGGCCTATGAGACGGTACATGCAGAGAACATGCAAAAAAGCCAAAAACCCCAACACCAAAAACAAACAATGTAATCAGACAAGAGAACCCTACTACCGGGATGAAAAAACCCCCACTTGGGAGGAAAAACCCTAAAATTAGGCTCTCAAATACCATGCCCCCGAAGAGCAAGTCTGACGGCCGAAATCTGCAGGATGTAAGCTCCCAGTCGCGCTACCATAGGTGATGCGAGTAACTGATGTAGCGGTGTGTCAGAGCATCTAAGATCAGTGTGCACTGCTCGGACATGGGCATATGCTGGGCACCACTGGAGGGCATGGTGCTCATCCTCTATCACGTGCATCTCACAACACTGACATATCCTCTCCTCCCTGGGGATCCCGTGCCCGCCATTCACCCCCCAGCGACCTATTTCAATTCTGAGGTAATGGGAACCCGTCCTTATGGCAGCAATAGCTCTCCATTTCTTCACAGAGATGTGTGCTTTCAAGTACCGATGGGGTCAGGACTTACTGTACCTTAGACAAATTCTATGTTTTCAATCCCAGTATCTCTAGTCTTGACAACTGCATTATTACAGGTGATGAAGGAAATATCCTTTCAGACCATTCCCCTCAAATTATGGACACTAAGGAGTTCTCCAATAATGCCAAGCCATCCAACTTCCCTTTCAAGTTTAACTGTTGTTATTTGAATAATTCGACCTATTACACTGATTTTAGACAATATTATCTCACTCAGCCTGCTATACAGTCTCACCAATCCATGAAACTGTTTTATAATAAGCTTAAAGCCTGCAAGTCATGGATAAAACAATGGGGGGAAATTAGACAAAAGAAAATGGATGAGGAAAAAAACAAGCTTCTTAATGAAATGAGAGAGATTAGGCAAAATTTAGTAGCCAAACCCCTAAATGTTGAGCTTCACAGAAAGGAGGTTATCCTTGAAAACAATATCAAAGCTATTGAGGAAAGAGAGGCCAAAGGAATGGCCTTGAAAGCCAAAATTGCTCAGTACAACAAGATGGACCATGGCAGCTCAAAGTATTTCTTTAGAGTAGCCAAGAATAGGCTTGTCAATAACTATATCACTACCATCAAAGATGCTAATGATGAAACTGTTCAGGATGAGCAGGGGATCAGACAAGAATTCCTTCTGCAATATACTGAGCTCTTCCAGCATATAAAGTTGTTCCCTACAGAACAAGATAAAATGAGGCAGTTTTTTCAGAATATATCTGCCTCAGCCCCCATGAAAGATTGTTCTGATGATAGCCCAGATGATAAGGAAATCCTCCATATCTTAAAGAACATGGATAAAGGAAAAACTTCAGGTCCTGATGGTTTTTCCCCGATTTCTTCCTTCCCTTTTGGAATGTTATGAAAGAGGATTTTATGAATTTTATCAAAGGGGCATGGGAAGCCACCTCTTTGTTCTCATCCTATACCTCCAGCTTCATTACTTTGATCCCTAAAACTCAGCACCCGAGTAGCCTGAGTGAGTGGCACCATATTTCCTTAACAAATACTACTTATAAAATCTTGGCCAAAGTGTTGCTCTGAGGATTCTGATGCACTCCATCATAACATCAGCATCTGTCAATCAGGTTTTCTTCTAGGGCGCTATATTTTGGACAATTATATAGCTGCTAGTGAGGCTATCCATTGGATTAGGCTTTCCAAGCAAGGGTGTATGCTGCTCAAGTTATATTTCAGGCATGCCTATGATAGCTGCTAGTGAGGCTATCCATTGGATTAGGCTTTCCAAGCAAGGGTGTATGCTCAGGCGTGCCTATGATACTATCGCTTGCAATTTCCTAAAGAAAGCTCCGATACACATAGGTATTCATCCCGCTCATATCCAAGATTATGGCCCTCAACAATATGACCTCTTCTAGTATAGTTAATGGTTCTCCTACTGAATTCTTTCCTATTATAAGGGGAGTTAGAAAAGGCTGTCCCCTAGTCCCCTACCTTTTTCTTTGTGTGGCTGAAATGCTCATTAATAAGCTTTGTGAGCCCCCCGTATTTCATATTCTAAAATCTTAGACAAAACCATATAGAGGTTCGATATTCCCTCAAAACCTTAGTCAAAATCGTATTTCATATTTCAAAATCATAGGCGCCTCCAATCATAAATGACTATAAGCATATATCCCTAAAACAATTGAATGGGTTGTTATAAAAAAAAACATAGATTCAAGATAAAAAATAATCACATTAACTCACTGGCATATTGGTTAAAGTAGTCTTATTAGGACATTGAGTTATTTTGGTAGAGGTTCGAGCCCTTGTATTCATATTCTAAAATCTTAGGCAAAGCTGTATAGAGGTTCGATATTCCCTCAAAACCTTAGTCAAAATGGGATTTGATATTTCAAAATCATAGGCGCCTCCAATCATAAATGATATAAGCGAAACGAGAGGTGCCCAGAGGCCCCAACATACGATCTGGGTCGTAGGATTGACGAATCCGACGACTATAGTAGTCCAGGGTGCACCTCATTTAGAATGCAAGAGGAAGAATGCTATAGAACACCCATGTCTCCTTCCCATAGCCAATATGCTATGCACGTCAGCCGAAATGTGTGCCTTTCTAACTTGAACATTTTACTTATTAGAAGCACTTATATATTGCCTACAGAAGCTGCAGGACTTCACATGCAAGCATGCGTAAAGACTAGCAATTGAGCTTTTTTTTTTTTTTTTTTTTTTTTTTTTTGCATCAGCCAACTCAGTGATGTATCTAGCCAGAGGGAGGAAACATAAACTCTTCAACAAGTATTTATGTCAGTGTATCGACTGACATTACACACATCTAACATAGGCTACAAATACATCCCGCATAGAGACTGCTCCAAGCAAATTCCCAGCATAATACATCTATTTTATACACATTGCTAAGGATGCCAAGCCCATTACTACGAGCAACTTGAACCTGCAGTCTAGTCTTTAATTTTACATTGTCAAAGCTGTTCCAGAAAGGTAGGAAAAAATCCTAATGATGGAGGTCAATGATTAACATATGAAGAATAGATGATAGGCCAAGAAGCCAAAGGATTATGCATGCCTTCGTTGCCTACTTTATTTGTATGGTAATACATTTGGCATCCTATACCTCCTACTCTAAAATTGCATTGAGAAGAAATCTGGGCCAACATTGTGGCAATATCAATAGTTTAGTTTGACATCTAAACAATCCTTTCTATTTCCTTTTCCCCAGGTAAAAGTCCACAACATGAGGCAATTTCAATTATGAAATCTTGAATGCTCTTACATGAAAGATCCATAACGAAATGAACATAACCTATTAAAGAACAGTAGGAAGCAAAACATTCAATGGGTAGTTGCATCTTAGAATAAAGGAACAAATTGCTCTATATGCATACCTTTTTCATTCTGATTCCCTCATTGCTACAATTGTAAAATCCAACCTTTATAACTATAATACGTACAACAAATGATCCTAGCTGCCTAATCCTGGGATGCTTTTTGTAGCTAGCAAGACCTACAAAGTTGTTGAAGCAAGCTAGACCAAGTCATAGCGCTTTGAAAGGCCTAAGATATTGATGTATCAGATGCTTCTGCATGGAAATCAATCACTTTAATAATGACAACTCAAAAAGATGGCCTTGTATGAGCTGAAACCTGCAAGTATCTCGTTGTTCTTTGCATTAATCACAATAGTAAACTGCCAAAGCATGTAAAACAGCCTAAACTTTTCAGAAATCTTGCCTAATTCTTGCAAACACCTAAAACTAATTCTTAAACTACTTTCTAGTATGCTTAAACTTATTTTTTGTCTTTTCTTTTTTTTTTTTTAGGTTTTTTTAAGTATGATTAGCAACTCAAAAGTAACGTAAGCTATTCTATCTACAAAACATAATCTGATTTTACTCTAACAAACTCAAGGCAACATGCTGTTGCCAATATCTCTTCAATGGGATTTTTAGCTCTCTTTCATCAATAACAGATCTCAGCTAGTAGAATTCTTTTCCTGCTGCTCCAATCACCTCAAAAGAGCCTTCCCATAAGTTCTCAAACTTGGCCGCCACATCCTCCCTTGCTTTGTTCCACTTGAGCACCAATTCTCCGGTTTTGAGAGTACCTTGAAGCTTGTGAGCAACCTTGAAGGCTGCTATGTCTTTGGCTTTCTTGATAAGAATTGCATTCTCTGCCTCAAACCTATGCTCACACACCTTTCTTTTAGTGCATCCTCCATTCCAAATTAATTTGATATGCCAATCTAAGAGAGAGTAACTCAAGCTCAATGGGGACAATAGACTCGATTCCATATACAAGGCTAAAAGGTGTGTGCTTTGTGGATGCCTTAATGGTGGTCCTATATGTTCATAAGGCATCATGTAACTTAATATGCCAATCCTTTTTGGAGATACTAATAGTTTTCTTAAGAATTGACTTTAGAACCTTGTTTGTTGACTCAACTCGGCCATTGCCTTGAGGATAGTAGGCCGAGCTTTTAGTGTGTTTGACTTTGAGAGTAGCTAGCAATGTAGCTATGTCTTGGTTCATAAATTGGGATCCCCTATCAGATACGATCTTAAATGGGATTTCAAACCTAGCACAGATGTTTTCATGGAGAAACCCTGCAGTAGTAAAAGCATTAGCCTCTCTAACTGGGACTGCATCAGCCCATTTTATGAAATAATCAGTAGCCACAAGGATGAATTGATGTTGAGCTGATGAAGGAGGGTCTATGGGACCTATAAAATCAAGTCCCCACACTTGAAATGGGCCTAGAGGGGTTATGGCAGTGAGGGGAGCTGGCTGCAACACTCTTTTGCCAAAGATCTGGCATTTATGACAACACTTTATAATATCATAGCAATCTTTAAGAGAGTAGGCCAGAAATACCCTGGTCTTAGTATCTTCTTGGCTGTTGTATCAACAGAAAAATGGTCTCCACAAACACCTTCATGATCTCTCCTGACCCTTGGCTGCCTAACCCTGAGATGCCTTTTATAGCTAGCAAGACCTAAAAGTCATTGGAGTAGGCGAAACCAAGCCATAACTATATGGAAGGCCTAAGACATTGACATACATAACAAATGCCCATACATAAGAAATGACCCCAAAAGCACAAGACCATGAAGTTTAACAGCAAGGAACCCGAGAATATATGCTAGAAACAAAATACTGGTTTTTGGAAACAGTAGGAAGGTTGAGAAGAAGGCATACCTTAGCATGCTCAAGTAACCTTCAGAAATTCTTGTGCTAATAGTATTTCCAAGCAAGTAAAGCAGGCAATTTAGGCAGTAAAAAAAAATGAATAGGAAGAAATAACCAATAGTCTTAGAAGACTACCTCTGCAACAAATGTAGTCAAGCTTTAAACCATATAAGCTACTACTTTAAGACAGGGCAAGCCTTTTCAATTCTAGAAGGGGAGAATTCTCTAAATACAATGGAACTCCATACCATAATAAAATGGTACAAAGAGATGAACATTTGGTCTACAACATAAGAACTCCTCAAAATACCCATTTCTTCATATGTGACATAAGACGATATTTAACACAGATCCACATGTAAAGGTGAGGTTGAACTATAAACGTTAGCATAATGGAAATTTCTTTATTCAAGATGAACAATCTCTGATCTCATTATCAAGTGCAACTAAGATTGTGAAGAGGCTCCATAGTTTAATAAAGAGTAAAGCAATACGCAACTAGTACTAATTTGGAGCAAGTATGGAGATGGAGCTCATCATATTGGCTTCAGTAAAGTGCAAATGGCTTGAGGTTCTTATCATATTGCGTAGAGCTTGCATGAAAGGGCAGTAAGCCATGCATGCATCATGCAAATCTAAGAAACATAATCCTAGAAAATTTTATACAAACGCTTACCCAGTTCAAAATAATATTATAGGGGAAAGAGAAAACGGAAGAGAAGCACAAATGTAGCATATCAAGCAGTACAAACGATAGAATAGTTTTTACCTTTTAAAAACCTTCCTTGATCTCAAACTTATGCCTTTAATATTCTTTAAAAGAAGCAGAAGTAAGAAGGCATGCTGATAAAAATCCAGAAGTTCAAAATTTATACTTGGAACTCTAGCTCATGTCCTTGAATTTGCCAAAATCGATTTGTTGATCAGAGACAGATTAGTAAGGTGTTCTTTGTTTTATTTCTACAAAAGCCAAAATGAATTTGAGCAGGTTATGATCTTAGCAATTAGAACCAAGTAAAAACATACATTGAAAGCTCCATGGATGCCACAAATCCATTGGTTGGACTACTGTTATTGCAGGATGAACATCTAAGCTTTCGACCAAAGCTTAGTGTAATGGTTTACAATGCCAAAACTTCTCTAGATGTCTTCCATCTGGCATGCACGTTTTGCCAATAAAGATAATTCATCAAAGGGACTGAAATCATACAGGCCATTTTTATAGAGATACGGCTTCCCTCTCTATGAAATTAGGGCTCACAGCTTGAATCCTTTCTGTTTCAAACAGAATTTCCTACAAGTTCTAACTGCTTCTTGGCATGAGAATGAACACGAAGATCGTCCTTTGTAAATTTTCTTCTGGATAACTAAGCTATTGAATTAGAGATTAGAAATGGATTGCATTAATTATAGTTATGATCTATAAGGGGAATAAATATTCAAGAGTTAAAATCTTACTTGAAAGAAGCTCCAATAAATTCATTTATATCCTTGATAGCCTGCTCCTTTTCAGGCAAGGGTTTAGCACATGATGCAAAGCATCTTAAACAATAAAAAATTGGCTCACCGTCGATTCTACTCCTTTAAGCACACCAACGATCGTTGTTGTCAGTGCACAATTTATTATTGTGTAGAAAAACATTGTACAATTGAGAACAATTTCCATCGACAATGACATTAATATTGTTAGAAAAAAGCGAAAAAAGCCGACTGTTTCTCTATGAAAAGTATTATTCTACATTAGACAGTAATCTCACACATGGAAAAACATCAGAATCATAGATAAATTTCCATCATTGTTCACAAGAAAGATAAACAAATGAGATGTGCCTCTTCTTACTAATGAAAGCTGCAAAAGGCATTAGTGAAATATTCAGCATCCATCTCCCAGGCCAATTGACTATGAGTGTGCTGGACATGAGCTACTTTGGCGCTTCTTGGAGAAGGGATGGTCTTCTGGCCACGAAGCATGGTCCTTAGGGCAATGCCGATGTCTGAGCACAACAGAAGAGCCAATCACGATTCCGGATAGAAGAGGTTGCCCGTCCGTCGCCAGGGCCTTCGGGAAAGGACTTTTGGGGCAAGCTGTTTCCGGAGGGTTTTTAGGGTGCATGCTCTGGCGTCAACACCCCCTTCTCTATGTCAAGACATGATGCAAGGTCCTGATCAAATCTGACAAGGATAGGACCTCCGAAACATAAACCCTGTGAGTTGCCAGGTTCTTAAATTGTGTTTTGGGAGCCGAGTTTTGGTCTTTTGCAATGTGGAATTAGAAATCGAGGGCCGCTTTTGCAGCAGCAAGACATTCATAAAGTACAAAATTAAATTCTGATTTTTTGTCAGCTGGCTTCCTAAGTCATCACCAACATACATGCCAATTTTTCGAAATTTTGGACAAGATTTCGATCAAAGAGTTAACATTAGAGTGGTCCGGGCAGCCCATTGTTGGGCAGCCGAGCTGGGACCCCTTCCCAAGTCAAACAGGGCCAGGACCTTGCAAGGCCGCCTCACAGGAGGGGAGAGTAAGGACCCTAGGAGGCGGGACCCAAAAAACCCTGGTGCATAAAAATTGTACAACAAGTTGAATAATTCCACAAGCCAATATCCTATCGTAACTATCCTTGGGTAAAGGTTTATGCACAAGACGACTTTACAACAAAACAAACCTTCTACTTAGGTATTATTATTGCATAAACAAATGCTATATCTCGGTAGCAATAGCGCCAGGAAAGGCATCAAGGCCCTCAAGGAATTTCCCAATACTGATATCTTTTGGTTCTATAGCACCTGCTGAGGTTAAAAGTCAGTGGAAATTAGATACAGAACAACCTCCAGCTGTGAATGGGGTTTTTGGTAAGCAGATGGGCAGGAGGAAAGCAATGTGGGTTAGCCCCTCAACAATCTGCAGGCATGCTGGATTTAGGGGTCCAGAGTGCTTCCATGACAGGGGAGTTATAATTTCCAATCGAAAGCACAATGGGCTTCTTGTAGGCATTGGCAAGCTCTAACCACCACATGTGATTCATTTCCAACTACAACAATTAATTGGCAGAAACCACAGCAGATGATACTCCGAGTTCTGCATCCATGGCTCCCACTCGATCTTCTTTGCGAACTAGCAATGCAAATAGAAATTCAGCGGTGAACACAACTTTCAAATTGTCCTTGGCTCTATATTCAATCTCAGCCCTCAAATCAATAGTCTCCCATACATCTCCACCTTTCAAATGGAATATGCGAGGCTTATCCCATCTCCATACCAACAAACCCAAAAAGCTGGGAATTTCAACCACCTGCTCGTTTAGTAAAGATGTTAGCCATTTAACTATCGGCCTAACGGACGTCGATAAACTAACTTCTTCATACCTGGAAGCTGGGCCCGGAGACGGAACGGGGACGCGAGCTCGAACGGGCAAAGGGCCCACTCCTTGACTTTACAGGTGTGTGCGGGATTATTCCTTGTAATATTTTACTATGATGCCGAGCACCGGAATCGGTTCTTTGCTACCCGATACTTCGACCTACTGTTGGTTCTCCCTCTGTGCCCAGCTTTATTAGGAAAATAAGGTACTGGCATAAGCTTCAAACATCCGTGCTTTGGAGTAGCATAGTTGTCAAAAAAGATGACTAAAGTTGAAATAGGAACTGCTGTTGATAAGCGGATTCCCAGTTTAAGAGGTGATGCTATGGGAACAAATTGCCTTCCTCAAGATGCAATGCCAGGAGGATTATGTGGCATTGGAACAACTAATGAAGCCAGGTTTAGTTGTAAAGAGGAGAGAGAATGCACAGGTTTGCCTTTGGTTGTTGCCCTCAATTGTCTTGAAGATTGTAGGGCCGAAACAGAGATTCTCGCCGGAGTAGCTCAGTTTCAGCATGTAAATCTAGCTCAGATATCTGAAGGCAAGATAGAAAATGCTGCAGCAGTTATAGTAAATTCTCTGGCTTATCTTCCTCGTGCTGCTCAACGGAGACTGCAGCCTTGGCAGTTAATCTTGTGTCTTGGCTCCATTGATAAGTCAGTAGATTCTGCATTGGCAGCAGATCTGGGGTTGCACCTTGTTCATATTGATTGTGGGAGAGCAGAAGAAGTTGCTGATACCGTCATGGCCCTCATGCTGGGTTTGTTAAGGCGCACCCATTCTCTTTCACAACAGGGTTTTGGAAGCGCCGGCTGGCTGGGTTCCATACAGCCACTCTGTCGAGGAATGCGGCGCTGTCGGGGCCTTGTAATGGGGATTGTGGGTTGGTCACCTGCTGCTTGTGCTCTCGCAGTCAGGTGCCTTGCGTTCAAGATGAAGGTGCTGTATTATGATGTTGACGAGGTAAATAAGATATACCAGATTTTTCTTGTCATAAATAGGGTTTGGAGCTCCATGTTGCAAATAGAATGGCAAAAACTTTATTAGTGGCAAACGGGGTTGTGGAAGTCTTTGATTCATGTCCATGTTGACTTGCATCCTATAGCTGGTCAATTTGTTTGGTTCAAAACTAAAGCACTTGTCCACTTCTATATGATTTGTCCTTGGTTCTGATTCATTTGCTTCTAGTTAGACTAAAGACTCCCTGGTCTTCTTGTATTTGCATATGATCCAGCTATCATCATGTAAAGAGTTTGTGCAGGCCAGAGATGGTGATGGAGAAAAGTACCTCTGGAAAGTTTTTCCATCAGCTGCAACAAAAGTTAAAAGCTTAAAGGAGCTGCTTGGAACAAGTGATGTTATCTCAGTGCACTGTGCTCTTACAAACGAGACAGTGCAAATAATTAATGCCGACTCTCTGCATTATGTAAAGCCAGGTATGCATATTTAATCTTTGCCAGTTCTCTTTGATAGAAGCACTTTTGGTGTTGCATGTATGTAAACTAGTTGATGATGACTGTAGTTGTACTTGGACACCCTAGAACTTGTTACAACAATACCTCCCAAACTTTTCCTGAACCATGTTGGCCAATTGTATTGTCGATTCCATCCATTTCAACTGGAAATGCTCATAGATACTCCATCCAAATGAGTGCTCTCATAATAAACCAGATAAAATATACAACTGAATTCTATTTTCTTTTCCTTTTTTTCTGAAAAACCTGATAGTGAGATGGATGCGGGTGCTCAGGAGCGTTGTTAATAAATACCAGCAGCTGTCACCTGCTTGATGACTGCGCCTTGAAGCAAGCCTTGATTGATGGTAGGATTGCGGGATGTGCATTGGATGGAGTGGAGGGTCCTCAATGGCTTGAAGCATGGGTATGGATGGAATGGTCTTGCCTAAATTACATCTCATACAATATTATGTCTGTCTTCAACTGCACTTGCTATGTGTACAGGTAAGAGAAACACAGAATGTGCTTGTTTTGCCACGAAGTGCAGATTACAGTGACGATGTCTGGTTTGAGATACGCACTAAAGCATTTTCAGTATTGCGGTCTTACTTCCTTGATGGGATGATACCCCCTAATACCATATCTGAAGATGAAGGGGATGAAAGGGATTTTATTTGGCAGGAAGAAAGGTCAGAAAGGCTTGACAAAGAAAGTGTAATGCGCACAAAAGACCCAGAGCAATGGTTTCGGGAGATGCAAACAAGTCCTCAAGAGTTCCATCAGAAGCAGATGTTTTTCCAAGCACAGGAACCCCGCTCACTTTCACAAGATGCCAGCATTTCCCAATCTTTAGGGCACAGGGAAGTTCGCACATCTAAAGGAGCTAGCAAAAAAGCTAAGAAACGTGCAGGACGTCGTAAGTGCCAACAACCAGCTGAGTCAGTTCCTACGCCAGAGAAGGAAACGAATTGGGTTGCATTGCAGCGGGATGACAGTGGCACATGCACTGCTGGAAGAGACCAGATAATGAGTTCTGCCTCACGCTTTACATCACCAGATGATGCTAAGATTAAACGAGACACTGAAACTCCTGTTGGCGAAATCGTCTCTGATAAATCTGGACAGGGGTTATTTGAAAAGGATGATACTCCATACCAGGCGGTTGACGACTTGAAGGAAGGACTGGTTGTGGCTTTACGTCCTCAGGATGGGATAGGCTATTATGTTGCAAGGCAGAAAGGTCCTGGACGTAGATGGTGTCTGGATGTTATGTCAAACGTTACATCTCGGGATCCAGCAGCACAGTTTTCCATCGTTCTACGGAATAAGGCATGTCTGTTTAGCTTTCTTAACTGCAATTGGTACTGTCAAACTTAATTGAGACATGACCATTCTTCACAAATTACATTGAACTTTCAGGAGCGCGTTGGCTTGCGGTCATTAGCTGCGGGAGGGAAACTATTACAGGTAAATAAAGAGTCATTAGATTGAAGGAAATCTCAGTTTGGTGCCATGGTGATCCTTTGAGTACTACAGGCAAACAAGAAGTCAGAGCTAGTTTTTGTGAATCACACATTTGACGTCTGGGAAAGCTGGGTATTAGAAGGATCATCTTTGGAGGATTGTACACTTTCAAATAGCAAGTTCCGCTCAGTAAGTCTTTTCATCATTAAGACGGTTCTGTTATAACATAATTTGCAATTGGTCTTTTTCACAATCCTTATACCGTCAGGGCATTTAGTGAACCCCCATTATGTTCCAAAGAAAATATTTAGGGTCCTCGGAGAGTTGTGCATTCTAAGCTCTGGCAGGAATTTGGGGTACACATGAACAATGTCCTTTTGTTTTTATGTATGTAGGAGTTCCATTCTTCTAACTTCTAAGTGTCCATTTGAAACGCTTTTGCTCAAGCAAAGTGGATCTCGGGTATCATTCCTTAATTTCTAATGACTTTCAAGGTCATTATTCTGTTATGTTCACAATTGTCCTCACTTTCACATTGTCATCTTTTCAAACTTTTGATTGGATTGCATCAGTTAAAATCCTTATCATAAGTGGCTGTCACTCCAAAATTTGCATGTGCCCCTTGTAATCTTTACTACAACCTCACTTTTGCGTGCTTGTAACACCTGCTTCAGATGATTTGGTCGGAGATTTCATGCTAGGAATATTTGGTTTTGAACTATAGCACCAACTTACCTCTTTCAGTACCAGAACTCTATCTCATCATTGTATTTCAGTAGCAGCATCATTTACAGTTTTTAATTTATATGTTGATAGGTCTCGTTGGACCTCTCGGTGGAGGTCTTAGCAGCTGTTGGCGAAGAAGATGGAGTTGCACGCTGGTTAAGATGATTATATATGTCCTTTATATATGGTGGTATGAATACCTTGATATTTGACAACATATGTCATTGTTGTCATCAGATTGTATGATAAAGCATTTACATTCCATGCTGACCTTATGGATGCAAGTGCACCAAGTTTTCAATCAAGTGCACCTGCTTTTCAGTGGTGGGGTGATATTTGTTTCAAATATCTGAAAAATAGAATGGTCCATGTACAATGACAAGAAATCAGTAATTCTTCAAGTCCTTCCAGTCCTTTTTTAAGTTAGTAATTTGTGGCTTCATCTCAGGGATCTATTATTTTCATGATGCCATTGACCAGGAGGTCGGAAATCAAAGCAATATTGACGGAGAAAATGAGGCCTAGAATGAATATTATACGTGGTTCACTTGGAGATATGGACTGAAAGGATTGTTTGGATGGGTGGAAGGGGCTTGTTTGGGGTTTCAAGGATAAGAGGGCTGTTTCAGGAATTATGCCAAGTTACGATACTAGGGCAATTTCAGAATTGTGTCAAGCTATGGGAGGACTGTTTCAGGAATTATGCCAAGTTACGATACTAGGGCAATTTCAGAATTGTGTCAAGCTATGTGCCAAAAAACGTAGGAATTTATGCTCAGTCCTATTGAGGCTGATGATTGCATGCGTAATGATGGGTTTTGGCTTGTATCCTTCATTATCTCGGCCTTTCAATCCCAAGAATATCCCTGGGATCAATTGCCAAGGGCCGCAAGATAAGGGTATTTTGGTTGTATAAAAATTACACCCAAAACCTAGATTCAGAAACAAGAAAACATAATGGTCTTAGCACCCAAAGAGTCGAACCTGAGCATATCTGTTAGGCAGAAAGAATTATATACTTGGTTCTGGTTCTTTCTCAAAGCTGTCTCGTTTGCATGAAGAATGTAACTTCCAAGCATCTTCATTAAGAAATGGAATGGGAAAAAATCAACAAACTCTTGTAGCAGATTGAGCTTTTGCATATAATAACTACCTTGCAACAAAAAACAATAAGAATCGGCCTTGAACAAGAAATGGTCTCTAACACCAAACAATAAGAGTTGGCCCTGGAACAAATTTTGCAACAAGAAAAACTCCTAATCTTTTGTTAGCAGAAACAAATTTCCCAAAATTGTGTCGCCTTTTTGTCCTTGGTTTTTGCTCCAAAAGGCATACTTGGATACCTTCAGCTTATTCATGCTTGATAATACAAGCAAATAGAGGAGTGTACTTCTTAGGACTGAACGAACAACATGTTAACACCCTGCCAATTGTAGAGCATGAAGGCAGGGAGCAATTCTGGGCAGTTCTGGAGCCCGAAATTTCAAGCATCATATCTAGGCAACCTGAGATCCTTTACATGTGATGTTTCCTTTGATGGAAAGGTCTTCAAGTAAGCTTTCTGGATTGGGTCTGATCATGCCGAAACTCATTCATATGAGAAAGTTATGACAGAAATAGTGATGCTAGGTCAGAATTGACTGCATTATGTATCTTTTTCTGCGGTTTGATTCTTGGAGCTAGAAGGCGATCTTTTGAGGCGCAAGCAACGAGAAAGGGTCCAGAGGTCTATGCATCAAGAAATTCTCAGGTGGGGTTTTGATTTTGATCAATTGAGATGCTACAAGCTGCTGTGATTAGTCGGTACATGAGTTTTGCATGTGCATTTGATAAATTATGAAATTGTTGGAGAAATTGTTGGAGACTCATATGGCTATGGAAACCAGTCAATGGAAACATATCTGGAAGGGCTAGTTCTAAGCCAAGAATGTCTGAAATTACTTGGGAAGTGTAGAGATAGCTTGAATCCACAGAATTGGCATGTCTTGAACCTTCTTTACTGGACATCTACAAGTTTGGAACTAACCGATCACTTTTCTTTTTCTGTTCTTTATATTTGTTTGGTTGAATTATCTCTATATATGCTTGGTTTAGTATTTTTTTGCTAACTTAAGGAGTTAATTAAAGAATAAATCTTTGGAATGGGGCTCAGTTGCCTTGCATGTGGATGGAATCAATGAAGACTGCTACAGATTGCTCAGAATAGTCACAAGAATTGTAATAGTAAGGAAATGCATTGCTTTGAATGATTGTAATCTAACTAAATTAATATAAAATATAAGGATTACTAATTCTAAAACGGTCAAGAACATGAAAGATTGACCTCTGAGATGGCTCTTAGGTAGATCCTCCTTGAGAAAAGTAAAGGAGAATATGAGCTTCTGGGTAGCTAATTGGTAAGTTAAGCATGAAACTCAAGGATTGTGCCATCTGTGTTGTTTTGGCTCCTAAAGGTGGAGCTATGATTCAAAATAATATGGCAAGGATTACATGCAGTTGCAGTCATCAAGTTATATTGATTTTTAAGTTAGAAGTACTGGGTTTTAAGATTTTTCATTAGTTGCATGATAGATCTCTTTGTTGTGTAAAGTAGGTGATTGAGTTGTAACTATTGAGATGGGATGGAACTTTTGAAGGTAAGGCATGATATGGGATTGAATAGTTTGGCCAAGAGAGTAATAGGAAGCTTATGGGGGCTTTTGAGTACGGCTATGAGATGGAGCAGTGTTGGCATAACAGTTGCACATGGGTGTGGATCTACATCAATATGACAATAAGGCTTGTGACTTCTTCGACGTGTGGGATCGTGATCATGATCTTCATCACTGAGTTTGCTACCTCGACATGGTATTGGATGTACGAGTAACCTTGGCAATCATGGCTAATGGATTTAATGGAAGCTAATATGAAATTGCAATCCTTAAGAGGGGAATGGTTGATGCTTTGTATTCCTTATGAAGGATAAGCTTTTGCTTATGGACAAACTACTGCGACATGGCCAGATTGTGATTGGGATCATAGGCATAATCCAGAATTGATTTTTTAGGCACATCTATATTATATAATGTAATGAACATCACACGTGTTGGTCTTTGGTATTGTGTCACTTGTGTCTTGGTATTTTGATGTCTTTTGGATCCTCCGGGGTCGGACTTCTAGGTTCGGTCCGGCATGCTTATGTTCATCTGTGATTCTCTGTGCTCTGTGACACCGAGCATGTTGTCCTTATAGGCGTAGCTTCCTGGTGAGGTTGCACGTCAACTCTTGTAGGTTCACCCCGCCAACTCTGCCAAGGGGGCTTGGAATGTGAGCTGGCTGAGCATTTCTCTGCTAACAAGGCCTACATGTAGGCTGGCCGAGCTTTCCATTGTCCCAGAGCTAATTTATGATATTTTAGTACTTTGGCTATGTTTCTCTGCTTTTGATGCTCATGTTTGGTATTTCATTGGATTATGCTGTCATTGTCTAGCATTATACTCACATAGGATCTTTTGTTTGCTTGTGCTTATGTCTTTGTATCCAAGATTCCAGAGTATTTCCATGCATGCAGTGGCAGCCAAGCATCCCCACTTAGTCACGAGGACTAACCCCAGTGAGTGCATGTGCAGTGAACAAGCAAGGCAGTGGTTGCGCGGATGGCAGCAATGTAGCTGAGGATCGTGGTTGTGATCTACTTTTGTTTAGCTTTCCTAGCATTGTTTATACATATACAATAAGAATATTGTAGATAGTATATTTGAATTTGTATTCTTGATGGATAGTGGGAATTATATATTGTATCTCTGTGAGGATGGATTTCTAGTAATAGTTTAAGTTTCAATTGTGCAAAAAGAAGATTCAATTCTTCACCATCATTAACAAGCTAGATCTGCAAGTTTTGACAAGATCCCGAGTTGCCTGGAGGTTCAACTCGGCAGGCTCGTCACAACGGTTGGGAGGCGCCCAGGAGTTGCAAGATACAATGTACAGGCTCTATGAAATATGCTCAACTCGAATGTTACCATCAATCGAGTTATCAATAGTAGTATTGAAGTTTGTCAAGGTTGCTCACTCCCTTCTATGCTGTTTGGATTGCACATTGACCAGCTTGAAGATTGCCTTGCACGGGATAGAGATGGAGGAGTCAGGCTTGCTCACTGTATCATCCAGACATAGATCTTTTAGCCTATACCTTAGCGAGTATGTAGTAGCACCTGGATGCAGTGAGTACTTTATGCCAGACTACTAGGATGCGCGTCAATTTGACCAAAACCAAGGGGTCATTGGTCTGATACAAATATGGTAGCTCGGGGGTGTGGTCTTGGACGTTAATCTTGGTGGACTAGCATGGATGCGTAATTTTGGGAAGTTACAGGCAAGGCAAGGCAAATAAATTGCAAAAGAAAAACCTTATAACAACAACAATGTTTAAGAATAGCTAAAAATTGGTATTTTTAATGGAAGCTAAGATTGTTCCAAGGAAAAAGGGGCGGTCGATTATAAAGGGTGACCAAAATTAGATTTAAAAGGGGTTACGACTACTGAGGACGAACTGCATAGCGACGAACCGCTACATCGATATAAGGATGACCTGCTACAGTAACTTTTAGTCGAATAGATTTTGTAAGTGTCGATCTTACACACAATCAACTTTGGTGTTGAGGACTACGCGATTACCTTATGTTGAAGGCGGTCCAACCTTACCCATATAGTTAAGGGATCAATTGCTTGTGAATTTAAGATGTTACCGATTGCCTTGTCCAATTTGCCAGAATCATAGTACCAATTGACTCGGTTAGATAGTAAATTACCTTAATTAATCCACATAGTAGAATCATTCTATAGTTTTGGTGAATTGGAGCTATAACGCTCCCCATAAAGTATACAATGCCTCGCCGTATACCTCATGGAAAATCCCCCATCCAACATCATTTGCTACATGAGCCCTCCGTCTGCCCCATTCATGGGGATGGCCAGGATGTGGGAAGGGAACACGAAGGTGTCTTGCGTGCTCGTCCCCTATGGGCTCCTATAATTGCGGAAGCATAAGTATAAAATCAGCATTGGAATATAATACAATACAATGTAATCAACTACCTCGAAGGGTAGCACCATCCATCCATCAATAAATCCATCATAAATATCAATACATCGTCCATCACGCGAGCTCCTACCTAGGCTCAGACTCGTGGGGAGAGTAGACTGACGGCTGGGGTCTCAAGATAGAACAGACCGAGATATAACAATGACTGGGCTGGAAATAGACAATGGCTAGGGTTGACAACTCCATCTGCCCCTCCTGTGCATACTAAGCAGATGGGCTAAATCTGGCTCTGTCGTAACTGTAACCTGGGGAGATGTAACCTCTTGGGTCGGTCCGATGAGGTAGGAAGGGTTGCATCTCCCCTTCCCAGAAGACAATGACTTGATAGGCGGCTAGACGATTGTGGCAACACATATCATTACCCAACTCAACTCCCCAAAACAAGTGCTAGGCCAACTCTTGCAAGTCCTGAGGGTCAGGATGACACCATCGATCCAGGAAGTGTTGGACTCATGTCCGGCCCTCTCGAAGTGACTGGCTATAAGCCTAGCTGGTTCCAAGTCCCCAGTAGCTGTGCTCAGCAGGGACTTCCTCTATCTGAAGTAGCTCCCACTCCCTCGTTTATGTATATGCTCCTGGGGCTGCTCTATATTGTAGCAGAGGATTCTCAAGACGGAGTTTCGAGCGTGAACAGGGTTCCAAGATTGTAGGAGCCCGAAAAGGGGCCTAGGGTTAGGATTAGGGCTAGGGTTAGGCCACAAATAGATTAGGATTGCCATGTCATGCCACGTGGCCCCATTAGGATGCATCCGTGTGGGGGGTGGCCAATAGGATGGTGCCATGTGGAAATGGTTCCATCCTAAGGTTGGCAAAGTTATATAAATAACTTTAGCCATGCTTCCCTACCCACATTAAGGTAGACAAGCCTACTAGGGTAGGTTTGTATGGTGGTGGGGCCTAAAATATACGTATTTATATCGTATGTTTTAGGGGAACGTCACATTCTCCCCAAAAGCATAATGCTATCCTCAGCATTACGATAAAGTGACGAACCTGCATCAACTTTACAAGATACAATAACAAGGAATATAGCAATTCAACTTCATTGAATGATCAACTTGTAATGTTTACTTATAACGTTAATTATAAGGCTATACTTATGTACTTATACGAAATTATATAGCCTTAATATCATAATGTCATCACACCATGTTTAGGAATTGATAATTAAGTACAAAATCTATAACTCCTATATTCTCGTAATGTGCTCCCTCCTCGATGTTGATGTTGACTTTCGGACTTGATGACATAGTTGACGACGTAAGGTCTTGATATCTCCTCCCAAAGGCTCGAAGATAATGTTCTCCCCTCTAAAGAATCTTCCATGTTGTCTCATGATAGAAGATTTGAAGATGGTGTCGAGTGTTTTGCCACTTCGAATTGTTCATATCTATTTCTTGGTGGTAGAGGTATAAAAATAGTCTGTCGATGTGGAGTCTTTTCTCGAGACAATATGGCAGTAGAAGAATATTCTTGACTAGAAGATGTTCCTCCCCTATTGTGATCAATGGCATA
The DNA here is from genome assembly GCA_021234155.1 of Isoetes taiwanensis. NCBI lineage: Eukaryota > Viridiplantae > Streptophyta > Lycopodiopsida > Isoetales > Isoetaceae > Isoetes > Isoetes taiwanensis. Next base: position 14,528,104 of record JAJEKV010000029.1, on the reverse strand, counting down.
AGTGCCCTGATATTCTTTGACTATTGAGTAGTATTTCTTGCTAACTCACGTGTTTGTTTTTGATGTCTCAATCAATAGTGAGGCTCCCCTATTCCTCGACTTGATCTTTGATCTACCAAGATTTCCTCCATTAAATTCTTCTCTGCTTTCGAATTGCTTGATGTGGTCGGGTAGCTACTGCGATTGAGGATTTGCAACGAAGGTACACCTGGCCTATTTGTGTATCCTAAAGTGCACGAAACAACTAATATTAACAGACACAGTTATCCATGTCTACCAGCTCTACAATTTCTATATTTATGTCTTCTATCTACTCTAACCCAAATGACCCTCTTGGTATTTAGCACTTTAGTGAGAGCTGGGAAGCCGCGTATTTGAGGCTTCCAAGCTTCTTGAGAGGCCTCTAGCGCGTTCTGACTCGGGTGGACCTGATCTTCCTCTAGACAAGTTTGACTTCAAGAAATTTTTATGCTAACATGTATGGCTAGCCTTATTCCACTCGTCCTAGCATTTTTTCTTTTACTTTTATGTCAATTACATCTAGATTTTGGCTGACTTGGGTAACTTCACACGGAGGGGCTCTCTGAGAATGTGGGAAGGCCTCCAGGTGAGAAGTGATCCAGGTGGGTTGATCTTGGTCAAATTTTGACCTATTTGATTGATATAATATACTAGCATGCATATTTCAAACAGTTCTAAGTGATTTACTAACTTACGTCTTATTGATCTGACACATTTAAGCAAGTTTTTGGGCTAATCGAGTTACTTTGTGCAGATGGGTTTTTCGAGAATGTGGGAAGGCCTCCAAGCGCATAGTGACTCGGGTCACTGAAGCTTGACCATTTCACTTCCCCTTTCAACGAAATTTGACATAATTTTATTAATTCAGGAGATTTATACATATGTAGTTGCAAAATTTTACAAAGTAAAGAGATCCTAATTTTTATCTTCTCGGATTCTCCTCGTCAAATGCAGGTCCTTGGGGATAACCGTTACCCACTTGGCATAAATAACGTACAAAGAGTTAGATGAGCTCTGCCTCCGACGCCTCTTGTAGTGCTCGGGCCATCATCGAGGTGACCCGATAGTCCGTCTTGAATTCCTGCAACACTTCTCAGAGAAGGCGCTCGAATGGGGCTTTTCTTATTAGGAGGTTCATGCACTGCTGGAAGTGTTGAATCTCCAAAAATACACGGCTGTGCTTGGAATTAGGTCCATCATGGACCCTCTTGGGCTTCCTCGGTCGAGGGAAGGGGGCTTAGGTTGGTTCTGTGGCTTACCACCTTTCACGAACCTTGGTATATTCTGCTTGCATGGTCCACCACCGGAAGTAAATCTTGAAGGCCGCCTTCTTCTTCTCGAACTCGATATCGTGTTTGATCTTGAAGGCTTTCTCCCTCGCCTTTTGCTTCTTCATCGTCTTTGATGGCTGCGACCACAGAGGGTATGGTGGTCGAGCATTGGAGTCCAATGGCTCCTCCTCCTCCTCCCCCTCCCCCTCCTCCCCCCCGCCCCCTTCCCGACTCCGACTCCTCGTCCGACTCAAAGTCGGTTTGGTTCCCCTGTGGCTCTTGGGTCACCACATTCACTTGTGGCCTATCTTCGCCCCGCTTGGTCCTCTTCTCCCGGTGCCGCTCCTCGCGTTCTTTTCCCCTTCTCTCCCCCTCTTGCCTTTCTTCCTTCCACTTTGCCACTTTTTCCTTCCCCTTCCTCTTCTTTGGGCCACCTACTACTGCTGCTGCTGCTCACTCCCAGAGAGTGTCCTTGGACAATTGTCTCGCCCGTTCGCTGTGTCAATTGGGACGAGCTACTTGATGCCCACTCGTCTATAGTATGAAAGGAGTCGTGCGAGGAATCGAGCTGCTGGGATCTTCTTGCTGCTTCCCGCTGCGATCTCCACCATGGTTGGCCGTGGTCTTGGGCTCTTAATCTTCCTCGACATGCATTTGGTCCATGCCATATCTTTTGGATTAGAAAATTGATTACTTTAAATAAAAGATCTCCTTAGGGGCCTAAGAAGGTGATTTAGGGTGAAATTAGGAGAGAGGGTTAAAATGGGGTTTAAAAATGTGGCTACTCATGCGCATTAGAGAATATTCCTTGGTTATTATTACAATTTTTAATGAGCCACCTTTATTAATGGTGACACCCCTTAATTTTCGATTTTTTTTTGTCTATAGTTCTTGGAAGGTTAATTATGAATTTATACATATTCCACTGGGATCTCCGATTGAGATGATTCTTTGACCATTTATATGTGGAATCATCATGTGAATGCATAATTTCCACTCCAATTTTGCTAAGATGTTCAATTGATTCACTATTTTTCCCTTTAAGTCTATAACTTAGCCCATTTCACGACCTTGCTAATGAGAAAAAATTCTCTCCTGCTGTCGAGGTTCAAAGTTGGAGTGGGGACTACATTGATTACCTTATGCTGAAGATGGTCCAACCTTTGCAAAATCCATACAGCTATAAGATTAATTGCTTGTGAACTTAATCTGTTGCCGATTGCCTTATCCAATTTGCCAGAATCCTAGCACGAATTAACCTGGTTGGACGGTGACCTATCTTAATTAATCCAAATAGTTGAATCATTCCCCGGTCACTGGAGCCTGATTACTAGAAGTTATTTATGTAACTTCTATCACGTGGATCTTAAGCCAGTTTCGGTGAACTGGTTAAGAACTCAAATTATTGGTGTAATTTATGCACCTTTGTTTATTACCTTGTAGTTAGAGATTTATTCTTTTGTCAAGAGTTAGAATTATGGAATCTTAGCATCTCTAGATGAGAAACCTTGTTTATCTGATAAAGTCTTGTAATGTGGCTGTGGAAGTTTTGGATCATTGTTGCGATCCGTATCAGTTGTCATCTTTGAGGCAACAAAGGCAGCCTTGCTTCATTTACCAAGGTCAAGATGCGGAAGTAATGCAAATGTACAAGTACCTAGAAGTGGAGTTCACTACTACTACATATTGGGATGCTTGTATTAGGCAACATGTGGCAGTATGCTGGAAACGATTTCTATGCAAATGCAGAACAACTATCACATAGCAGAGCTTTATGACTGGTCGCATCAGTCGCACTTGTTAAGGGTGTTGGTGGAGGGGGCTTCTTTGTGGAGTGGAAATATGGAGGCCAATAATATCAATCACCACTTGGAAGGGCTTGGAGAGAGTACAGAAAGCTTTTCTAACTCGAGCAGTTTATGAACTCCCACTTTTAATTTGCGCTATGAAGTTTAAGCGATGAATTTGGTTAAGGTTCACTCTGAATGGAGAAATTCAGGGCGTTTGGAGGTCTATTAACTCTTATAGTAATTCATTTGTGAAGTTGTTTTCTTACTTAGGGTAGGTTCTATGAGTCGGACATGACTAAAGATTCAATATAAGACAAAACAAAGTAGGCAACCGTTCCTCTTAGCAACATGACTTTCAAGCAACAGACTAGGGCTTTAAAAAAAATTGGACTTTGAAGTTGGACTTGAGTTTTCTCTGGTTAGGTAGGGTATATGGGAACATACTCTTAGAAGCGGCTTAGGATGGATGAGCTTCTAGTCAGACCCTATTAAGAGGGATGTCGTCGCATGAGAGATGAACTCCAAAATGGCTGAAGGTTTTTTTTTTTTTAGCATGGAATCAGCTAGCTTGTGGCATTTTGCTCACGTGAATCCAGCATTAACCTATCGCAATGCTACGTGAATTATTGTTAACTGGGAACATTAACATAACATTCATTAATTTTAACCCAATAATTTGGCAATGTAAAGACAAGGCAGGAGCAATTTTGCCCTCTTGTCGAATAACATCTCAACATGTGGCACTAATTCATTTCAAGAATCGAGCCAACTTCTAGCTTTAGAATTTTACCTGCATTCCATTGCGATTTGCCTTCCAAGCGATCTATCTCACATTTCAATGGATTTATCTTGCAGAATTGCTCCTTCCTTGTCTCGGGCTGCAAAAATATATTAATGTATACCGATGGCACTAGCCTAATGCGAATTTTCTAATAGAATAGAATAAATAGAATTGTCTCCTAGTGTTTTTCTTATCTATCCTATTAGATGACGTGGATTGCTAGATTGCGAGAAAAAAATCACCCCACGTGGGACTGCCACGCGGGATACAAATCTGACATGAGGAAACAAATATCATATCCTCTTATCCCAAAATCTGGTTCCTATTGGCTGCTCCAACCTTAACATAGATAACCTCCCTCCCATTCCGACCATCACCATGGCACTCGTACAACATGCCTCGCTTTCCGGCGCCCTTGCCTTGAAAGAGGTATCATTTTCTTCTTAATTTACCCTTATATTCTCTGCTGAACTTTGTGTTGATTTCAGAGCGCATCTCCATCTAGCAGCGTAGGAGCATGCCCTTCTATCCATGGCATTCAGCTTCCCAGGCAATCACTCGAGTCTTTGGCAATTGCCGGCGGCAAGGTATGCTTACCTGAACTTATAGAACAGAAGTAGCTGAAATCTGTCCGAAATTTGAACAATTTGTGGATGCAGGGGAGCCAGGCAAGGATTCGTAAACCCATTCTTGCAAATTCAAGCGCGGTTGCTGCTCCTGTTGAGACCAAGGTTGCACCAGAAACGAAAAAGACAGATACAAAATCAACGGTTATAATTACAGGTGCGTCTTCAGGATTAGGTCTGGCAACAGCCAAGGCCTTGGGGGACACTGGAGAATGGCATGTTGTAATGGCATGTCGGGATTTTTCAAAGGCAGAAAAGGCTGCGAGATCTGTAGGCATTCCCAAAGGCTCATATACTGTAATGCATCTAGATCTTGCATCTTTGGAGAGTGTGAGACAATTTGTTGACAATTTTCGGCGTTCTGGAAGAGCCCTTGATGTTCTTGTTTGCAATGCTGCCGTATATCAGCCTACTGCTAAAACTCCTTCCTTCACTGCTGATGGATTTGAGTTGAGTGTCGGAACTAATCATCTTGGCCATTTTCTTTTATGCCGATTGCTTCTTGATGACATCCAAAAGTCTGAGCACACATCAAGAAGGGTGATTATTGTTGGTTCTATCACAGGTGAGCAAAATTGTGATTCAATTGCAATGCTTTCTCATGATTAATTTGGAAAACAGTTTGGAAGATTTAAAGATGAAGATTGCTGCATGTGTAGGAAAATATTCTAGTACTTAAGCAAAGCCCTAACTTTCTATCTTATGGACAGGGAACACCAATACTCTAGCTGGAAATATCCCTCCAAAAGCAAATCTTGGAGATTTGAGAGGACTTGCAGCAGGATTGAACGGGGTTCAATCCCCTGCAATGATAGATGGGGAAGAATTTGATGGTGCAAAGGCATACAAAGACAGCAAAGTATGCAACATGCTAACAATGCAGGAACTTCACAGGAGATATCATGAGAAAACAGGAATCACATTTGCATCCTTATACCCTGGCTGCATTGCCACAACTGGCCTCTTCAGAGAGCACATTCCCCTTTTCAGGCTGCTGTTTCCTCCTTTCCAAAAATACATTACCAAAGGATTTGTATCTGAAGAAGAATCTGGCAAGAGATTGGCTCAGGTAACCCACTTCAACATTTCACTGTACCATCTCTTAGGTTTCCCAATGTGCTTAATTCTGTATTTGGATTTTCAGGTAGTGAGAGATCCTAGCCTTTCCAAATCTGGGGTATACTGGAGCTGGAACAACGAGTCTGCATCATTTGAAAACCAATTGTCTGAAGAAGCTAGCGATCCAGAGAAGGCTAGGAAATTATGGGAGATTACTGAAAGACTTGTTGGTCTGGCTTAGTCATTGATGCTTCCTAAATAAATAATCAATCAGAATTTGCAATTTTGTAAGCCAGAGTTGAAAAGGTACTAGTATGTTCGTTATATTTGTTTGTGTAAATCCTTATGTATACTAATTACTGAGAGTCCTCCATTGGTGTTGTCTATTGTATAATATTCCAAATTTTTTTGTTCAATCCAAGCCTCTTAATTTTAAAGTATAAACTACATTATGCACACATGGGAAAGAAAACCATTGCACTCGTACAAAACAGAGTTGCAATGTGACGTCCTTCAAAGGAAAATCATATCCCTCATCCATTTGATTTGCATATACAATGAAAATGATAAAAAGAGTTTGGAATTTTGGGAATTGTATTTGCCTAATTGAATTGAAATTGAAATTGATATTCACGATCTCTTGGGACCCAATTTCCATGACAGCAACTGCAAAATAGTATAGATATCCAATTTGATGCGGTTATGATGTCGCTCTATTATAGATGTATAAATTGTACAACATTGATGCTCATCCTCTACTTTCGTTGTGATATATGCGATTTGTCCTACGCCATCTTCTACACTCAGATTGTAGGTGATGGGAGCGAACCCTCATCTAACAAATCTAGTGTCTAGATGACATTGATAAATGGTCTAACAAATATTGCTATGTTGTATACATCGGCATGGGATTTATTTCTTATCTATAAAGTCTTGTCCCTTTGGATTGACCCATAGTTTATCAACGATCATGTCTTCCAATTGTGATGGTAAGTCTTCCATGCAAATGCCCCATCTGTATATATTATATAATCCACTAGTATACGTTAGAAATATGAAAGACACGGCAAAGAGGAACTAAGGGATGCAACACTTTTCCCACAACAAGACGAAATTTTATTCATTATGAGATCAATACATACTCAAATATGCATACATGTGTATGAGCCATATCAGGCAAAGGCAGAAAAGGCTCAAAGGTGCACGTCTCCTATAAAGGAGAATCCGAACCCCCTCCCAGCAGCTTTAGTCTTTTCAAAAAAATTTGTATCTCATAATTAAAGATGCATCCCTCCCTGTATCTTTAATCCAGTGCTTGGATTCATGGGGGATTCACACAGAAGACCCGTATAAACCTAGTGAGTGTATGGAAGGGGGTTTTTTCTCGACGTTTTCGTACGTATACTAGGGGTTTAAATCCCCCTCTTACTGACATTCTAGTGTGTTTTGTCCACGGAAGGGGTTTTTTCCAACACTTTTGCATACGTATATAGGGGTGTTACTTCTCACCTTAAGCACGCAGGTGGCATATGCTCATGTGATAAAGGTGAACCCCCCGTGCTTGGATTGAATTAAAAAAAAAAAAAAAAAAAACCTTTTAGTCTGCTCATCCGAGCAGACCTTCTATCTGCTAGAAACCTTAGAAGGAATATAGCAGATCCATTTGCAGCCCTAAAGCATAATCAGGTCTTTATACTTTAGGCCAAGACTTGGTATATTACAATCGTTATTGTCATAATCCATAATTACCAAGACAATACAGTAATATAATCTGCAGCATTTATTATCTAGTTGTTTGAGTACATCAAAAAAGTTAAAGAATTCCATTACTTACAGCGGAACAAGAAGATACAAGAGATCACGGATTTGAAAATGTTTACCATGTGCCAAGATATATTTAAGGAAAGTATCATAGTACAACAGGTGCAATAATTTCACAAACCCAAAATTCTGTCCAAAGATGAACTTGAATACTGAGTATAGAGCAAAGAAACCTGTTACATGCATCCACAAACAAAAAACAAGCATCAGAATGGTTGCAATGTCAGGGATAGCAGGTGTCATGGGTTTCTTTGAGGTCATCCCCCTTCACTATATCAATATTCAGGCATAATGTCTAGTGTAAGGGTTATTACTGGCAGACTGGCCTATTTAATATGTCAGAACAGCTTACACCACCCATTTATCCATGCATTTATCTAGTTAAGCACACAATTTTGAGATAGACATACGCAATAGAAACCTAAGGTAGCAGCCATCTTGTGAGCATCATCCCTGCTCCATCCTATTGTTGATATAGACAGTGCCACAAGGAACAGATATGAGTCTAAACAACCTGTCATAAAGAGTTAGTATCCTTAGTAGCTTTTAGTTCACATTTACCATGGGATCCAAATATCAAAGTTATTCCTAGCAAGGAATGAGGCCCTTCCTGGTATATTTCTTTTCGCAAGATCATCATTCAATTCCAGATTTATTCATAAATCTACTGTCTACTTCATATACCAGATTTAGCATAGTAAATCAAGAAGCCTATCCAAGGAACTTTTCTCTCCCAACTACATTTATTCAATCAGCTATCCAGCTATCCGATCTGTAAGTTATTGTAAGCTGTTGGTCATATATTAGCACTAGTTAACACCTATTAAATTACTTTATGATAGATCAAGATAAACATATATAGCAATGTCAAACAAAAGAATTCCTATGTGATTTTTTAATCTGATAATCATTCAAACCTTTGAGTTGCGCCCAATGGATGTGGAACCTTCAGGAAGTGGTGTATCCTTGGCCCTCATCAGATCATCCCTAGGCTCAAGGTTCGGAGCCCTTTCCCCAAGGCCAGAGGTCTTTTGCATTTCCCTGCTACTAAGTGCATCCGGGATTATAGATTCAGTCTGCTTCCCATCTCCTGCTTCCAAGATATCTTCCTTTTCAACATTTGATAACCACAGCAGAAATATGATATTGATAAATCTTTTTCCCACTCCTTCCCTTCAGCTCTTCTTCTGCCAACCTCTTTTTCGTGGCAGCATTCAGATCTCCCTTCTTTCTGCCCATGGCTAATCTGGCATAAGCTAGCTCAGGCTTCCAGCTCCTCTCTACTGTCACGAACCAGATCTTCATTTTTCTTGCAGATTATTCATGGTTTATATAGAGCCACCCGGTACCTAATACCGATAGTTCTAAACTGGGTGGCATAATCATACCTAGACATGCAGATCATCTTGAGGTCATTGTCGCCTGATGCCATCGCCTCAGGGTTTCGTTACCATGATTGCGCTCCTTAGGGTAACCACGATGCCCTAAAAAACTTTTTGGCCCAAAAGTTAGACATATTTTCGACAAGTGCATATTCAAAGCAAAGATTTAGGTGTGCCCAAATTTACTATAGTTATATGGCACCATGAAATTGTTTTCTAAACCATAGTCCCATACCAATGGTTGCTACATTGTTTCCCTTGGACATACACCTATACGTCCCATAGTATTGTCCATGCCCTCACACTAATCCACAAGGTAAGTAGACTAGACACAAGTATTTTCCACCCATTGTCTTCTTCATATGATTCCCAGAGTATCTTTAATAAAAAATCCTGCCTCCTACCGTAGGTCAGGTGGGCCTTATTTTATTTAATATAACATTGGTAACAACAAGGAGAGTAGAGCCTTGTTGCACCCAAGGCCCTACTCTACCTATGCGCAATGATGCAAAATGTATTGTAAAATTACCTACATGTCGAGTACTCTCTTCTTGAGGAAGCTGATCATGTCATTTACAGCATATAGTGTTCCTGGGAACTTCTCTTCTTGTAGTATCCTTATGACCATTTGTGACAGCTTGACTTTAGGAAATCCATTGTTAACAAAAGCATTAATCAGGTCAGATATATCCTTTGCTGCCTCACAAGCATCTGAATGCGCATAGACGTATGGCACAATTTGGGAAATAATTACCCTTGATGCATGTTTGTACGGTCTACAACTGTGTGCCCAAATGAATTTATTAACTGGAAATGGCAATTTATTCCTTTTATCATACCTGCACATATGGAATATGCCCCTGCTGTGATCCATTACAGTAATTGAAAGGTTGAGGAAGTTGCACTTACTTCCAAACCTTGAATTGTCTCTCAGGTTGATCTGGTACTCAGTTTCATCCTTGATGCCCAAGAATTCTAAATTGTAGATTGTGTGTTGTGCTCCAATAGTCAAGAATTCCATAACATTTCCTCCATTAATAATATTAAGGTCATCGATGTATCTGGCTGCGTTCTGGAACCTATATATGTCCGAGTATTTGCCATGGTGTGCTAAATTTAGGATGAACCTAAGCTCATACCATGCCAAGTAAATGTTGCACCATGCAGGGCTGCACGAAAAACCCATAGGAATCCCTCTGATTTGCCTCCATACTTCATTTCCCATTTGTATAAAGCAGTTGCTAAGTAACCAAGCATTTATGTCTTTGAATTTCTCCCTGGTCATCAGCTGCCAGCTAGCATTTTCCTTGTCTTTGCTTGATCTTACCCATCTAATGTGAATGGCCCCCTTCTTTTCTTTTAGCACCATATCAAAGAGCCTCTTGGTTTCTATTTGGAACTCCCATATGATGTCTGCAATTTCGTTTAGAATTGCTATTATTCCCTCCTCACCATAGAGGGGTATATTTTCATAACATTTCATAATGTCAGCTGAAAATACATTATGGATTCTGTTTGGCATGTTCAGGACTACATCATAGGCTGAGTTTACCATCCAACATGCATTGATCTTTTTGGTGCTCCATAACCTGTACTTGGCTGTCATTCTGAAACAAACTTCAGGCCAAATCTTGATGAAGTCATTTAATATGGCTGTGATGGATTCAACAATTTCTGTATATAGAGTATTGTGAGCATTGGTCAACCATCTGTATTCTCTTTTATGCTCTTTGTACGAGGCCATAAGATATGGTAAATTTCTGCTATCAATATGAACATTTTCCATAAGTTCTGTAATATTCTGTATACATGTAGATTTAACCATTTCAGGGGTTGAGTTTACCTTATCAAAATCCTGACTCATAAGTCTTTCAATTGCCATGTCCCTGATGTGTCTCGGACATATGAATACAGGATTATTCGCTGCCTTGTCCAGACCAGCTACATATAGATTTTTGTTAAGCCATACTATGTTTTTCTGGACCCCAGGATCTTGCCATAAAAATCTCTTAGTAGGGAGTGACTTTTTGATATCAATTACCTCAACTCTGGCCATTCTCATTAACATGCAGATGATATTATTAATGTCTCCTTCAGATAGCTCCAGTAGGTCAAATTTGTGTACATGGAAAAACTGTTCACAGAGCTTTTCAAACTCCACCATGAAGTCCTGAATACTTAAAGGCTGATCAGGTATATGGTTAAGGCCATACTTCAAGGCTGACCTGAGTTTTGGGCTATGTATAATGTCCAGACTTGTAGTCCTAATGTGACTGATTCTGGGGTCCACAAATTTTGCAAGGTTTGGGTTTTTACATGGACACTCAATGCTTTCCATGCTGGAAAAAATCCTGAAAGGTTTATATACCTTATCCTTAATTTGTTGAACATATTCCCAGGCAAAGGTTGTTTTATCCACCATTTCAGTACCTTTGTCTGGTAAAATTTCACTCATGACTGTATGAAAAAGCTTTCTGATATTGAATCCATCTAGAGCTTTCGATAAAAACTTCATGTGGATTATACGTACATCTTTGTCCTTTTCCTTGCTTGTCAAGTGCTTGTAACCATTGATGTCCTTCGAGATGCTCCTAATCGCAAGATTTTTTATCTACACAAATAGAAGTAGTTAGAGGGTCTGATCAAGCCTCCAAACTGTATTGCACAGAATGCATGGTTTTTATAAAGCACGGGAATTTACTAGGTATACATAGAAAAGTTAGGAAAATGACAATTATACAAATGACAATTTACACCAATGTTTATGTATTGATATTGCCTAGGACATCAGGTCCCTTGTTACAAAATGGCATTTCCGAGAGGGAAATTGCTGAAAAAACTTTTAAGGGTTCAGAGAACCCAAAGGCCAAATGGCTAATGACATTATGTCATGGATTTGAGTATTTTCCAAAATCTTTTTGCCTTAAATGCAAAAAAAGAACTGCAATACTTCCAGATTACTCTGATTCAGCCACAAAATCTAGTGCTGTAGGTGTGCTTTCATCCAGGGATATGATTTTGTTCTTTCCTTTGTTGATGGAGTATTCATCATTGCAGTTTACCTTGTTGCCCAGCACAGGAGTGACAGGCTGCCCCAGATTCTCCAAGATCTTTTTTGGATCAACTGTAATTCTTGGTGGCATTTTTGGCGATATTATAGAACCTTGTGAAGATTTACTCCCACTATTAGCTGCATAAGCCTTGCCAAAATATGCAGGCCTGTTTGTAGAATTGCATTCCTTTAAAAACTTTATTGGTTTGATCATTTTTTCTGCAAGATCAGTCATCTTGTTGTTGCCAAAAATAGCTTTCAGATTCTTGAATGGGTTCTTGGCATACACCAATGTCATCTCAAACATGGTCCTTCTGACCTCAAGGTAGGAAATATAAGCTAGTACTGCAGGTCTCATTGCCTTACTAAGGAATTTGGTCAATATAACCATTTTGACCATAGGAGAAGACCCCTGATATACTGTTTCCATGTTGTTGATCAGGTACCAAATGCCCTGATCGAACCATATGATGCCACACCTGCATTCTTCCTCATTCTTTTTTCTATTGCTGAATTTTTCTTTCTCACAAAGGCACCTGAAATAGGGGCAGTGGGATCTCCATACTCGTTTTAGATAGAAGTCATCCCTATCAATATTGGCAAATGCCATGTGGCCTTTCTGGCCAATTACTATAGGTGCATTTTTGATGCACGTTTGATCAAAGAAATCCATCTTGAATGGGAGGTCCACCTCAAGTGTGCTGACTATTTTTTCCATTTTACCTGCAGAAATTTTGGCTTTTCTTATCTCTTCTGGAGTGATACCAGCAAGGGCTACCCATGTTTCCAAGTCAATGGGGGCTAAAGCCCCAAAGTTCATGCTCTTCCAAATAGCATGGTTGTGTATGGCAGCATAACTTTCCACGGTATGTTCAGTGATAACAGGGAAGCAGGTGGAATTGGCCAGATTGAGTTCAGGAACTTTGATATTTGTATCCTGCTCGGGCTGTGTAGATTCAGCAGTTTTCTGCTCCTTTTGGGATTTTCCAGTGATGCTTAGAAAATCCTCATCCGTGAGGTCCATTTCAGAAAATAGGCAATTCTCCATGTCACCAGAAATCTCAATTACTTTCTCTATAGTTTCTTCTTCTTTATCAAAAGTTTTTTGGGATATCTCATTGGCAGCTTCCAGGGCAGGAATACCAGTCATAAATTTGATGGCCGCTTCATCTTCCATACAAGTGCGCTTATAGAGAATGCTGCTCATGTCATTGTAGAGAGTGGTCAAGATCCCTTTACATTTATTAAATTCAAAATTCACTTTCTTCATGCTCTGGAAAATACTGAACCAGCCGCTAAAGCCCAAGTATGAAACTGGTGACAGTGTCTTATCCAACAGATTTAGTTCCTTGAATGTAATGTATGAGTGTATATCCTTACTTCTGATACAGCCGAGGATTGTTTGGACTGCTGCATTGGGACTGCATATATTGCATTTATCATAGTTCATCATCTCTAGCTCCTTAATCCATTGTTTGTATATGTCAGGTATTTCTTCATCCTATAAACAGCAGGAAGTATTAGTACATACATGACCTGATAATATATACACCAAAATCTTGGTTAATGGTATAACCATTAAGCTGAGTATTGATAAAAAAACCTTTTAGTCTGCTCATCCGAGCAGACCTTCTATCTGCTAGAAACCTTAGAAGGAATATAGCAGATCCATTTGCAGCCCTAAAGCATAATCAGGTCTTTATACTTTAGGCCAAGACTTGGTATATTACAATCGTTATTGTCATAATCCATAATTACCAAGACAATACAGTAATATAATCTGCAGCATTTATTATCTAGTTGTTTGAGTACATCAAAAAAGTTAAAGAATTCCATTACTTACAGCGGAACAAGAAGATACAAGAGATCATGGATTTGAAAATGTTTACCATGTGCCAAGATATATTTAAGGAAAGTATCATAGTACAACAGGTGCAATAATTTCACAAACCCAAAATTCTGTCCAAAGATGAACTTGAATACTGAGTATAGAGCAAAGAAACCTGTTACCTGCATCCACAAACAAAAAACAAGCATCAGAATGGTTGCAATGTAAGGGATAGCAGGTGTCATGGGTTTCTTTGAGGTCATCCCCCTTCACTATATCAATATTCAGGCATAATGCCTAGTGTAAGGGTTATTACTGGCAGACTGGCCTATTTAATATGTCAGAACAGCTTACACCACCCATTTATCTATGCATTTATCTAGTTAAGCACACAATTTTGAGATAGACATATGCAATAGAAACCTAAGGTAGCAGCCATCTTGTGAGCATCATCCCTGCTCCTTCCTATTGTTGATATAGACAGTGCCACAAGGAACAGATATGAGACTAAACAACCTGTCATAAAGAGTTAGTATCCTTAGTAGCTTTTAGTTCACATTTACCATGGGATCCAAATATCAAAGTTATTCCTAGCAAGGAATGAGGCCCTTCTTGGTATATTTCTTTTCGCAAGATCATCATTCAATTCCAGATTTATTCATAAATCTACTGTCTACTTCATATACCAGATTCAGCATAGTAAATCAAGAAGCCTATCCAAGGAACTTTTCTCTACCAACTACATTTATTCAATCAGCTATCCGATCTGTAAGTTATTGTAAGCTGTTGGTCATATATTAGCACTAGTTAACACCTATTAAATTACTTTATGATAGATCAAGATAAACATATATAGCAATGTCAAATAAAAGAATTCAGGAAGTGCTGTATCCTTGGCCCTCATCAGATCATCCCCAGGCTCAAGGTTCGGAGCCCTTTCCCCAAGGCCAGAGGTCTTTTGCATTTCCCTGCTACTAAGTGCATCCGGGATTATAGATTCAGTCTGCTTCCCATCTCCTGCTTCCAAGATATCTTCCTTTTCAACATTTGATGCAGGAACTACAGCAGAAATATGATATTGATAAATCTTTTTCCCACTCCTTCCCTTCAGCTTTTCTTCTGCCAACCTCTTTTTCGTGGCAGCATTCAGATCTCCCTTCTTTCTGCCCATGGCTAATCCGGCATAAGCTAGCTCAGGCTTCCAGCCCCTCTCTACTGTCACGAACCAGATCTTCATTTTTCTTGCAAATTATTCATGGTTTATATAGAGCCACCCGGTACCTAATACCGACAGTTCTAAACTGGGTGGCATAATCATACCTAGACATGCAGATCATCTTGAGGTCATTGTCGCCTGATGCCATCGCCTCAGGGTTTCGTTACCATGATTGCGCTCCTTAGGATAACCACGATGCCCTAAAAAACTTTTTGGCCCAAAAGTTAGACATATTTTCGACAAGTGCATATTCAAAGCAAAGATTTAGGTGTGCCCAAATTTACTATAGTTATATGGCACCATGAAATTGTTTTCTAAACCATAGTCCCATACCAATGGTTGCTACATTGTTTCCCTTGGACATACACCTATACGTCCCATAGTATTGTCCATGCCCTCACACTAATCCACAAGGTAAGCAGACTAGACACAAGTATTTTCCACCCATTGTCTTCTTCATATGATTCCCAGAGTATCTTAAAAAAAAAAAAAAAAAAAAAAACTTTTGTGGGTTAAAGGAAAAAAAGAACGACTTTGCACAGCCCTTGTTTCTGAAGTCCTCCAACTAGGTTTGATGTAAACAATCCATCAACTGCCTGAACCAGACCAATTATTTGCTGGCAACAGATGCAGTAACATACTCTACTTCGTTAACCAGACCAATTATTTGCTGGCAACTGATGCAGTAACGTACTCTACTTCGTTAGATCTATCTTATTGCACTCGAATACCTAGACATGAGTGAATTTCACCCAAGTCTACCATCTCAAAAGCTGCAGATAATAGAACTTTTACGTGATGTAAATATGGTAAATCATTGCAAATAAAAATCATATCATCGACATACAAGGCAATGAAAAGGTAAGAGGACCCTTCTTTCTTGAAGTAAATGCTCTAAAACTTCACACCAGAAAGGAGTCCAGAAACCAAGTGTTCTTGTCCAAGTGTTCTCCAAGATTCTGCTTAATCTGATGTTAGAGCATCCTCCATAGAAATTGGATCAGCACTCAGATATTTTAAAATCCATTGTGTTAGTTTTCATGCTCGATGTGCAACATCATCATGAGCAACCTTGTGAACAACCTCATCAAGACCAACATGATCTTCCTCATCAACATAATCTTCATTAGCAAAATCATCATTAGCAAAATCAGGAACAAAGTTAGGGTATTAGGAGCAGTAATAGATTCATTAACAGGAGCAAGGATAGTGATAAGAGCATGATTATGTTCATCAATAAGAGGAATAAATGCATGAAAAGCTCATCAAAGGAAATATCCCAAAAACGATATGCTTTGGCATTAGAGGCAAATCTAAGAAAAATAGCTTTCTTAGCAACATCGTCAACCTTTTTAATCCTCCCTTCCTCTCCATCTCCCCCTTCCTCTTCCCCCAACAGGGCCCCCTGCCCCTTTTCAAGATAGGAACATAAACATAAACAATCAAGCAAAAAAACATGTAAAGTAGCGCAACATTGGGTTTAATACCAGACCAGACTTCTATTTAAGTTTTGCCTTTCAAAAAATAAGTGAGCAAGCGATTCTGCACATACACAGCAGTGGCAGGAACTTTTACATGGAACCATTTATTCAAACGAGCATGCAACACACAACATTTATGATGGTGCAATTCTTCTTCTCAGCAACACCATTCTGTTAAGTAGAATAAGGCGCATGTAATCACGAAGAATGCCTGAATCTGCACAAACTTTGTCAAAGCCAAAAGATTTAAACTTGCCACCATTATCAGTACGCAATCTCTAAATAATTGTTCTAGTTTGAACCCCTATCATCTTTTTAAAGGTACAAAAGATGGATAATAGTTCAAATTTTTTAGTAATAGTATAACCCATATAATCATCAATGAAGAGAAGGAAGTATTGGTCTTTACCAATGGAATTACAGAATGACCCACGGAGATCATAAAGCACAAGTTCTAAGACACATGTAGCATGTTGTCCTTCTCCAAAGAATGGAGATGTAGCTTACTAAGAGCACATACCTCATAAACACTCAGTACTCCACAAGGTCATCACAGCTCATGTCCAAAAGAGCTTGAAAGTTAGCATGATCAAAACATCGATGCCACAAAGTACTGATATCATCACCACGAGATATCACAACATTAGCAAACTCATCATTCATCTTTTACAAAAGTGAACTCATCTTTCACAAAGCAGCAGGCACGCCTATCAAACTGAATAGGGAAGCCTCCAATGGGACTCTAAGTAGCACAATGATAATATATTCAATAAAATTTGGACTTATCCAGATTTAATAGATAGTACTTCAAGAACACCATTTCAGGAATATATGTACTGTTTGATTCTTCTTGATTGTTATAATTTTTATAAGTTTTAATTATATAAGTTTATTTCTCAATTAAAACTATAATTGTTATTAAAGAATAAACTTGATTTTCAAACTAAATTTCATTTGAATCTATTTAGAATTAGACATTTCAAGAATATAAAAGTTTTAATTTGTAGTGATTTAACAGATTTAAAATTTAGCAATCATGATAATTAAATGAAATTTGATGGTTTCATAAGCGATTGACTTAAAACTATTATTAAAATTTCATAATTTACAAATTTTTACACTTTTAAAAATAGTTTAAGAAAAGCTTTAGGTTGAAATTAATTAAATGATATAAAGTTAGTGGTTTAATAATAACTATTGAATAATTTATTATTGATGAAATAAAATATATTGACATTTAATAAATAATAAACTATTTATTTTTATTATACATAAATGTAATCATTTAATTAATTTAAAATTTTCTTTAAATATTTTGAAAAGAACAGCATTTTAATTATACAGAGTTATCTTAGATGAAAATTTAATTGTAAATACATGAAACCGAGAATTAGTTTAGAAAGCAACTTTAAAAGTATCATATTTTTTATCTAAAGATAAACAAAACAAATTATTAAAATCAATAAGAGCTACAAATACATATAATATTATCATGGCATCCTTGAAGTACATTTATTAGATTTGAATAAGTCTAAATTTTGTTAAATATATCATAATGGCCTAATTTCTAGTCAAATCTCCAGTGAGATTATAAGAAAGTGTCCTTCCATGAGCCTAAGCGATCATCCAAGGGTCTTTATATTTAGACACCATCCAAGGGTCTTCATATTTAGTGACTATCAAAGGGTCTTCATCGAAGGGCTGTCATATTTAGCGACCATCCAAGGGTCTACATATTTAGCACTTATATCTTAAAAGAGGTTTCCATAAATTTTCAAAGAGCTATAAAGAACTAACATTACCACCATATAGTGCTAGAACTAATTTTGCACGAGGTCAAAAAATATCGAGATGCCAAACAACAACGTGACAATCTTTTGACACAAAAAGTACACTTGGTTCTTAAATTCATAAAGAGAACCTATAGCAATGAGGCAAGAAATAGATGAGCAAGTGCATTAAAATTCAACACTAAAACCTATATTCAGGTACATGCAAAATTTCATGCCTCTTCAATATACCTCCTTAATCAACATCCATGAAAGTGTTAGTTGCAAGAACGAGATGGACATCATTATGTATTCTGGTGCTATGTAGCAAATTTCTTGTAATAGCATTCATCTTCCAAAGTTAATCTCAAAGAGATTTTCCAATTTAGAGATATGCAATCAATCAATCTCCAATGAGACTTTCCAATTAGAGATATTCAATTAGTCAATCTCCAATGAGATTTTCCAATTTCCATAAGCCAACCTCCAACGAGATGTTTAGTTAACTACTAGCCAATTTCCAATCAATCTCCAATGAGATTGTGAGAATATACTTGACAAATTTCTTACATATTTGTCAATTTTCAATGATGTATCTTCTAGTTTTCATCACCAATGAGATTTCATTACACACTAGCAAATCAGTAAATCTGTCTCCAATGAAATAGTAGAACAACAAGACATATGCCAAAATATGATAAGCCAAATAGCAATGACATAAAGTTCTAGTATCATCACCAGATGCAGATAGAGCATGTACAAAATACATCATTCAATTTAACTCATATGTATATATATCGTGATGCAGGACCAATGACACATCGATTTTAAAGAAATCAATTGGCACCTTGGATTATCAGATCCAAAATCTATAAACATACAAAATGTTATTCCTATCATAAGAACTTGTTCATGGACACAACTTGGATGCTACAACCAAGAATTCAAAAATAATACACACATGCGTCATCAAATATGCTTTCAACAATGTAGCTAGTGGATTTTTAAAAATTCCAAGCTGTTACAGGTGCTCCCAAGGGCATAGCCGGAATCGGGCCCTTGACGGACGTCCATGAGCATGGGGGTACTATTGGTCGCGATTGCCGGGCAGTTGTGATTTAATGGGCCGTGTTGACTGTAATCAGTCTACGGTGACGGGATGCGGGGTAAATGGTAATAATGGCTAGCGGCGGGTAATGGTTCGTTAGGGGGCACTAATATTATTAAATATTAGTGCAACAAGAGCTAGCAGGGATTGCCGAGGCAAAAGACCTATAGGCTTGCATGATTAACATTAGATATTAATGTTAATGTAAGGCCCTAGGGGCCAATGTTACTTAAATGTAAGTTAGAAGGTTAGCTATGGTTTTAATGAAAGATTAAAGTGACACATGGCGTGAAATGGTTCGATGGGTTTCTTAAACCTGATATATCAGGGAGACGAAATCGTGGATGGAGAAAAGAATCCGGCTGCCAGATCTCAAAAAGGGGCTATAGTGCATGGATTCGGTCAAGTAAAGGCATGATCTGGCCAGTTTTGGCCATGCAAGATTGCCTGTGCGCTCAAGTGGGCGGATTATAAAGCCTACAGGGAGGATTGAGCGAGGATACAGAAATTGAGTTAGTAAGATAGGCAGCCGATTCTGCTGCGATTGATCTGTGTTTGATTCACGAACCAGGATTTGGGTTCAGATTTGGAATCCAGAGTGGATAGTGTGGCCCCAAGGCAGTCTGATTCTGCGAGGAGCCGGATCAGCACTGGACCCATAAGGTCAGATTGCAGCCAAGGGCTGTGTATACAATCACAGAGCAGATTGCTACTGCCAAAGATCGGTCAGGGTGAAGCATCCGATAGGTGCTGACCTTAGGGGGATTCTCTAAAAGAATCCGGGCTTCTGTGTGAAAGTTCACATAGCAGTAGCCGATAAGATTAGCGAGGGGGATCCGGGATCAAAGGTGCGGGTGGAAGCTAGTCGGCGTTAACACGCGGGCAGAGATTGTTCTTAAGGAAATTTTTTGCGTTGCAACAGTGGTATCAGAGCTGTGGCTTGAATCTACTTTTCTGGGAAAACCTAGACTTGATATGGACGAGAAAAGTTCTGTCTTCCAAACCACTTGGGAAGTGGAGAAGCGGGAACTTGAGAGTGTTTCAGTCCAGGAGCTGGCTGAAAACTTAGCGTGTCTTCAAGGGAAGATGGCGTCCATTGAACAAGAAGTCAATAAACTAGTTACTAAGCAATGCAGTTTAATTGCTGAAGTACTTGAAGAAGATACCAAGGGTACTTCTTCACAAGTCCCTTCCCAGGGAAGTTTTGACTGCTTGAATGAACTTCTACCTTATCGTCAGTTGCATAGTTTGCAACAAACCGGGGAATTAAGAATCTATGAGCAAGAGCTTCGGAAGCTGCTTGCAATTGTTCGGCCTTTAGATGATGAAAGTTAGGTTTTTTATTTTATGCGTGGCATAAATGACACTGCACTTAAAATGAAGCTTAAAAGGCTGCATCCGAGGGATTTAGATACAGCCGTATTCTATGCTTGTATGCAGTCAACCAAACAGAAGGTTTAGCCTAAAAGACGAAGAATAACTGGGTTGTTCGAGTAATTTTAATGGGTCTCAACCAAGAGGGGAAGTTTTGGGTGGCTCTAAGGAACATGATGGTATTAACGGGGTTAATACAGATAAACCTTGTTTGGGTTGTGGAAAAAGAGGGCATGAAGTATAGAATTGTCCTAACATGTAATCAAGTTACCTTAAGGGCTTGATTGGGAACTATAGTAAAGTTCTCGAGAAGGAAAAACTAATAGCAAAATTGTCTTTGTTATTTAGATAAATTTCTTTTATTACTTGTAGGCACAAGTGATGGACAGTTGGAAAACTGTTGGATGTAAGTATCGGAATTAGTTCAAGGAACTATAGTAAGGTATGTTTTTTTTTTATATATTTCAATTTTTAGGTTATAATGCAATAAGTGCAATTACAATTTGGGTAAGTTTATTTTGGTAATATACAAAACTTACAAGATGGGAAAGATATTGGAATATCTTGACATCTTATAACTAATCCTAGTACGCACCTAGTTAAGGTCGTATGAAAAAGGATTAAAACCATAGGAATTTTGGCTAAGCGACGGGGTCGACTTAGTGGGCCTAATTCTTATGAGGAAATAGATAATGCTATCTAATGGGAAAGTTGCATGTTCGACTTTTCGAAGTAAATGTAGGGCAGACTCTCAATGACCAGGAATGGGTCAAGATCAAGGAATAATTCCAAGTCATGTAAACCTTTAAGGTTTAGGCCATGAAATTGCCTCGGGCAATTTAAGGGCACTTGGGTTATCTTCTTAGGACTATTACAAGTCTGTGTTTAGAAAAGAATACAATTGGGAATTGCATGTAAGAAGAAGATAGCTTTCTCTTGATGAATACCATGCCTGGTGATGACATGGTTGGGTCTTGTAATTCTATGGATGTAAACATTGAACTACGTTCAGATGTAAATCAAGAATTACAAAATCTTTTGGAAAGATTTAAAGACGTGTTCCCAGAAGTGAGCTGCCAAAAGACCACCACCTTCTCGGGGGATGAGCATAAAATTGTGCTTGAACCAGAGGTTAAGCCAATGGTGCGTGCTCCATATCGTCTTAGTCCTCTAGAACTTGAAGAGGTTAAAAAGCGAGGAAATTGTTAAGCAAAGGTTTTGTACGACCAAGTAAATCACCGCCGTTTTGCTTGTTAAGAAAACGGACGGTACTATGCGGATATGCATAGATTACTCGGATTAATGATATTCTGGATCATCTTGGGGTTGCTAAAAGGTTTACCAAGATCGACCTCCGTAATGGATATCATCAGATTCCGCCAAGGTACAAGTGGTACAGCAATGGCTCCCACCTGAAACGTGTCAGAGTTACGCAGTTTTCTGGGGTTAGCCACGTACTACCGTAAATTTGTACCTAAATTTTCTAAAGTTGTTGCTCCTCTCACTGATCTTTTGGAAAAAGATCACGATTTTGTGTAGGGGAGAGAGCAGCAAGAGGCATTTTGACAAGGATTTGCTGGTGAGCAGTCTTGTGCTAAAAGTGCCGGATTGGAATCAGGCATTTGAGGTCTATACTGACGCTTGTGGACAAGCGTTAGGAGCAGTACTAATGCAGCAGGGTCATGTGGTGGCTTATGAAAGTCGAAAACTAAGTCCTGCGGAAAGGAATTATGCAACTTATGAGCAAGAGTTGCTAGCCATTGTACATGCGTTAAAACGTGGAGGCACTACTTACGTAGTGGGACGAGCCAAGAGCCGCGCAAGTTTATTGTCGATACTGACCATAAACCTAGGGTTCTTGCAAAGTCAAGCCGAAATTAGCCGAGATAGGCTAGCTTGCTAGACTTCCTCCATGAGTTCCATTTTTCCATTGAGCATACACCGGGCAAAAATAATCCAGTTGCCGATGCATTATCAAGGATTCAGCATATAAATACCTTGACGACTTTGGCAAGTGATCTTATACAAAGGATCAAGGATGCATATCCTAAGGATCAGCAAGATCTGGCAATGGTCAAGCTCGTGGAGCTGTGGACTGAGCAAGAGGGGTTGCATTTCTATAAGGGAAGGATTTATGTTCCTTCAAGTGGGGACCTTAAGGAGTCAATTCTACGTGAGCACCATGACACTCCACAAGTTGTGCATGGAGGTGAATGGAAGACGTATGAGTTAGTGAAAAGGTTCTACTACTGGCCAGAGTTGCAAGATCAAGTCAAGGACTTGGTAAGTCACTGCTTGGTGTGTCAAGCGGTGAAGGCGGATCATGGAAAAACTCCGGGATTGTTACAGCCTCTCCCTATACCAAATGAACACTGGAAAGCGTGAGTATGGACTCATAGTCGCATTATCTAGAACTGCTAGGCAACATACTCAGATTTTGGTAATAGTGGGTCGGTTAACCAAGTATGCTAAGTTTATAGCATTGAAAAGGGAAGGCTACGGGACACGACATAGCAGTTGCCTATATGCAAAACATATTTCCAACTTTTGGACTTCCCTTGTCCATTGTAAGTGATCGAGACACTAGGTTTACGGGTCACTTCTGGAGAGATCTCATGAAAGGATTGAGGATTCGATTATACATGAGTAGTGGTAATCATCCACAAACGGATGGGCAAACTGAGCGCATAAACATGATCTTAGAGGACATGTTGTGAAGTTTTGTCCCAGAGAAGCAGTCTAGATGGAAAGATTATTTACCCTATCTAGAGTTCGCTTATAATAATAGCCATCACACGGGGATTCAGATGACTCCCTTTGTGGCTATGATGGGCCGAAACCCAAGGGCTTATTCTGGTATGCATAAGTACCTTAGAACCGAAGTTGCAGTACACATGCTTCATGATATGGATGCAATCCTGCGGCAATGCAAGCAAGCGTTGCGAAACGCTCAAGATAGGGCATGAGCGTCTGCTAATCAGCATAGACGAGATATTTCTTATGCGGAAGGTGATTACGTGTTCTTACGGGTCGTTTATCCTTCGGCATTAAGAATGAATACATTACGGCCTTTAACCAAAGGTACTCCGCGGTATGCTGGACCTTTTAAGGTGCTAAAAGGATCGGGGAAACAGCGTACGAGTTGAACTTACCACATCCTGTGTTTCATGTAAGTCAGCTGAAGAGGGCTATACTGGATACCGCTAACGTGGTTAGTCCGCAAAGTATACCGATCGTCTTAAACTCCTCTGTAACGCCAGAACGTCTTTTAGATAAAAGAGTTCAGCAGCTGCACAATAGGGATGTGGTAGAACATCGGGTTCAGTGGCAGGACCAGTCTCCTGAGGATGCCACCTGGGAGACGGAGGAATTTGTGCAGCAGTTCCCCTCATCTAAGGGATCAACCTTGAGGGCAAGGTCCAAAAGGAGGGAGAGGAATGTTACAGGTGCTCCCAAGGGCATAGCCGGAATCGGGCCCTTGACGGACGTCCATTGGCCGCGATTGCCGGGGAGTTGTGATTTAATGGACCGTGTTGACTGTAATTGCCTCTGGGCACCTCTCTTTCGATTATGGTGATTTATGATTAGGTTTGCCGAAGTTTTGGAATATGAAATACGGAGAATCATCTCTATATGGGTTCACCTAAGGTTTTGGAATGATATCTATACAGTTTCACCTAAGGTTTTAGAATCCGAACCCCTACCAAAATAATTTAATATCCTAATAAGAATATTTTAACCAATGCAATCAGCGAACTAACTCGCTTATTTTTGGGTTGCCCCTAGGGGGCAAGCCCTTGTTGATGTGGGTTTATAGAATATTTCAAATATATGCCAGTATATGCTAAGAATATGCTAATGACTGCTCCAAACTTCTTATTGGCTGTAAACTGGCGGTGGCCACTGTTATTGGGCAGCGACTTTGAAACTGGCTAACCGGGCGGCGATGGATGACCTTGCTATTTCAGAATCTCTATAGCCGCCTCCATTTAGCCGGACTGTGCTCATTAGATCTATTATCGGTCGGGAAGATTGTGGGTCCATTTTTGTGGGCAAGAGAGTTGTTGGAGGCTGGATGAAAACGGGAAGGCTTCAGAGCAAATGTTCTTTCACATTTCTCGAGGTTAATGATGGTTCTTGTCCTATGAATCTTCAGGTAATGTGCCTACTTCTAATTTTTTGCACATATTTACTTCAACTAGGATATAGTTTAAGATTTGGCAAACAGGTAAATCGGCTCAGAAATCGTTTTCTTTTCCCTTTGCCAATGTGTATTTTAATATTATATCCTTGCAGGTGCTGGTGGATGCCTCAGTTGGAAATCTGAGTCAGCTTGTAAGGGAATCATGGAAATTAAAGATAATCCATTCCTTGAAATTGGAAGAGACAACAGGTAAAGACGTATGCTGAAATTGGAAAAGCTCCACCCTGATTGGATACGAGTTGGATGAGCATCTGCATGAAAAAGCATACGTCATTTAATACTTCTGTTGTATCAGTAATCTAATGTTATATCAATCTACAGTTGTTATTTTCTGCTTGAAATACAATCATCCAGAGTCGCGTCTTCATTACATTCCCCAGTGTAGAGCTTATTTTAGTAAGAAATGGGCCGTTCCACTATGTCGTTCTTCCCGAGGGCCATCTCTGCCACCAATTTATTCCCAAGTAACTATAGCAGAAATCTTCTCTGCAATCTCCTGTTTTTGGCCATGATAGGCATGAAGATGATAATGATAATGGCTTGCCAAGTGAAGGGAAAGAGCCCTAGAGAAGCTGCCAATATCTATCAGAAAATTGTTTGTCTTCTGCAGAGCTTTATTTGCATTTCGATAAAGGAAAATGTATTCAAGTGAATATAGAAGGGTCCTCATTTGTTAGAGATGTATTATTTCAATAGCGAGGGTCCCTTGCACATGTTGTAAGCTTTTCAATGATGACATGATTAGGTTGGAACTTCGTGATGAGTGGAGGTTGGAAATAGAAGTGCGTTTGGGAATCTTTTCTCAGACGCCATTGCAGGCATA
Organism: Isoetes taiwanensis; assembly: GCA_021234155.1. Lineage (NCBI taxonomy): Eukaryota > Viridiplantae > Streptophyta > Lycopodiopsida > Isoetales > Isoetaceae > Isoetes > Isoetes taiwanensis. The sequence continues at coordinate 14,502,498 of JAJEKV010000029.1, read as the reverse complement.
ATATTTAATCCTGAACAGGTATGATAGCAGAAGCTTGTTCTTTAGACCTTGTGGAATGATAATAGTCTGGTTAGATCGTGGCAGATTAATGCATCCCAGTGTTTAGGGTCATGATCATAGTAAACTTTAATGTGGTCATGTCTCTTAGATGGTACTGGAGGAGCGGCGAAAAACGGCTGCTGCTGCTAAGGTAAGATCGTATGGGAGCTGTCTCGCCCATCCTCCCCCTGTCTGTCCCAGATCTTGGCAGCAAAGCAGGCCCAGTGGAGCATAGTCGCAGCTCTGTTACCCTACTTCTGGCTGTTGAATCTATGGCAGGAAAAGGTATGGTGTTTCTGCTTCAGCTTTGATCTTGTTAGGCAGCCAAGGGTTCGTAGAGATTCTAGTATGATTTTTCAGTTCTGAGCAGTTCTGTTCCTTAGAATATCGCATCAGAGCTTTTGTGTTGCTTACTGGGATTCCTCTACAACCCATGTGATAGTTTATGTGGTCTTTTCTTGGAACACTTAAGCTGTCTGCCGCCCTCCCTGTCCTAGCAAGGGGAGGATTGTGAGCAAATGATGGCTGCTCCGATCATTCTGGAATATGCTACTGGTGGTTTGCCATGGGATTCCCTGGGCGGGAGACTAGGGAGGCCCGGGCATTGTGGGAATGAAACCCATATTCTTTGCACGAAGGGATGAGGTTCAGCAGGCCTGTCTTCTTTTCTTATTGCTTGGAAGAAGGTTCTACCTATAGTACTGCAGTAATGGAATCAGGCCGAGTTAATGCGTATGAGTCTCGCCTTGGATGCTGGGATATTCTTCGAAGAATGCTTCAAGTGGTTCCTTCTTACTAAGATCTCTTGATGGCCATTCTAGAATGGGAAGTAGCAGCCTGAACCTTGCTCTTGATCCTGGGTGATTGAGACAGGATTAACTTATATCTGGTGACTAGGTGCTTAAAATTTCTTATCAGGCCTATTGTGGAGCCTTTGTAATGAGGTCTTAGACCGTTTTTTTTTATTAAAATTTAGCCTAGGAACTGAGCCCTTCTCTTATAGTATCCTATGGAGAAGAAGTTGAGAGAGTCTCTAAGTACTGGGTCTAGAGTCTGGACTGCTATTCATGGATTTGAGAAGTGATAACACCTCTGGACTCACTGTATGTGTAAAAACTCTTATCCTTTGAATACAATACAGATCATTCTTGCCTTCAAAAAAAAAAAAAAATATCTATCTTCAAGGTCAACTTCCATGGGAGATACTTCATTTGAGGTCAAAGTTAGTCAAAGATATGCTTTATAAGATTCTGGGTTAAAAAGATTGGAAGATGCTTTTATGAAGATTGGAAGATTTGAAGACCCCCATGGTGATCTAGAATTTTTTGCCTTAATTTATTCCCATCTCCACCTTTCTATACCTTGCTCCATTTTTGCCTTGATTCATCATCTCTTTCTCCCTTATCTTGCCATAGGACCATTCCCATCTCATATTTCCACCACATTTCTTTTGTCTTGCCATAAAAAACATGACTTTGACCATTTTTTCCTAGTGCAAAATAAAAAAAACTTAGGTTTATTTGGGAGAGGCATTTCATCCATTCCTTAACCTTGAAATATTTGGCCTTTACTTTTGAAAAATAAATCCTACCATGGAGTATTAGAATCCTAGGGAAATATTTTGGGTATCACTTTAGATTTCCTAAAGATGCTTTATGCCACGTGGCAAAGTCAGATATGCCCCCAAATTCTTGGAAAGCATCCCAAAGATCCCTAAGAGATTCCAAAAATTCTAAGGTTTGATTTTTCATTTAAACCTTTGAAAATTGAATTTTTAAAAGGCCAGAATCTTGAAAGATACTCGAAAGATGCTCGCGAGATTCCCTCGAAGAACCCTAAAATTAGAAAGATCATTCGAATCGGCCGGATTCCTCCATTACTGCCTTCAATTCCTCCCGAATCTTTGTTTCCCACTTCCTAGCTACCCAACAAACCCATAATTAATGCCTAAGATTCTGGATCCATCAAATTTTGAAAATAAATTCGGGGTGATCGACATATAACTTTTTGAAGGCCCAGACGTGCTCAAACTCGACATTGACCAATGCTAAGCATGATCTGAAGAGTTTTTGAAGTCCTTGAGCATTCCTTGATTAGATTTGCAAAGATCTGATTGATATTATCTTCTAAAATTATTCTATGATCTATGATGGTATTGTTATTGTGATCTACTTACCTTCATATCAATAAAATCTGACTGCCAAGTTGACAAATCTGTTTCTAATATCCTTCTTAGCAATTTCTTGTCTCAAAATATTTTACAGGAAATTCTCGAGTGTCCCAAAGTGTTATTGGCCTACTTGCCATCCATCCTTGAGTTATTTGGGAACTATAGGCTTTGAAAAAACCAGAAAATATCATATATAGCTTGAGTTAGAAAAATCAACATTCTGTTTTGATCATTTTTTACTGTATTTTGCCAAATCCAATTATAAAAATACTTCCAGATCTCCAAATGGAACTTTGACTGCATGTCTCCATTTCTCATCACCATTCTGATATAATTGCTTTGAAATTTCTCAAAAGTATGTTCAGCAACTCCGAATCTCTTTTCCTGATCACTGTTTCACAGTTTGACCTCTATTGACCAAATTTTGACCTCACTTTGAATTCAAATATCTCTCAGAGTTTTAGTTTGACTTGGTCAGAGACTCCATCATTGGATTCTCATAACTTTTTTGTGCTAATCTGAAGCAGTTGACTCAGAAAATCAATCCATTTTCGATCACTACAGCCATTTGAGTAAAGATTCCATTCCTAGAAATGGGAGGGGTATGAAACTTTGAGTTTTTTGAACTTTTCTCTGGATTTATCTTGTACAGACTGATCACCTTAAGTGATCTGGAGGTTCTAACCCCAATTTGAGTGTAAGCTCCAGTTGGTTCCTTGTGGTTGACCTTTAAAGCCAGGTTGGGGGTCAATATTTTGGAGGTTCTACCGAGATCTTCCTGGATCTCAGAACTCATGGCTCCAAAACAAAAATTTCCAGCAGAACAAGAACCATTAGAGGATATTGATGCATCAGATCATTGCAGAGAAAGGCCATTGTCTTCAAGTTTCTTAACTAGCCTGCTTCAGAACCTGCCATATCAGTTTGAATTGAATGTCCCCGGTTCCTTGCCTACTTTTGATTCCAGTATGAGTGCTAACAACTTCTTGAGAATATTTGAAGATTACTATAGGGATTATGGTTTTAAAAAAGGGTGCAAGCTTTCAGAATTTGAAAAGTGCTTCAAAGAAGAGAGTGAGGCTGGTACTTGGTTAACTTATGAGAAGCTAATGGGGACCACCTCATGGGATGAGCTTGTCAAGAAGTTCTTGGATAGGTTTGGTAAGTTGGCTGCCCCAAAAGATTTGGTTAATGAATTGCAAAGTTTTTCTATACATGCAGGGGAAAGTGTGAATCAGTACAAAGTGAGATTTAGTACATACATGAGCAGGTGCCAAAGAGCTCAAGTCACAATTCCAACCCTTTTTTTAGTCACTACTTTCATCAATGGTTTGGGAAGAAGACCAGATATCTAAAGGAGTACTCTTACGCCTTAGCAGCTCGAAGAAATCCATCCCTGGACCGTGGAAAATGCATACATCTGGGCGCCAAAACGTATGAGCGACCGCAGGTATACGTACTTTTTTTTTCGAAAAAAACCCTTCTCCGTCCACGCACATGTATTCTACGGAATACATGTGTGAACCCCCCGGGTATGGATCTAGTAGGAAGAATTAGAACCATCATTCAATTAAATTGGGATTATGTCTATTCCAAAATCGCGCCGTATAAGCCTTTTATTGACCATTATATTGAATTAGCCACACTTTTGCACTGAGTTCGATGCATTTTATGTTGAAATGCAAAGGCATCCAAATATTCGGTGCAAATGACCCATATTATGAGAGAATGTTGGCAATATAAAAAGTAGGAAATTGCTTATTAATTCGTACAATCACCGACGACAACGAAATCTAAACATTGAAATTGTAGTGCTTTACGAATAAATAACAGCAAGCAAGTTGCTACAAAACAGAGATTTTCGTGGTTCAAATCGCGCGTGGCGCGATTTTATTCGCATAAATAACGTATTATAGTGGAACATAAACTTTAAAAACTAATCCGAATCATCGTCGACAAAGGCCCGCGGCGTCTTTGAGATCCTATCGATCATGAACAAACCATGCTCGGATTCCATATAAGATGAATTACAACATCAAAGGGATCGGGATAGAAGCGGGGCCGGGATTCATAGCAAACGACATCAAGCCAGTCCCGGTTCTATTTCTAGCTCAAGGCACCTGCAGAGGTCCGCATGGTTCATCCGGCGTGTAATAGAATGTGCCATAATAACAAGCGTATATGAGGCCGGCCGATGGTTTGCCAATTTCATGCATGCCTATTTATACACACCTAAATTATTGACGGTATATACATACAAATTATTGCAAGTATAGCAAACCATACACATAATATAAAAAAAAAATACGTACACAGAACCAATAATGCTGATATAAGAACACAATATATATTCGAAAGAGGTTGGTGTAAAGTATATTTCATATTCAAAACTTTTTGGAAACTATATTTCCTGTATACATATATATATAAAAAGTTCCCTTTCTAGAACGATCTTCTCTAGGTCCCTGTCAATTTCCCCTGTCCGATTAAGTTGCGGGTATAGTGTTTGTATCTCTTCGATCGTTTTTCCTGTAGCTATTTCTTGCAAGACACTGACAAAACGAAGCAGGAAGTCATCTTTGTCAAAATCTTCAGGATGATAGGATGGTGGATTTAGTGACTGTGACTGATTGAAGCAACACTTCAAGGCATCATCATCAACTATAATGATGTCTTCCTTCTCCTGAACGCCCAAGTCATCCATCATGTCGCTCAAGCATTTCACAAATATTTTTTTACCTGTAGGATCCTTCGGGTTATTGAATGACTTACATTTGCTCTGATCCCAAACAGATGCCCAATCTCTATGTAATTCAGGAACTACTCTCAAAACTTCCTGTATATTTCTATTCTCCATCGACGACCAAATTGCACAACGAAATAAAGTGAAAGCTTGATCTAACATCTCCTTCAGATACGGCCGCGGATATACCCATTTCGTACGTGTCTCAAATGGTTTATGTGTATACCATGATAGGTCAAATTGTGCTTTAGGTAACGTTTTGCAGAGCACTCCATTCAAATCGAACACCAGAATTTTGGAGGAAACCGGATTAGGTCTATAATAATAAAGCACACACTTGTGAGACAAGGAAAAAGAAAATTGAAATCGCGCCTGGCGCGATTTTCATTTCTGTTTGAAGAACATACCTTTCTGGTTCCTGTTCAACATCCGCAATGATGAGCTTACTCTCTACCGTCTTCTGGCCCCCGCCGAAGTGTCGACCACATCACTTAGTGTTTGAACTATGGTTGATACTTCATTACTCTTTATGCTAACCTGACTCGAGCTTTCCGAATCGATTTTGTCTTCTTCGTTTGCGTTACCTACATCCCCTTCAGTCGGATTTTCCAATGTGATTGGAATTATAGGCACGCTCTCGGCCGCATAGTTAAGCTGCTGCTTGTCGATATTCATCTTTATGTGCTCCATCTGCTTTCTCATTTGTTCCCCTCTGCACCCCGGATCTCTGGGTAATTCGGACTTAGAGCTGGAAGCTTTATTTTTTGCACTACCTATCGGACCCCTAGGTGCCACCTCTAGCACTTTCTCGAAAAAAATATCAAGGAAGTCCTTGGCTTGACCATCAGAGACCACACTTTGGCATTTCCTAGCTAGCTTCAAAACCTCCAACATGAAAGGGTGAAAGCATGCCGACACTTTTGAACCCTCCAACATGATTTTAAAACTAGTACCCTTTCCATTAAAATCAATCCAAAAAATTTGAGTTGCAGGTCATTGACATGTCAATCTATAGTATTAAAGGATGACAATACTATTAGAGACTAAAATGGATGAATAAACTCTCACACTTATTGTTTATTGAGACAACTTCAAAGGGCCAAAGAAAGATGGTACACCCTAGCATGCTTTCACTTATTCAATCCTCAAAAGGGCCAAGAAAACCCAAACTTATTCAAATTTCCCCTTATGCGCCGTCAGTAGCTCATACTTGATTGGTGTATTAAGGACAGGGTCGACCCAGTTTTCTTCTTCCTCTTCCTCTTCGTCCTCTTCAAAGTCCACTCCACATCTGCAGTCCCTTTCCCTTTGTCTTCAGCATTGGATTCGACATAAAAAACATTTTTCAATAGGGGTTCATCTAGCCAATAGCACTGCCAAGCAATCTTCTCACCTTCTGGTTTTCCCTTGAGTCTTTCATATTCTTTATCATCCATAATGGCTATCATAAGGACTAGCACATGTGAGATCTTACTTTCGGTACTAAACTCACTATCTTTGTTTTCATCTATCATTACTGCTTGCCTCATCACCTTAATGCATTCGAGATCATTTGCAGCAGCTAGTGCATATGCGTAGGAAATGTCGGAGTGGCAAACTGTCACGATAGTATAATGCATCTCAGTCGTAAAACCACTGCATGTGTTGAAGAAGGTGCTGTAATCATCTTGTGTCCATCTCGTGCCACGGCTATCAAGAACAAATAGAGTGATGTCGGTTGGCCCTTCACCCACGTCTGGTAAGACACACTTATAACCAGTGGACACCTTATAGAAAAAAGGGGACTCCTCTTCTGTCGTCTTCTTCACCAAAGCAACTTTTCTTTTTAGGTCAGATGCCACTTTCGTGTGAATCCCCTTAAGAGTTGCCACATTCTTGGCCTTTTGCTGCTTCACAAAATCTTTTGACCAAAATACATATTTCTTAATGTCATCATTAGATACGTTGTACTTTTGCATTAAGCCTATCTCTGATAACATGAAGTCTCCTGAGAGCCTTTGCAGTTCTTCGCCAACAGCCTTTTTCAGGACTTTCATATTTTTTATCGATTCGCATGCATCTTCGAAAGATGTCAAGTGCTTTGTTTGTGAGACGTTTTCTTGTAGATAACTTCCTTTCTGATGCAACCATCTAGAACAGAGATTAATTCTGCATCATCCAATCCTTGTGCCTTTCTCATTTCTGTGATACCTATATAAAAAATAGACATATCTTGCGGAGGAAACCTGCCATACGAATCTGGCAACTTCTTTTTCGAATAAAGCGCCCCAAAATTCGCTCCACTTTTCCCATACCTGGTCGGAAGAAAAACAATCTTGCGGGCATCCTTTGGCACCGCTTTTGCTCTTCGAGAGCCGCCTTTGTGCATCCCCTTTTTTCTTCTTTGATCTAGTGCCCTTAGTCTTGTCCTATATTATGGTTTGGCACAGTGTCCTTTCTAGTAATTTGAATTCGGCACTCTTAGATTGCCCTTGTCTGGTCGGCATTGGTTTTCCATATTCGATCCATTGGTTACGAGCGTGCCGCAACTGCTCCACATACGGACTGCAAAATATGGGCCGTTAGATAAATAAAATAGACAGGCCGTGAAAGTAACAATATAAAAAAAAGCGTGCCAGCGCGTTTTTTTAACGGATTTTTAAAGAACGCGTCTGGCGCGATTTCTTCATGATGAAGAATTCGCGCCAGGCGCGTTTGTTGTAAATCCGTCAAAACAAATAACAACATAAAACGCGCCAGGTGCGTTTTCGCTAATCACGTATTTACAAAAAACGCGCCTGGCGCGATTTCTTCATGTATGCCGTTTCTTGTAAATACGTGATTAGCGCGCTACCGGCGCTTTGGCATTTGGAACGCTATGTGTGGGAAAATAAAATACCTTTTGTATAGGAATGTCTTTCCCATGTCATTCAAGATGCCTACCGATTTGGGCTAATTTCTGCTGTTGTTGAGCCACCGAGGAACCAATTTCGACTAAATACGCCTATAGAATAACCGATTTCCGCTTTTTTATGCTTGATCGATCAAAACCTTCTCATACCTCCATCAATCTTTGTGCCATCTATTATCATGAAGTGAATATCGAGGTTGCCAATTAAATCTTCAAGTTTATTCCATATTAACACCTTCTTCGTCTTCATATCAAAAGGCACCACATCTGTAGGCATTGGCATCCGTCCCGGTTTTCTATCATGCCGTTGACTATTTCCATTGCGTCTTTGCTTGTCGTATCTTCTCACGACAAACATAGCCTTCGTGAGACCGAAAAGCCCGTCGACATGGATAGGATCGCGTGAAGTTAAGGCCAATGGATACTTGTCGATATATTTCTTGAGTTTGCTCATGGCCTCTAACCGTCTCGCCTTTGTCGCCATCACTAGTCATATCTGTAATGCCTAGAACGTCTGGTGTTTCCCTGGCTCTAGAACTTGCATCTTCCTTCTCTTTTAAAGCTTGTAGGTACAGACTAGCTGACGGCCTTGTACTGATTGCTCTTCTCACATCTGAGAGACCTTCACATATTTTTTTTGGTGTCAATGGTTCACCACCTGACCAGCCAAATTTGAAGAGGTTATCTGCGGCTTCATCCGTTCTTAGGGCAGTCTCTTTAAAGAAACTGGCACTGCAGTGATTTAACTTCTTCAATACTTTTTTATTTTTCTGACCCGCTTCAAGTAATACGGAACAGTATGAATCGTCCTGTTCTTCGCATGTGATCAGAATACCTTGTTTCTTCATTTGATCTGTTTCCTTAACTCTAGACATGAAAATCAGATCTGTCTTTCCGCGAGTCTTGAAGATCTCCACATACCATTCAGAGCCCTCTGGTAAATCTTCTTCTGGACATGGAGGCTCTACCTGAGCCTTCATTATTCCGGTCGTATCGTCAATGGTCACAACGTGTGCCAAATCTGCAACTGATACATCTTCCTCCGTTCTTGGTTTTTTCTGTGCCGATGTCCCTTGACCCTGCGCAGGCTTTGCTTTTCTTTTCACATTTTTAGAAGATCCTGAAAGTTACAATCATGTGGTGAGTAATGAAATCGCGCCGAGCGCGTATTGATAGACGCCTTACTTTCAAAAACATAAATGGTACACAGGAAAAGTAGCAGAGACAACAAAAAACAATCATATCAGAGACGTTCTACATTATAAATCGCGCCGAGCGCGTTTTTAAGAGGGGCCCTACAGACGCTCTATATTTTAAGAGAAATACTAGGCTACAAAAAAAACTTGTCAAAAGAACTGGTACAGAACAAAAGTATAAACAAACAAGTCTGAAAGAAACTATAATAAAACGGTTTAGGGTCTTAAATGGAGAATACAAAACAAAAAACACAGAGTACAGGAGAAGATTATAACAAAAACACACAAAACAAGGTAGTAAAAGCAGTAGAAATGACATAGAAACAATATAAAAGGTAGAAAATACACAGAGACAGTAGAAAAATGATAAAAAACCACACAGACAGCGGAGAAAACTTAAAAATAACACAGAAACTGTAGAAATCGAGAAGAAATAGTAAATACCTGCTTCCTGAGTGCTGTCGACTTGTTCAGGAACTTCCACAGTGTTGGCCCGTCGTCCACCTCTCCCTGTGCCTCTCCCTCCGCCTCTACCTCTCGTTGCGCCAGATCCTCCGGACGCCATATCACTGCAATGTTCGAATGAAATGTTATGGGACGCGATTCAAATTTATACGTATGGGTGCATTATCTGAACCGTCAGATTGGTATCCAATTTTAAATTACAATTTATCCCCCCTATATTAACCGCTTATCCCGCCTATATTAACCGCTTATCCCGCTCATTTCAAATTAAAAACTTAATTTTCTTATTAAAGCGCATCCACGGATATTTATTTTTATTATTTTCAAGAAACGCCTATGTGGCACGTCGAATTATTCATTCGCCACCGAATTTTTTAAGAAACCGCATCGACTCGCCGACTTCTTCTGGTCGAGCGCCTCCTCGCCTGATCAACTCGACTGATCGACCGCCTCGACTTAGCGATCGCTATCATGTCGGCCGAATGGTGAGTACGATTTGAAGACTGTTCTTGAAACATATTATATTCTTCAAGACTGTTCATGTGAAATCATCTTTTAATATTTTCAATTATCAGCATCGGAGAAGAATGCTATCTATTAACAGCAAACTTGAAGCGTCGACTTGGATTATGTAAAATCGAAGACCTGGACCCTGAATCTAAGTGCCATGGCGTCCCTCTTGGAAACAGTTTTTGTAAAGTGAGCATTATAAATTGCAACTATGAGGATGAAGCTCTTCCAAGAAGACATCCAGGTGGCGACACAATTGGGGAGAGCGTGGGCACATTTGTGGCGTGGCCAAAAGAACGTCTAAAAAAGGTATGTACAGACCTTCTGATACAAAGAAGCTATAATTTTATAGATCTTAAATTATCAAAAGGTATGTATAATGAGGACAGTCCTAAAAATAAGAATATATCATAACATCTGCGTGATGTTGTGAATTTTGGATTCTTTGATGTTCTTTAGCCAGTCTTATCAACCCCATGAAACTACACGTTAATGAAAATATGTAGTTTCTTGGGGTTGGTCATACTGGCTGGAGGGCATCAAAGGATTCAATGTTTTCGACATTGCATATAAAACAACATACTAAAATAAGCGTGACATTAAAGTTTAAGCTGCAAAATTGCGCCAGGCGCGAGTTTATATTTATAATCAAAAAAATATATACATCTCCATCTTTGAAAATGCGCCAGGCGCGAGTTTTTCCTATCTTTACAAAATGTCACATAGGCCCACATCATCTGCCCAATACCGAGTAAAGTGCCAGTTGGACCACTGTGATATGACATCATCCTCTTCTTCCCTGCGAATGTCGAGTCTCCAAATCAGAGTGCGGTATCGATACTTGATACTATAAATCAAATCCTCGTATTTATTTGTTGGCATGAGCCTTACTAAGAGCATGAGGAGCCGGATATGTCCAGTGATGCGATGGTAGCATTCCCATGGCCCGTCATACAGACTGTCATATGGCTTCTCCAGCTCCTTGTAAATGTTTTGAACAGCACAATCAAGTAGTATCTTGTACAGGGTCCAGCGTTGATGGTCGTCCAGGGGAACTATATTTGAACTAGAAGCAGCCATGTGTATGCACTAGAACGAGATATGCACAAGGATTCAATATTTTCGACATTGCATATAAAAAAACATAATAAAATAAGCGTGACAAAAGTTTAAGCTGGAAAATTGCGCCAGGCGCGAGATTGTATTTATATTCAAAATAAATATATGTACATTTTCATTTTGTGAAAATGCGCCAGGCGCGTGTTCTTTCTGAACTAACATAGCTTGCTCTACATATCTCTACAAAATGTCGCATAGACCCACTTCATCGGTCCAATACCGAGTAAAGTGCCAACTGGACCACTGTGATATGACATCATCCTCTTCCTCACTGCGAATGTCGAGTCTCCAAACCATAGTGCTGTATCGATCCTTGATACTATAAATCAAATGCTCGTATTTATTTGTTGGCATGAGCCTTATTAAGAGCATGAGGAGCCGTATATGTCCAGTGATGCGATGGTAGCATTCCCATGGCCCCACAAGCAGACTGTCATATGGCTTCTCCAGCTCTCTGTGAATGTTTTGAACAGCACAATCAAGTAGTATCTTGTACAGGGTCCAGCGTTGATGGTCGTCCAGGGGAAGTACATTTGGACTAGAAGCGGCCATGTGTAATGCACTAGAGCGAGAGAAATTAACTAATTAGCAGATGATATTCCTCTCCCTAGAAAACGATTCTAAATATACAAAATCCAAAACGCGCCAGGCGCGTTTGCTATATTGATTTTTCACATTTGTGTAATTTGGCGCGATTTATGTAAAGCAGTATGACATAGAAAGGCCAAACTACAAACGCGCATGGCGCGATTTGACTAACCTAGTGGGAAATTAGAAGCCAAACTCGAAATGCGCCAAGCGCGATTTCGCCCATTCTAACTATTCATTCTATAGAAAAAATGCGCAAAATAGAATAATGAAGGCCGGGGAATAGATAGAGCAAATCTAACAAAATAGATAGAATCAACAGATAGCGCAGAATACAAATAGTAATACTCCTTGTTTAGTTCATTATTTAGTTCATTGTTTTGGTTCATTATTTAGAGCAGTTAGAGCAAGATCAAAGAGCAAGATCATAGTTCATTGATTTTGTTCATTGTTTTGGTTCATTATTTAGAGCAGATAAAATAAGAGCAGATAGAGCAGATAGAGCAAGAGCTAGTGAAATAGAATAAGAGCAGATATAGCAAAATCATATAAGCAAGATCATAGAGCAAGATCATAGAAACAATAGAAACATGTTTATAAGCAATAGATCTGTATCCGAAGGTGCTAGGGCAGTATAGGACTGATGCATGTAAAAGTCTAAGCCAGAAAGCACTCCCCTTGATTAACCCTGAAGCTCGTATACTACTTTAAGTAAAGAACAGGAAATACTAACCTTAAGAACAGCAGATGATTTGAGCCTTAAGAAGTCGAGAAGAAGCAATAGCAGCTAATTTAGAAACCGAGAAGCCGAGAAGCTTTAACACAAAACCAAAAAACCAGAAAACTTTGTTATTCCAAGCCAGAGAGATTGTAGAGAGCCGAAAAGCCAAAAAAACCAGAGACCTTTACCCGAATGCTTTGTAGAAAGCTTTAAGCCGAAAACCCTAAAGCAGAAGATTGTAGAAGCCGAAAAGCTCGAAAGCGCAAATAAAAAGAGATAGAAGCCGATAAAAACAGATAGAAGCTGAGAAGTCGATATTGAAGCGTAGTTTAGATTGAAGCGTATAATAGAAGCCCGTATGTAAAGCGCCTAGAATTGGAAGCTTAGAATTGGAAGCCGTAAGGTATGGTATAAGCACTGAATTGGAAGCGCCTGGAATTGGAAGCGCCTAGAATGCCTGGAATTGGAATTGGAATTCGAAAGTGAGAGAGAAAAGTTCGAAAACGAATGCTAACTTGAAATAATAACTGCTTTCAAAATTTCGTACCGCGCCATTATAACTTCCGCGAAAATTTATTGCAAGGGTTAATTGTTTTAAGGACAAGGTTATTCCCTTGTAATAACAAGGTTAAATTTATTATAAGGGTTATTATAGGATACCAAGGTTATCCCTTTAAGGGTTAAATTAACCCTTTAAGGTTAACCCTTATAATGGTTATCCCTTATAATTACAAGCTTAAAATTTATTACAAAGGTTATTATAGGATACAAGTTAGAAGGTTAATAAGTAGAGGGTTTTATTCATATAGGATACCAAGGTTAATTGTTTTAAGGACAAGGTTATTCCCTTGTAATAACAAGGTTAAATTTATTATAAGGGTTATTATAGGATACCAAGGTTTTCCCTTTAAGGGTTAAATTAACCCTTTAAGGTTAACCCTTATAAGGGTTATCCCTTATAATTACAAGGTTAAAATTTAGGGAAAAACTACAATATACCCCTAACTTTTTGCAAATTCCCTTATTTTTAATTATCCAAGGTTTTGTGATTTTTAATTTTGTGAATTTTTAGAAAGTTAGGGGTATACTGTGAATTTTGCAAAAAGTTAGGGGTATTTTGTAGTTTTCCCCTAAAATTTATTACAAAGGTTATTATAGGATACAAGTTAGAAGGTTAATAAGTAGAGGGTTTTATTCATATATAATGTTGAGGAAAATAACTTGTATAAAAGTTGTGTACTACTTGAGTTTCATGATATATGATTTTGTAATTTGAAGTTAAGGTGTGAATTTATATTCCCGTGTGTGATTATATGTTAACGTCTATTCTAGTCTAAGGGCAACAAAGTTACTAAAAAAGTGAATTTAACAAAGTTACTAAAAAAGTGCAATATAAAATTTATCCCAAAATTAAGACATAATCCCAATTTAATTGAATGATGGTTTTAGCACATTTGAAGCAATCACCATGCTGGAGGCCATCATAAGATGATGTCTTTGTACTGTGGTCAAAGCAATCTTGACCTCTTCCTCTTCACAAACAGAAAGATATGAGCGTCCACCTTTAACTCAACTAGTACTAGAGGGCATGGCCCTCTTCCCATCCGCTGCAACTACTACAGGAATTCAGCTACAGTCATGGAGCCCTACTAGACAAAATTCATCCATATCTTAAAGCTCCAACCGAAATATGTACTTGGAAGAACAAGGTCTTTCAGCACGGATACTTCCGATCAAAAGAGCACCCCTAAGATTCCACTCTCGTCTCCTGCCCATGGTAATAAAGGGCTCGTGATCCTTTTCCATGTGATGAACAAGTACTAAAGAAAACAGCTGTCGTCTTTCCATTTGCAAGATACTATGAGTAAGCATAAAAAAAATGACCTTCGAGTCTAAAGTACCTGTCACCCCATTCTAGTAACTGTCTCACCTTCTTCGTTACATCAGTACTATGGATCATACCTTTTTTCCTAGAAGAGTAAAAGCAAGCGATTCCTATTTCCTGAAGTGAAGAGTACTACAGAAGAAAGCTTGTTGCATTTCCGAAGAAAATCACCATATACTTGCTTCCAACTAGATGTTGCAGCCACGATCTCTTCCAGATCAGATATGGAATTTCATCCACTACTGTGATAACCCAAATGCAGGAATAGAAAATAACATAGCTTCGTAAGCCATACAAAGCAAAAGATCACGTGAAATATAAGAACACCACCGTCTGACGCTCCTCCCCGAAGATACAAGATAAAAAGACAAGTCCAAAGGAGCTTCCTTCCATGCGTTAACTTGGACCTCACCCCAAATGCATCAAGATACTAAAAGGAGAGCACTACTACTTTTCCAAAAGAGTACTAGGTGTAGGTCTCCTCACCATCTTCTCCAAACACATTTGTCCTAAGGCCCTCCCCAAATAGGTGGTCCACATCCTTTGCACCTCTTTTCAGTCTCTTGCTTGAGTGTCATCCTTCTAATCTACCAGCTAGTCATAGCAGGCAATAGCAAAGCACTTAGTCCTCCCGTACCAAGTGGCTAATAGATCTCCTACATTTTCTGGCCTCCCATCATTATGATTTCTCTAGATCCCACACCACCTCCTAGCTGGGAATAGGAGATGGCAACATGAAAACAACAAATCTCCAACAAAATCCACATATTAGGCTACAGGTCCTTTGAAGAACGCTAGATAAAGATTTTGCAATTCCATTCTGTTAAGACTTACCACTTCTACAAAATAATGCTTCAAACTAAGGCCGTCTTGCCATTTCCAGTCCACTAAGTGCACCCTTAAACCCTCTCCCGAAACTTCTCACATATAGTGGACTGCCAATAACAAGAAAAATCACTGCAGTCCAAATTTTCCTGGCCACTTGGTAGAAGCAATAACACGGAAGCACCCAGATGCCGGCTAAATAAATCTAGAGTGCTCTTTTCGTGACCACAACTACTTAGAGCCAAAGCAAATAGGCTATATCCTGAAACAAGACTAAGTGAAGTAGCTGGTCTTGAATGATTACAATGCAATACCACTGCCCTGCTCATCCACATCGAACCTAAGCAATAAGACCTGAACCTTGTGGGGATATTGCTTCTTTCATGTTTAAAAAACGAGGGCAATCTCTGTAGGCATACATAAGCTTTTCCAATGAAATAAAGAGAGCCAAGGTATAACAAAAAAGCATAAATCTGCAGTGAGTGCAGCATAGCTGCAATGAGTGCAGTAGCAAATTCCCAGGTTGCAGTGAGTGCAACCATTCCTTAACATAACCACAGTGAGTGTAGCCATCTAAGTATCTAGAATCTGTTTATCTGAAAGCCCCTGAATCCATCTATATGCACAAAAGCAAGTGACATACCACAAGGAATAGCATCCAGACTGAGCTCTTTTATGTTGATAACGCCTTAGCTTCCTCCTAAAGGACCTATTGTTGCAACCATACATAAAGAACTGCAGTCCAAAGCATACATCCATGTCGTACCCATCAGACTGAAAGCATATGATCTGCTCAGAAATCCCCTTCAAGCCCGATAGAAGCAAAGAAACACAACACAGAAGCCCCAAGATATGAAAACTTGAAGCTGAAAGACGAAACTGAGTTGTATCGGGAGCTTGTGCTGCTAAGAGATCAAATCGCATAAGCACGAACTGAAAATACCTTGCCTTACCTATGTCACAACCATCCAAGAGGGCAGATTGCAGAAGTAGCGGCTATACTCCAGCATATCTTTCCCATTGTAAAAGACTTAGAAAGAAAAGCCATTTTAGGAACTGCCACGGATTTGGAAAAAGCAGCAGCAGTTAAAACGCTGCTCTTCCAGCCATAGCCATGCCTCTTGATCCTGCAAGGAAGGGGCGGCCGCCGCCGCCGCCCTAGTCTGCGCCTAGGGTTGGAAGCATTTTTTCCAACTTCTGAAATATTGTATGCTGGAAGAAAGAAAGAAAGTCAAAAGAAAAAGACTGTTTACTATAATTGCTTTGAAAGTGGTCATATAAAGCCTAACTGTCCTAAGCTTGCAAATGAGTTTAGCTGTCACAACTGCAAAGGGATAGGACATATTGCAGCTAAATGTCCTAGCCCAAAAGACATTCAGTTTAAAGAATATGGCAGAGGTAGGGGCAGGGGACGAGACTTCAGAGGAAGAGCAAATTATTTCAGAAAAAAGGGAGGTGTTGCAGGCTTACATATAGCTCAAGAGAGGTCTGAAACAAATAATAAAGAAGACCCTACTGATGATGATGAGGTAAATTGCATTTGTTCTCTAAATTCTGATACAAGACCTAATCTCAAACATTCTATGATCGTAGTTGATAGTGGAGCTAAGAGATCAGTATTACGATCCTCGGACACACTCAAAGATCATTCTACTGCTCGTGCAAAACATGTCCAAGTTGGAAATGGAGAATTTCAATCAATTGAGGGATGTGGAATGTTGCAGTTGCTGGATCTTGAGGGCAAAATTGTGAATATTGAAGATGTCTTGTGTGTTCCTATTCTAATTAAAAACCTGATCTCAGTATGCCAGTTGGTTGATCTAGGTTACAAAATTACCTTTGAGAAGAAACATTGTAAAAATCTTTTTGGATAATAAATTAAAGTTTTTGGCAAATCGAGTAGGGAACTTGTTTCAAATGGAAAACTGTCTTGTCGATGGGATAAATGTAATGATGTTCTCTGATACAGAATTATGGCATAATAGACTTGCACATACACATCATAATAATATCAAGTTCATGGCAAAAAAGGGTTTTATAGACTGCAATATTCAAGAAGAAGAAAAAAGGTTGCATGAAGGGTAAAATCAGTAGGCTACCATTTTTGAAAACAAAGAAAAGAGCTGAACATGTATTAGACTTAGTCCATACGGACTTGTGTGGGCCATTAAATGTCAAAGGGAAAACTGGAAAAAGATACTTCATATCTTTTATAGATGATTATAGCAGAAAATGTAAGGGATATTGCCTCATGAGGAAATCCCAAGCACTTGATGCCTTGAAGCTATATGTAAATGAAATGGAGAGACAAGCAGGAAACAAACTTAAATGCTTGAGATCAGATCAAGGAGGAGAGTACTTATCACGCCAATTCAAAATGTTCTGTGACTTAGAAGACAATTGACTTGCAGATTTACACCCCAACAAAATGGAGTTGCTGAAAGGAAAAATCGAAGCCTGCTTGATGCAGTAAGATCAATGCTAAAATTCTCTGGCCTACCAAATTATTTATGGGAAGAAGCTTTGAAAGCAGCAATCTATATCCAAAACAAGCTGCTTACTGCAAGCCTAAAAGGTAACATTCCTGAACTAGTTTGGTCAAATAAAAATGATATAGATTATAGCATGTTTAAATCATATGCATGTTTAGGCTACATTCACATACCAGATGAGATAAGGAAAAAGCTTGATGACAAAGCAGAGGTTGGATATCTCATAGGATATGATGAGCAAAGTAAAGCCTATAGAATGTTTGTCCCAAAGCTAAATAAAATAGTGTTGAGCAGGGACATTATCTTTGCTGAGCAAACCTTTTATAAAGATAGAGAGAAGTTAAAATCAGCTAAGCCATCAAAAGAAACTGAAAAACATGTAAAATTTACACCCCGCACCAATGATGATGATGACAGCAATGATCAGGGTATAGCAGATAATAATACACTTGGAGGTGATGATCAGAAATCTGAAAACAGAGATATGCAGACAAGAGAACATTTGGAAGTTAGTAACAGTGAAAACATGCAGAAAGACAATGTAAGAAGAAGGAAAACACAAGTAGAAAAATTAAAAGAAGACATGGCTGTAGATACTCAAGAACATGGAAGACTTACTAGTGGTCGAAGTAGACGAATAGAAAAACTTGCTGAGCCCTTTAACACTGAGCAAGTATTAGCAATTCTTGAAGATCATGTTGTTCCTAAAACATATGAGGAAGCATTGGAAAGTCCTGATAGGGAAAAGTGGATTAAAGCCATGGCCGAGGAAATGAAATCATTTGCAGATACAGGAACCTTTGATGTAGTAAAAAACCGGAGGGAACCAATATTGTTGGGAACAAATGGATATTTAAAATAAAAACTCAAATTGATGGAAGTAAAAGATTCAAGGCAAGATTAGTAGCACAGGGTTTTTCACAGAAAAAGGGGAAAGATTACAAAGAAATATTTTCTCCAGTGGTGAAACTAACAAGTCTAAGAATATTATTAGCAGTTGCAAATGCATGGAATCTTGATATACATCATATGGATGTGAAAACAACGTTTTTAAATGGTAAATTGAAAGAAGACATATACATGAAACAAGCACCAGGCTATGAACAAGATGATACCTCAGTTTAAAAACTGAAACGTGCAGTATACGGGCTTAAGCAATCACCAAGGGAATGGTATTTTTGCATGGATAGCTACTTAAGGAAACAAGGATTTCAAAGATTCAAGAATGATGAAAAATTTGTATAGATACAAAGTTGGAGATGATTTCTGCATCCTGGCATTGTATGTTGATGATTGTATTATGATATCTAATAATCCTCAATGTCTAATACAGTGCAAGAATATTTTGAAGACAAAATTTGAGATGACAGACTTAGAAGAGTTAAGACAGTTCTTGGGAATAGAAGTATACAGAAATAGAGAAAAGGGGATTCTGACTCTCAGACAAACCAGACACATAAGAAATATGCTGAAGAGGTTTAATTTAGAGAATGCTAAAGTGACAAAAACTCCAGCTATACCAGGGCATAAACTGAACTGATATGGTGCAGCTTGAAATGAATGCAAACCAAATGCAAAATGTCCCATATAGAGAGATGATAGGATGTCTCCTATATTTGTCAAATAATACTAGACCAGACATTTCTTACATAGTGAACATACTTAGCAGATATTGCAATTTTCCAACAAGGCTACATTGGAAAGCAGCAAAGCATGTATTGAGATATCTTAAAGGAACTGAATTATATGGTGTAACATTTAGCACAAAAGATATGAACTTCATAGGTTACAGTGATGCTGATTGGGGAGGAGATTTAAGCACACGAAAAGCAACCTCTGGATATATAATATATCTAGGAGGAGGAGTTGTATCTTGGAGAAGCAAAAGCAAAATGCAGTGGCAATGTCATCAGCAGAGGCTGAGTATGCTGCAAGTTCTCTAGTTGCAAAAGAAATAATATGGCTGAGAAGATTAATGGACGAAATTGGATTCATGCAAATTGAGCCTACCTACATTATGAGTGACAGCACAAGTTGTATTGCAATTGTTAAAAATCCAGTTCAGCATGAGAGGACAAAGCATATTGAGTTGTATTCATTTTATTAGAGATCTAGCAGAAAAGTGTTATATTCAGATGAAGTATATAAACACAGGTTTACAAGTTGCAGACATATTTACTAAGCCTTTGACTGAAAGAAAATTTACAGAATTCAGAAATGCTTTAGGTGTTCTTCAATCATGTGATGAAGGAGGAGTGTTGAATAAGTAATCATCACATGCTTGAACAGGTTACAGTTTATCTGACAGGGAATTATGGTCAGTCACAGTTAAAAAACAAGGAGAACTAGCCCTAAGAAAATGACCTATTATGAAGACGTTAACCATAGAAACATTATTGTTATAGGGTTAATGGTTAAGCTAAGGTCAAATGTTATGGTTATCCATTGAACTGATTATGGCAAAGGTTCTCGGTGCAATAACAAGAAGACAAATAGCACTTGAAAATAGTAACTTGCTGAGAACAAGGATGGTGAGACATGACGTCCATAGAGCCCGGATCGGTGCCTGCTTGGCCGGATCTGGCCCTATAAATAAATGTAAGATGAATGTGCATAATTCTATCTAAAGATCGATGTGTATCTTGAAGGTTTAGTGTCATATTCGAATACATTCAGATCAATGAACAGTGTTTGGGCTTATGGTTTAAAAGGTTATGTTACTATCATGGTTTTCGGAAACTTATTAGAATATAGATGTGATATATGCTTGCACTAATATATTTGTTAATTGGTTAAGCATTACTTGAATTCTTCACTTTGCGTACCTCTCGTTTTGATTATGGTGATTTATAATTGGGCGCGTCTATGATTTTGAAATATAGAATACATGTTTGCCTAAGGTTTTGGAATACTCTATATGGGTTCACCTAAGTTTTAGAATATGAAATGCGGAGACTCGAACCCCTACCAAAATAATCCAATATCCTAATAAGAATGCTTTAACCAATGCAACTAGGAAAATAACTTGCTTATTTTTTCTATTAAGTCTATGTTTTTTTTCTATATAGTAGCTCATTCAATTGTATTAGGGGTATGGTATATGGTCTCTGGAATGGTGATTTATGAACCCCGTGATTGTGCTGCATATTCTATCATTTCTTTTCTTCTATTATCTTAAACAGGACTCTACTTTTTTTTCCAGCAAGCTTTTTTGCTAATTTTTATTTCCGCTTAAACTAGAATTTGAGTTCTGTCTCGCAATCTTTGGATCACATGAATCTGATCTATAATAAGAGAGTTATGGCCTTCCAAATCCGACCTATCTTTTTGCTCTATAGTGCGACTTTCTACTTTTACTTTTGCTTCTCCATAATATTAATGCTCATAAACTATAACGAATTAGGCTCCGATACCATGTTAGAAATATGAAAAATTATTCATTATGAGATCAACATGTATACATGTGTATGAGCCGTATTAGGAAAAGGCAGAAAAAGCTCAAAGGAAAATCGTAAAGTAGTTTGGTTTAAACCCACCAGCTTCATGTAACAACAGAGAAAACCCGTGCAATAGGAAAGACACTACACAAATCTTAACAAATGACAACTATAAAACCCAAAACCTCACGGAATCCTTGTGCAAATAGTGGCAACTTCCTGCACAAGCTCAGGTTGCATAGCAAGATTGCTGATTGCTCATGTGCGAGACCTGAGCTGCAGCACATGAGCTCCACCCGCCAGGCAGAAGAAAGATATTCTCTAGGAGCATCTCTGCCTGGGAGCCTCGATCTAAATTTTGAATTAGTCAAACCTGTGAACTTAAATTTTGAATTATTCAAGTGTTCCATTTTGGAAACCTTCACCGTCCATTCTTGCCGAACCTTTCTTTTCTTTCCTTCCATTCACTTTCCTTCGAAAGCTTAGCAAAATAAAAATGGTTTCTTGTTTAAACTCTATGTTTTTTGTCAAGTTTCATAGATGGGAGATAGATAATTTGGCTTTGGTGATTCAAAACCTTGGATAAGTATAATAAAATGTTAAGCTTTTAATGTGGACTTAGTTTGGAGTACATTGTTTTGTGTTCGAAGCCATCTCCCATGTGCAAGCTAATCGTCCTAGTATCCTCTTTCTTAATGTCAAATTGAAGATGTTAAGTTGATGATATGTTGACAAATAACAAATGTCTAATGCATGCATTTGATATACAACTCTACCAAGTGAAGTGGCTTTCTTATTGAGCGTTCCAAAAAATCAATGTATAGTAATATAGTAGTAAATATGATTAGCTAGAATAGTATAAAGCCAAACAAATCTTAGAACTCTGGAAGTAGACAATCATTGCGGATCTCAATTAGTAAAGATCAGAGTCAATGATTTATCAAGTAGAATAAAAACCCCGCCCTTTCGAATTTTCGAGAAAAACCATAAAGATAAATAATAGACTAGGAGTAATGTGAATAATACAAGTGCGACACCCATCCAACATTTGACAAGTAAACTCATCATGCATAATGCTTTCGTGGAAAACTTCAAATGCACATGAGATTCGATCGAGTGAAAAGTAAGAAAAATGTCAAAAACTCATTTATAGACATGATTTATGAACCCAATTTGAATATGTTTGAATAATTATATGTTTGAATAATTAGATCTAAAACAACCACCCTCCCCCAACAACAAAACCCCCATTTTTTTGAAGGACGAAAAGTTTATTAATCAAAAGCAAAGTAAACGAAAACAAAACTTCACCTTGCAGCAGAAACGAAAGTATATGTCATCGGAAATAGAACCTCAATCACAATGCGCTTGCCCCAACCCCACAAGAGAAGCCTAAGGATATGAAATCTGGAGATAGTGGATCCAAATACAATCCCTGGCCATTGCCTCAATAAGAGAGCAATTACAAGCCATTACTATTTTTGGTTTGGGCATGAGACACAAGTGTGACGTCCCCTACTCCTTATACGATGCCCGCATCGTATTCGAAGGAGGAGCATTCCCCCTGGCAGCTGCCTGACAGGGGCCATCCACCCGACTCTACTCCCATGGGGAAGAGCCAGCAAAGGGAAGAGTGGATGTGTCATTCACCCGTCTTCCATCGGGTCGACCTATCTGCGGAAGCGTGAATAAACAAACGTGAGCACAACTAACAATATACAATCACCATAGAGATAGCAACATCACAGAGATAACAATACCTTCATAGCAACAATAACAAGGGGAGTTCCTACCCAGGGCTCAGACTCAAGGGGGATGACTGACGGCCAGGTCTCCAGAGTTCATTGCAGACAGAATTCATGGCAATGGATTTGGCTGGCATAGAACATGGCTTAGGGTAGTCCACTCCATCCGCCCCTCCCATGCACACTTTGCAGAGTAGGCTGAAAAGTGTTGGGACTTGACCGTAGCCTGCCGGGTGAATAGCCAGAGGAGCTACTACTACTGGGTTGCATCTCCCCAGCCCCGATGAGGCAGGAAGAGAGTTGCCTCTCCTCCAGAGGCATCCATGCTCATCGCAGGCGGCTAGAGGGCCACTGCCCTTATTCAACTTGAACTCACTGGAAGGTCATATTCACCACCCCACGAGTGTCGAGCTCATGCCTTGTCCACACGCTAAAGGACAAGCCATTAAGCCTAGCCACCGAGACCCCGATAGGCTTTACTACCCGGAGGGTCAGGTCCTTGATGAGACAAGTTCCTCCTTATCAACCGGCCTTGCCCCTTCACCCACCGGTGGGCTCACTCGTGCACGGGCCGCAAGTACTTGGGAACTAAGGTGCTATGCTAGGAGCATCTACTACACAGCCTTTAGGTCTCTACCCCCCTTCCCAATACAAGGAGGTCACAGAGTGGAATACATGCAATATCACAGAACAGAAATAGAGAGTCACATCAATCTTATCTACTTAACATCCAATGTTAGGTTTGTTCGTTAGAGTACCAGATCTAGGGATCTACAAGGCTTCTGGAGATGATCTAACATACTAAATCGGCATATTGCCACGCCCAAAGACGGTTTTGCACAACAGATTAACTAGATACCTGCTCCTTGGTTCGCTCCTGATCCTCGGAAGGCGTCCATACTCCTGATCTTGCCAAAGACGGCTGCTACTCAACAACCTGTTGTGCAAATCCGGCTTTTCGGAGCCTGGCAATGCGATTTCGAGTCCTACCTTGGCCGAATGGGCCCAAGGGAACCCTAAATGCGAAAAAGGAAAGGGAAGCTCTAGAAAACTCTACTTGGCAAAATGAAAGGAGAGCTAGGGTCTAGGGTTTTAGCCCTTATATAGACCCTATCTAGGTTAGGGCATCCACATGGACAAATGGCTTTAAGCCATTTGGAAATGGATGAACAAGGAACCTTTTGTTGTGTATGTTTAATTACATACCCAACATCCAAGGTTGCCCCCTAGGTGCAACCTTTAGCTCCTAGGTGCAACGTTATCCTGCTCTCAAGTACATGTCATCCGTGACATGTACGTGTGACGTGGCAGTATAATATACGTATTGGGAGCATATATTCTGCTGGAACGTCACATTCTCCCCACCTTGACTTGATGCTGTCCTCAGCATCACGCGTCTCCCCACCTTGGGTACCTGCATATCCTGCAATTACAACAACTTTTATATCCATGTTATATTAATCACCTCAGGTAATATTTATAGTTTATTGTAATTGTACTATGGTGAGAGGCTCTTCCGTCTCTCTACTTCATAATCTATTATTGACAATATTAACATCAATTATAGTTTAGAAATTTTAAGCTAGAACTCCATATCCCCTCCTCACAACACATTATGGCCAAAATTATGTGTTGTGAGTCCTCGTAGCGCTACCCTCCTGCCGCTTAGTCCTTCTAATTGCCTGCAGGATGTACGCTACGTTAGTACATTTTTAATTATTATAAGGGTTGGTTGTAAGGGAACCACCCATTAAATACAATTATATGGATGCAAGGCATATCTCCCGGCATAGGAAGATTATGTTTCTCCCATCATGGCCGAGGAGACAGCGCCCTATCATGCCTATATGCATCTCATGCCTACACACATGGTTGCCCGGTGGGACTTGGGTCCTTCCCCATATATGGGCGTGAAGGGCCCTCCCCGTAGGTATTGACTATAGGTGCTTTTCCTATCAATGCATACCTGAATGACCTCCTTTTCTCTCGAGGTCGCCTACTTCCGTGGAACAGAAGTAGACTTCTAATCTACCTTCCACTCAACCAAAGCGAAAACACCGGTCATGCCTACATTGACATTACACCACGCCCTAGAGAGCACCGTAGTGGTCTCATCATCGGTAACAACGCATGCAACCCATGCCTAGCATAGGTGTGACGTTCGGCCGCGATTATCACGGTCCCAGGGGCGTATCTTTATCTTGCCTAAATCCCAGCGTACCACCACCCGTGCGCCGGCGATAGCCAAGTGGGTAGCCCCTAGGGGGCAACTTGCTAAGAATGTGCATTAGTATTAATGTGCACATTTTCCAATGTACACATTAATGTGGGCACACATTTCCATGTGGCCACTTGATGCCAAGTGGGCCATACCCAAGTGTGCAATTAATGTGCACATTTTCCAATGTACACATTAATTGGGTGCACACATTTCCATGTGGGCACATTTGGCCACCTAGCCATTAAAGGCAAGTGGGCCCATTCCCAATTATCCCACATGCCTAAAGGGGATAATTGGAAACCCTAACCAACCCCTTGTCTATTTAAGTAGGAGAACCCTAACTTGCCCATTTTCGTTTCTAGGGTTTTAGAGCTCTGTTTTGGCTGCCTCAATTAAAACCGCCTCCAACTCTGCCCAGAGAACTGCATCATTAGTTTCCCTTGATTAGAGCATTTCCAGCAGGATGGTCGAGTTCGAGGCCGGGAGAAACAAGCCAAGGATTAGGTATTTAGTCAATTTAATAGCTTAAACCATCTTCTAGTCATTGAATCAGTTAGGTTTAGCCTATTAAATTGCCCATAGCAACCCTCGGATCTCTAGATATGGACTCTAACTAAAGAACCTAACTCTATGATATAGATTAGATCTTGTTCTTTAGTTCTTCACGTGATGTATATGGATGATGTATCTCTATGAACTCCTTGTATTGGGAAGGGGGTAGAGACCTAAAGCTTTGTAGTGATGCTCTAGAGTAGCCTCTTTAGCACACCGTAGATTCGGCTCGTGCACAAGAGCCACACACGTTGTGGGTGAAGGGGCCGGGCGGCTTAGAAGGAGGTTAGGTGTTCGACTCTTGAGCGATCCCTATGGTGTGTTAGTGCTACCGGGATCATTGTGACTAGGTCTAATGGCTTGCCACCGAAAAGGGCAAGGCATGGGCTCGACACCGTGGGGTGGGGTTCACCTTCCGGTGGGTTCAGAATAAGGGCGGTGGCCCTCTAGTCACCTTGAGTCGGCATGTAGATCTCGGAGGGAGTGATCCCTACACCGCTCCATCGGGGTTGGGGAGATGCAACCCGGAATAGCCCCTCCGGCTATGCACCCGGAGAGCTACAGTCAGTCCCAACACTTTTCACCTACTCTGCAAAGTGTGCACGGGAGGGGCGGATGGAGTGGACAACCCTATGCCATGTTCTTATGCCAGCCAAAATCCATTGCCATGAATTACCTGCAATGAACTCGAGACCCAAAGCCGTCGGTCATCCCTTTGAGTCTCCAGCCTTGGGTAGGATTCCCTATGTGATGTCTTTGATCTTTGTCTATGCAGATATGTGGAGGACCATCCTTCGTGATGGTCATATGATGTTGATGTATGTACTCTATCGACATGTATGTTTACGCTTCACTTGACTAGGTAGGCCCCGAGGGAGGCAGGTAAAGGACCCCTTCATTCTTCCCACTGGAACTCTTCAAGGTTGCAAAGTGATAATGGAGGGCCCTATATTAGCATGGAGCTGGTATGGGGATGAACTCTGTTTGTATCACGGTGGGTGCACCGTATATGAGTAGGGGCGTCACAATAGGTCGCATCGTAGATTAACCTTAGCTACACATGCTTTACTCTAACCCCAAATCGACATGCACGAGCGATTTCTTGGTTCTTTGATGTCGACTACTTGGGTGTGAGCCGACCCTTGCATTGCTCCATAAACTTCGAGTGCGCTTCTTAAGATCGATTCCGGTACCCGCGTAGCGTCTTCCACTAAGTGCTTCCACTTCACAAGGTATTGGAGAAATTTTGACCTTCTTGTCTTCTTATAAGATCTATTAAGAAGGACTTCCTGACGATTTCAATATGCTCGTCCGTCATTTCTAAAAACTCATTTGTCTCCAATACTTCCTCGGGGTTTGGGGGTGTGCCTCTTTAGCGGACTTATGTGGAAAACTTTATGGATTTTAAGATGTCTTTGGCAGGTCCAACTTGTAGGATTGGGTACCTACTCTCTTCTCTATCCCGAAGGTCCAGCCCGACTTGGAGCAAGCTTCTTGCAATTGCCGATCGCGGAGCTTGGCCTGTTTGACTTTGATCTTCAACCACACTTTGTCTCCCACTTCAAATTCTCTTCTTGTCCTATGCTTGTCTACGATGCTTTTCTCGCCTTTGCTTCTTCTTTGCAAGGAGGTATCCTCTCACTTCCTCCACCAAGTCTTGCATTTCCGAAAGCATCTGGCGGGAGACTTCCACCTTGGACCGCGGGGGTTGTGCCAAGTATCCGGGGTAAGACACTGATACCGTAGTTAATCATAAAAGGACTCATCCGCGGATGACTCACCTTGGTGTTTGTTGTATGCAAACTCTACTAGGTGGATGAAATCATCCCACTTGGATTGCTTGTTCCATACATAGCTTCTTAACATATCTTCGATGATCCTGTTTTGTCCTCTCCGTCCCACCATCCGCTTGGGGATGATATGCCGTGCTCATCGAAAGCTTTGTCTGGATGGTGGTGAATAGGTCCTGCCAAAAGGCGCTCATAAACTTGGAGTCTCTATCCGAGATTATCTCCCTCGGCATGCCATGGAGCCTAAAAATCTCCTTAACAAATAGGTTGGCCGTGTCTAATGCCGTATCGGTTGTCCTGCATGGCACAAAGTGTGCCATCTTTGACAACTTATCTACCAAGTTTGGTACGGGCAATGGTTCCAAGGCACCTGGAATCTGGAGCTGTTCCGCCTTTGTCTGTGCCTGGAATCTGGAGCTGTTCCGCCTTTGTCCGTGGAGCTGTTCCGCCTTTGTCTAAAAAGTCAAGAAAATTTAGAAAAGTAACTTGGTAATTCGAATTTCAGCCTAGGAATTAGCTTTTCAATCTATTTAAACCTCATCTTAAAAGAATTCCCATAGTAGCAGGAATTGAACCTCCCACCCACAGGGTTGAACCCCCAAACCCCCGGTGCCAACCAATCGAGGGCATGGGCATTTGTGTTTGAATTATAATTCTTAATTAGATTTAAGCTTTAATAATGTTAGATAATATTAATTGCCAAGCCTTAGACTTAGAACCAAGACCCTTAAGCTAGATAGAGACAGCATCTCGATAGACACCAAGACTCCGATCGACATGACGCGCACCAAACAGACCGCTCGACTCCCCCGACAAGGCAAAATAGCCGAGGCCAAGGAGGTCAAGGAAACAAGAAGAGGAGAGGGCGTAATCCAGAGCGGGAGGCCGAGGGTCAAGAAGCAGAGCGAAGCTGGTCCAACATTTTGAAGACTCAACAAATACAAATACCGCCAAGGGAGTCACTATATCAAAGGAGAGCCTTATTAATTTCGTAAATGATAAAATTTGTTTAATACAAAGTGTTTTAGAGTAAATTATAAGTGTATAAAGTTACTTAATTAAGTTGAGTTAGTAAGTTTTAGCTTTTGTGTTAGTCAAAACAGACATCCTAGGCCAATTTGAGAGGATGTCTCACACGTCACGCAGACAGATTTTGAGATTCTCAAAATCGGGCTGGCTAACGGTGAGACCATGTGTGACCATGCCCCAAAAGTGCCCAAAACTGCTCCAAATCGACCAAATAAGGGGTCCATTCTGCCTAACTCGATGAGATAAGTAGGATTAGACCTTTATATCACCCAAATTGGACAAGTTTAACCCATTTTGAGCCAATGTCTCACACGTCGCGCCAGGACAGATTTTGAGATTCTCAAAATCGGGCTGGGCGCAATGTGTGAGACCTCCAAATTTTGAACCTCCATAACTTGAGCTACAGAGCTCCAAATCACATGAAATTTGTTGCGTTAGGACCGTTAGACAGCCTAGAATCCATTTATGACCTCAAATTAGGATAGAAATGTCAAACCCCATCTCAAAATGACCAAAATTGCTCAAACCCTTGAATTGCTTTCCCAAACTGTAGTTTGTTTGTAGATAGAAGCATACCCCATTAGTAGCTCGCAAGTACTGCTCTCGGCTCGAAGCTGATGCCTTACTCCTAGATAGAAGTGCCCAAGAACACCCCTTTGTTATAGTCATCTAGACCTTAGCATAACAACCCAAGTCCAACTGTTGGTACACCACCTCTGCTCGAGCCAAAGGCATAAACCTTGACCTAATTCTGTGTCCTTCTAATAGAGTTTGACTTATATAGCCGCCACATTGACCTCCCTATTGCCGGGGATACCTAGAAAGGAGCTAGAGCCTAGAGCTGCCCAAGTCATTCCATGTGTAGAGATTGGACCCCCAAACCAACTTTGCTAGGACCTTAGAGTATACCTCAAAACACCATGAGGGCTTTGCAAAACAACCCTCATGTCATGCCATACCACACGCCCTAATGTCCATAGACTTGTAGATTATAGATATGTCTCTAGTAATGCCGCCGAGCCATCTTGCTTGCTTATAGAGCCCGAATATTGTAGGAGAGCCCTTCAAGTAGACTCTTAGACTCTAGGATACACGAGAGTTGCTTTTTTGAAGCTGAGGCCAGAGCCCACGACGTAAGAGCTAGAGGCAACTTCTTGAAGACATCGAGGTCCCACCAATGCAATGCATTGCACAAGGAGAGGAGAGGGGGCCGAAGACTCCAAGAGGGGAAGCACAACGACAAACACCTCAACCGACAAACGAGTAGAACAGGACACCACCTAGGCCTATCATCAATCTTCATCAAATGGGAAGAATATTTGGTAACCAACGGCATCAAGAATTTTCTAGGTGTCAACCTCCCCGCCACCACCGAGCGAGGTCACATCGAGAAAAGAGGATCTCGGCGCCTTCATCGACTCGGCGCACATGAGTTTCAAATGGAAGAATGCAAGGCAGCAAAATATAGGTCTGGCGGAAGACGTTAGACATCGATGCCGCTAAGCGTTAGCATCACGAGCTAGGGCGAGAGGGCATAATCTTCCGTCGAGGAGAGAAGTCATGGCGACGCCAGAGCCGTATAGAAACCAGAGGGAAGACCACCCGACCTTGCAGCCCAAAGAACTCAAGCGAACGTCATGCAACGTCAACAAAAGGAGCAAACCAAGCTAAGCAACAACAAAGCACCTAAGGCTAATCGGGACAAGCTTCCAGCTCCCTTTGCACCAAGCCAGAAGAACTTTCATCCGGTTCCAAAAGTGGGAGACCATGAGGGGAGGAGACGATATCAAGGAACATCTCCGACTCGAAGGCTATCATTCGACACTAGGGGCAAGACCAAGGAGGAGAATATTCTCGCTCAAACAGAATTCGGACCCGAAAAACACCTAGAAACCAAAGGAAGGGACGCTTTACTACGCCAGCCAAGGAGTGCGAGACTTCGAATGGTTAGGACCCAAAGGACGGAGGAGACGACCTAGCCGGCCAGGTACAAATCACGCAAAAGGCGACCGCAAGGAGCCATGGTAGGGCAAGGGAGATGACCACACTTCCAAGCACGGGAGAGCCACTTCGTAATAAAAAGCAAAGCCCAAGCAAAATGTGAGTCGCGACTCGTAAATTCAACTGCGGGGAATGACAACACACCCCATCGACCACGATCTCGAGCATCGAAGACATCCAAGAATGCCCAACCGCACCTTGCTAGGTGATCCTACTCAGCGACCAACGGCACCGCACATCGGCAACCCCAGAACGAGACACATATAGGGGACGTTGGCGGTCATCGCATTCCCACGACGGACATACACATTAAGGAGGAGCATCTTTTTCAAGGGATCACATCGACAACGCCTTTGCACTTGGGGTGACGAGCTCCGGATCGGGCAGAAGCTCAACAATGGTAGCAAGATCTCAAGGAATCCTGGAGTCAACCAGAACGAAGAAGATGCAGCAAAACCGAAGGATCAAATGCGATAGGA
This sequence comes from Isoetes taiwanensis, assembly GCA_021234155.1. NCBI lineage: Eukaryota > Viridiplantae > Streptophyta > Lycopodiopsida > Isoetales > Isoetaceae > Isoetes > Isoetes taiwanensis. Next base: position 14,471,601 of record JAJEKV010000029.1, on the reverse strand, counting down.
GGAGGGAAAAACCTAAAGGAGTATAAACATTTAAGAAGATCTTTGTAGTTGTTTTGAAAAAGTGGATGAATTAAAATCCCAATGTAAATGCGTATTTGTCTATTGTATATCTCGGGTGTTCACAGATATAGTGGAGAAACATGAGTTAGAGTCATGTTTTACGGATTTAACGCGTAGATCAGGAAGCTCCTTCACTCAGACTAACAAAGGAGGAAGCAAGGAGGCACAACTATAGCCCAAGATCAAAATGGAAGAGCAAGTACGAGGGAGAATGACTAGAGGCCAAGCAAACCTTCAACTCCAAACACTTCGGGAAATGCCCTCAAGCAGAAGACTGCTCGGCCACCCAATGTTAGAATAAGAGACAACACCCATCATGTCAAGATCATCAACGCCGGCACCGGGACATCGTCCCGGGCGCAACACTACCTCTTGTAGCAGTGGCAGCACTTGACGAACTTATGACATGAGTGGCCTCAACAATGGAAGGAGGAACACCCCGACATCAACGAGCCAACTAAGAAGGCAACATCTCGACAACCATAATTCCAACTTGTGGTAATATAGGGTGATGCGCTATGACACGTGTATTAGATGGAGATGCACTTACGAAAGGCACCGCGACGAGGAGATATGCCTCCAACAACTAGGTGACGGTTTCGTCAGATACTCCTACCAGTAATTAGAAGAGAAGAAGCCGATCATATCTCCGACATGTGGCACATCAAACGGCCAAGGTAGAAGCATTCGACACCTTAACGACAAGGATAGCAACTGAAGCACCTTCGGCAAAAAGAGAGTTCAAGATAATAGCCAGGCTATTCAACGACAAGAGTATATCTAAGGCAAGTACTTCTTCAACCCAAGGGTCAAGCTGCGCAGATATAGGGATCTATCACCCCGACAACATAGCCAGCAGGGAGGAGAGCCATGAAGCTTTACTTGTCAGAGAGACCAAAGAGACCGACATGCATAGAGGGACAAAGGTCAGGAACTGAAAGCTGGAGAAGTGCTAGCAACCGACTTCTCCCACGAGCTCCCTAGAGGCAACAGGAGGATCAAAACCCATTTGAGCACAATCAAAGCCACCTAAGGTACCTCAAGACAAGAAGACGGCATAGCACCGGGAACGGACAACGCGTCCAAGCCATGTGATCGAGGGATCAAACGAGGAAGTTTGGAAGCTCGATGGAGAAGCAACTAGGCGAGCCGAAATTTACGACTTGCACGAGGACTTGCATGCAACTTGGTGAACCCAAGGATGGACGATTCAAAGAACAATTGCGAAGAGAACAACTTGGAGGAGTATAGCCAAAGGAATCGCCGCCACGACCTCAAGAGAGCGCCTCGAATAGCTTCAAGTATCATGAAGGAAGAACAATTACCGCCCGAGAACAGGAGCAGGAAGCAGACCGAAATGTCGAAGCATCAACGACCAGCACACCTTTAGTTAGAATGTGATGCAAAGCGTGTTGTGCCATAGCCGACAAATATAGGAGGGCCCAAGTATATCAACAAGTTACCCGAGTATGAGTGACGTACAAATAGGGAGGATATAGATCATCAACACCATTGCACTCGGAGGAACACCGATGACATCGCCAAGGAATAGGTGTGCAACTCGAAGGGAGGCACAAGGGGGACCTAATAGCTCTAGTAGTAATTGTAATTATGTAAGCTATATGTTTTGCATGTGTAGTTCCCTTGTTATTCCTTCCCTCCCATAGCGTAATGCATCAAAGGAAGAGATGTCATGCAAGTTGCGGGGGTGAAGCAATCAACATCGTCAACACTCTTGAGGCACACGATAACGACAAGAGGACTTCGGCGTTATGAGACATCGATGGAGTCGAAGAAACAATATCGGATCTGAGTCGTCCTTTAGCCGCCAAGATAAAGAGTTCAAGATGAAAGATCTTTTTCAAGGACGCCACCTTCAGGCTTTTGAAAAGCGGCATGGAAGATTTCAAGTGATCAACTACACCATCAAGCCACCAGCAATGAGAGGTCGCTAGCGAACAAAGTCAACCTCTACTTCAAAGAGCATCCACCGTCAAGGAGAGACTAAGTATCGGCGACTTCGGAAGAACGTTACCTTGCTCCTTCAAGCGGGCAGCGAGTGGATGAGCTTCTAGCAAGCTCAAGGATCTAAGGCCACACGGGCCTAGTAGGTTAAATGTATGGATGGTAACATCCATATTGGGATTAGAAGGCAATTCGGATATTCTCGTTGAAAGGATTGCCCAATTGGGAAGGAGACGATAGGAGTAACTAAAAATTATACACGATTGTTAACGGACATCCAACGTATTGAAACCACTTGGTGAGATTGATCTCCTCGCTAAGAAGGAATCATTACTAGGATAATTGTTGACCATGTATAAATCTAGTATTTCCAAAGAATAATCCAACCTAAAAAAAGAAGTAATCTAACAAGTCCGCCAACTTGTTACGATGACATCAATTCGATTGGTAGGAATATTCCAAGAGTTTAAATAACTAAGAAAGGGGAATCTCTAGAATAATAAAAAGAATAGTACATGCAAGGTACATCTAAAATAAGAATTATAGTAATCAAATAGTCTTTTGAGACAAAAGGAATTGTCGTCATGACAAAACCTTCCGTTTAGAATCGTTCTAACTAAGTAGGTAACCCGTAACTATATTGAAATAAATGATAACATAATATGTGCATCCATCTTAGATGGTTATATATGTTAGCTAAGGCTAGTAAATTAATGTGCTAAGTAAGAAGCATATAACCTCTTAAGGGGAGAGAATAGATATGACGTTGTGTGCAATGTCATTGAAGGGGTGCGGGGACCATTTTCTTTTTTTTCGAAGAAAGTGGGAGGGCTCAATCTTATGATTGAGCGCATACTTGCACCCGAATTGACCAGAAGAATAGAGTTCTTTTCCGCAATGGCGGGCGAATAGAGCGTAAGATAGATAGATAGATAGCTTCGGAGGGCCTTCAACGCGTCTTGAGGCCCGGCGTAGTAGCGAACTACACCAACAAAGTGGAGCAAAACTATGGGAGCAATGAACGACCAAGTCACCTCAAACTACTCGGCCTTGGCTCAATGAGTGGATCGTTCGAGCCTTAGGTAAGGTATGCACATGTATTATAAGCTTTAATGTGTCTTATTGATAAGTTAAATATAGATCCTAATAACCTGCATAGAAATTGTTGCATGTATATGTATCATAGGGAAATAAGTTAAATAACAACGATAATGTGAGGTAGCATGTTAATTAATCCTTCAAGTAAGGGCTTAATTCCTTCCAAGGATAGCTATATGACCTCGGGGGCCTTATAAATATAGATAGAAAATAGAATTCGGATATACCTAAGTATATCTTAGGGATATATTTCCAAGGGTAATGCAGGACCCAAGGAAGAGAATAAGAAGCACATCTAATTCTTGTGTATGATAATTAAAACCTTGTCTATGTAACAATAGGTCGAAAGTAGGGTTATTGTTTAAATAATCGCGATCTAAAAGTCGTTAAATATTGCAAAGCTTAGAGTAAATTTAATTGTACTATCGGAAGTAATGTATCCAATACTATGATAATGTTAATTCATAAATATTACCTTAGGGTAATTATGTTAATCACATGCATTAAAGGAGCCAGTAAAAATCGGCTCAGGCATGTCAATTTGTGTAGATTAATTCTATATGTAGCTAAGATTAATCTGCGCATGCAACCTATGCTAGGTATGGGTTGCATGCGTTGTTACCGATGATGAGACCACTACGGTGATCTCTAGGGCGTGGTGTAATGTCAATGTAGGCATGACCGCCAAGCGTTTAAAAACTGGATGAGTGGAAGGTAGATTAGAAAGTCTACTTCTGTTCCACGGAAGTAGACAACCTCGAGAGAAAGGAGGTCATTAAGGAATGCATTGATAGGAAAGGCACCTTTAGCCCCATATATGCTTTGATAGGAGGAATCTATCCTTCACGCCCCCCACGCGGGAAGGATATCCTCCACGCTGGGCAACTAGAGGTGTAGGCATGAGCGGCATATAGGCATATAGGCATGTCTCCACACGGGCCATAATGGAAGATCCACCCTCTTCCCTCTGTAGGAGATTAGCCATGCATCCATGTAGATAGGTGGGGTGGTCACCATATAACCAAAATTTTTGTAATAATTAATAATAGGTAGTGTCGACCTGCAGGCCTAGAGCGCTCCGGAGGGCAAGGAGGTCGAAGACTGAAGGCTTGCAACACAAAATTTTTGTATAATGTGTTGCAAGGGATGAAGAGTACCTTAGAAGTGTAAATTTTGTATGAAATTGATAAACTTTGATTAACTTAAATGTTGTATTAAGTAAAGTTAATAATTACCTTTGTGGATTAAGTTATGATGTGATAAGTTAATGGGATAATGAAATAGTAATGTCTTAAACATTACCTTAGAGTAATTCTAATAATTAAGATAGTAAGTATGTAATTATAGATATTGTAAAAATTAATGCAGGATTTTAAAACGCGAAGACCTGCAACACAAATTTTGTTGGAATGTGTTGCAAGGAATGAAGAGTACCTTAAATAATAATTATATATGAAAGTGTTAAATTGTGATAAACTAAATGTCGCGGATGATAGAAACTAATAAGTACCTTGTTTTAGTAGAAGTTCTTAATTGACAACTTATTTGATAATGTAATGGCGTAATAATGATTTAAAAATATTACCTTAAGATAATCGTAATAAATGTGTAAGTATTATAGTAGTATATCGTATGCATCGTGGTTGATTGCGGGTTAGGAAGATTCCAAGGTGGGGGAGACCCACGATCTTTGGGAAAGATCATTTCAAGGTGGGGAGAATGTGGCGTTCCAGACACGATATCACGGTCCCGGGACGGTATCTTATCTTGCCTCGCCCACGCCGCGCCGCATCACCCGACCGACGTGTCGCCGACGTGATAGCCAAGTGGGTAGCCCCTGTGGGGCAACTTGCTAAGAATGTGCATTAGTATTAATGTGCACATTTTCCAATGTACACATTAATGTGGGCACACATTTCCATGTGGCCACTTGATGCCAAGTGGGCCATACCCAAGTGTGCAATTAATGTGCACATTTTCCAATGTACACATTAATTGGGTGCACACATTTCCATGTGGGCACATTTGGCCACCTAGCCATTAAAGGCAAGTGGGCCCATTCCCAATTATCCCACATGCCTAAAGGGGATAATTGGAAACCCTAGCCAACCCCCTTGTCTATTTAAGTAGGAGAACCCTAACTTGCCCATTTTCGTTTCTAGGGTTTTAGAGCTCTGTTTTGGCTGCCTCAACAGCCAAAACCGCCTCCCAGACTCTGTCTGAGAGAACTGCATCATTAGTTTCCCTTGATTCGAGCATTTCAGCAGGATGGTCGAGTTCAGGGCAGGAGAAGCAAGCCAAGGATTAGGTATTTAGTCAATTTAATAGCTTAAACCATCTTCTAGTCATTGAATCAGTAGGTTTAGCCTATTAAATTGCCCATAGCAGCCCTCCAGATCTCTAGATAGCAGACTCTAACTAAAGAACCTAACTCTATGATATAGATTAGATCTTGTTCTTTAGTTCTTCTGTGATGTATATGGATGATGTATCTCTATGAACTCCTTGTATTGGGAAGGGGGGTAGAGACCTAAAGCTTTGTAGTGATGCTCCTAGAGTAGCCTCTTTAGCACAATCGTGGATTCTACTGCACCTGAGAGCCACACCTGGTTGTGGGTGAAGGGGCCAGACTGGCTTAGAAGGAGGTTCGTGTTGTGACTCTTGAACGATCCCTATGGTGTGTTAGTGCTACCGGGATCATTGTGACTAGGTCTAATGGCTTGCCACCGAAAGGGCAAGGCATGGGCTCGGACACCGGGGTGGGGTTCACCTTCCAGTGGGTTCAACGAATAAGGGCGGGGCCCTCTAGTCACCTTGAGTCGAATGTAGATCCTCGGAGGGAGTGATCCCTACCGCTCCATCGGGTGGGGAGATGCAACCCGGGAATAGCCCCTCGGCTATGCACCCGAGAGCTACTGGGCCAGTCCCAACACTTTTCAGCCTACTCGCAAAGTGTGCACGGAGGGGCGGATGGAGTGGACAACCCTATGCCATGTTCTTATGCCAGCCAAATCCATTGCCATGAATTCATGCGCAATGAACTCGAGACCCCAGCCGTCACCATCCCTTTGAGTCCGAGCCTTGGGTAGGATTCCCTATGTGATGTGCTGATCTTTGTCTATGCGGATATGTGGAGGACCATCCTTCGTGATGGTCATATGATGTTGATGTATGTACTATCGACATGTATGTTTACGCTTCCAGCACTAGGTAGGCCACGAGGGAGAGGCAGGGTAAAGGACCCCTTCATTCTTCCCACTGGAACTCTTCAAGGTTGCAAAGTGATAATGTGGAGGGCCCTATATTAGCATGGAGCTGGTATGGGGGATGAACTCCTGTTTGTATACGGTGGGTGCACCGTATATGAGTAGGGGACGTCACAATAGGCTGCATGCGTAGATTAACCTTAGCTACACATGCTTTACTCTAACCCCAAATCGACATGCCTGAGCCGATTTCTTGGTTGCTGATGTCGACTACTTCGGTGACGAGCCGACCCTTGCATTGCTCCATAAACTCGGGGTACTGCTTCTTAAGATCTGATTCCAGTACCCACGTAGCGTCTTCCACTGGTAAGTGCTTCCACTTCACAAGGTATTGGAGAAATTTTGACCTTCTTGTCTTCTTATAAGATCTATTAAGAAGGACTTCCGGGACGATTTCAATATGCTCGTCCATCATTTCTAAAAACTCATTTGTCTCCAATACTTCCTCGGGGTTTGGGGTGTGCCTCTTTAGCAGACTTATGTGGAAAACTTTATGGATTTTAAGATGTGCTGGCAGGTCCAACTTGTAGGATTGGGTACCTACTCTCTTCTCTATCCTCGAAGGTCCAGCCCGACTTGGAGCAAGCTTCTTGCAATTGCCGATCGCGAGCTTGGCTGTTTGACTTTGATCTTCAACCACACTTTGTCTCCCACTTCAAATTCTCTTCTTGTCCTATGCTTGTCGTGATGCTTTTACGCCTGCTTCTTCTTGCAAGGAGGTATCCTCTCACTTCCTCCACCAAGTCTTGCATTTCAAAGCATCTGGCCGGGGAGACTTCCACCTTGGACACGGGGGTTGTGCCAAGTATCCCGGTAAGACAATCGATACCCGTGGTTAATCATAAAAGGACTCATCTGTGATGACTCCTGCTTGGTGCTGTTGTATGCAAACTCTACTAGGTGGATGAAATCATCCCACTTGGATTGCTTGTTCCATACATAGCTTCTTAACATATCTTCGATGATCCTGTTTGTCCTCTCCGTCTGACCATCTGTTTGGGGATGATATGCCGTGCTCATCGAAAGCTTTGTCTGGATGGTGGTGAATAGGTCCTGCCAAAAGGCGCTCATAAACTTGGAGTCTCTATCCGAGATTATCTCCCTCGGCATGCCATGGAGCCTAAAAATCTCCTTAACAAATAGGTTGGCCGTGTCTAATGCCGTATCGGTTGTCCTGCATGGCACAAAGTGTGTCATCTTTGACAACTTATCTACTACCACCATCAAGGCATCTTTGCCCCTTGCTGTTCTTGGGAGTCCTGTAATAAAATCCATACTTATTACCTCCCACTTAGCGTTTGGTACGGGCAATGGTTCCAAGGCACCTGGAATCTGGAGATGTTCCGCCTTTGTCTGCTGGCATATCTGGCACTCTCTAATATATCTTGCTATTTCCTTCTTCATGCCGGGCCAATAATAACTGCTTCTAATCTTGAAGTATGTCTTCATGAACCCTGCATGCCCTGCTATGGGACTATTGTGTGTATCATTCAAGATAAGCTTTCTAACTTGAGAAGATTTTGGTACACACAATTTATTTTTACAGTATAGCAAGTTTCCCTCCTTCTTGTAGTGCCTGAACATCTCCCTTTCCTTGTCGGTCCTGGCCTCTTTGGAAAGGCTCGCCCAAACTTCCTTGAAGTCGAGGTCCGTCGGCAATGTTTCCTCAATCTTCTTGCCAAACTCGCTTACGAGTGTTGATATGGCGTTACAATGAATTCTTGTTGCCAATGGCTTCCTGGAAAGGGCATCCGCAACCACGTTGAGCTTCCCTGGCTTATAACTTATCTCAAAGTCATATTCTTCCAAGAATTCCATCCATCTCCTTTGCCTCAAATTGAGGAGCGGCTGCGTAAATATGTATTGAAGGCTTTGATGATCTGTGTCTAGCTGGAATTTTCTTCCCAATAGATAATGCCTCCAAATTCTTAAAGCCCTTACTATGGCCAGGAGCTCTTGATCGTGCGTTGGGTAGCGCTGCTCGGCGTCGTTCAACTTCTTGGAATCATAGGCCACTACTCTTTCCTCCTGCATGAGGACTGCGCCTGTCGCTATCCTGCTAGCATCTGTTGCTACGAGCTTATCTTTGGTCGGATCTGGCAAGACCAATACTGGCGCCGTCGTCAAAGCTTCCTTTAGTGTCTCAAATGCTTTTTGGGCCTTGTTTTGCCAATGAGTTGCCCAATCTTTTATCTTCCCACCTTTTGTGAGATCCGTTAATGGCGCTGCTACCTTGGCAAAATTCTTCACAAATCTTCTATAATAGCCTGCTAGGCCTAGGAAGCTCCTGACTTCATGCGTGTTCTTTGGTGCCGGCCAGCCGATCACGGCTTCGATCTTTGCAGGGTCTGTGGAAATGCCCTTTGCTGTGATCACGTGCCCCAAGTACTCCACTCTTTCCGTTGCGAAGTGGCACTTCGATAACTTCGCAAAGAGTTGATGCCTTCTTAACTTTTCAAGCACCTTCCTCAAATGTTGGGCATGTTCCTCCACAGACTTGCTGTACACCAAGATATCGTCGAAGAAGACTATGATGAAGGAATCTAAAAATTCGCGGAAGACGTCGTTCATTAACCTCATGAATGTGGCTGGCGCATTAGACAATCCAAAGGGCATAACTGTGAACTCATAGTGCCCATATCTTGTCCTGAACGCTGTCTTATGGATGTCTTCTTCTTTGATCCTAATTTGGTGATACCCTGATCTGAGATCTATTTTGGAGAAGATCTTCGCTCCCTGCAGCTGATCCATTAAGTCATCTGACCTAGGCAAGGCATACTTATTTTTGATGGTGTGCTTATTTAACTGGCGGTAATCAATGCACATCCTAAGGCTCCCATCCTTCTTCTTCACAAAGAGAATAGGGGCTCCGAACGGGGAAACACTAGGTCTTATGAACCCTAGGTCTAGCAATTCTTGCAATTGCTTCTTTAACTCCGTCAACTCCTCGGTTGACATCCTATAAGGTGCCTTGCTTGTAGGTTTCGTCCCAGGTTCAAGTGCTATTTCACACTCGACTCCTCTATAGGGCGGAAGCTGCTTAATCTCATCAGGAAACAAGTCATGAAATTCCTCGATCAACCTTGCTATTGGCCTGGGGAGCTTGCTAGGTTCTTTGCTCTCTTTATTTCTCTCCGGCTCCTGATCTTCGAGCTCAAGCTTAAGGAGATAGGCCACCTGCTGCTTTCTTATGCACTTAAGCAATTTTTCACTACTCATGCATTGCATGATTGGGGTTACTTCTTTACCTGTGATCTCGATGACCTTGCCCTCTGGAGTTGTTAAGGTCACCTTACGTTTCCCACAATCGATGATTGCTCCTGCTGGTCCAAGATATTCCATTCCAATAATCAGATCATACTTGCCTATATTCATGACTTCTGCTCCCAATGCAACATTAACGCCTGGCAAGTCTACATTGAAGTTTATTCTCTTCCCTGCTGTATGCCTAACTGCTCCATTGGCTAACACGACTGGCCTGGGCTTGGACTTTAACGGCTTTAACTTCAACATGCTTACCATCCTAGGGGATGCAAAGTTGTGACTGCTCCCTGAGTCTATCAATACTATAAAGGATTTCTCTTTGGCTTTCCCGGTCGTTGAGATCACCTTATACTGACTTTCTGCATTTCCTGTATCAATAGCTGCGAAAATGTGACACTCACCATGGATGTAGTCTCGTGCTTCGTCGTCGTCTGCGTCCGAAGGTGTCTCCCATCCCAGTTCGCCAATCTTTTGCATTCATTATCGGGGGCTTTGTTGGTCCTATGCCTGGCTGGAAGCATCCAAACATAGCTGCTTTTCTATACACTCCTGCTTCTTCTCCTTGGGAATGGACTGCAGAAACTGCCTCACTGCTTTGGAGTAGTTAGATCCGCCTCCTTGCTCTTTGAAGCTTACCTGTTTCTTTTCCTGCTTGCCACCACTTGTGTTGCCTTGCTTCCCGTAATTTGAGTTGTACTGCGTCTTGCTAGCTACTGGGCTTGCCGCCCTTGGGCTATAGCCTCCTGTGCTCTTCCCCTTATCCTGGAAATATTGCTGCCTTGGTGCATGCTCCTGTGGTCCTGTTCCTTGCAAACTTACGGCCTTTGCTTCTGCCTCTGACACCGACTTCGGATTTATTGCCCTTACAAGCTTGCGGATCTCGTCGTTCAACCCTTCAATATAGCCTTCCACCGCATGCTTTTCACTCAACTTTGGCACATAAAGCCTTAGTCTCATGAATTCCTCCGTGTATTTCTGGACTGATTTGTTGCCTTGTTGCAGCCATCATGTTACACTTATGTTCTCTTGGCACGTAATGATGTTTGAATGCCTTAGCGAACTTCCTGAATTTGCAAGCTTTAGCATACCCCTTCCACCAAATTCTGGCTGCTCCCTTGAGGTTTGCTGTTGCTACCCTGCCTTTGTCTTTATCTTTCATGCCATAGGCGTTGCCGTACTCACTCATCTCGTCCAGCCACGCCTCTGCTTCCATTCCGGATCTGTTTTCTCCTGAGAACTGCTCTAACTTTCTGGCTTTCCACACATTACTAAGGGCGGAGTCAACTTTCTTCTGGTAATCGGTCTGTGATCTGCCCATGTCACGGTTTGGATCATGCCGGCGATCCCGTCTCTCTTCTTCCTGCTCCTCTGATGCCGAGTTTGTATCTGAGCTGGAGCTCAAGGATCTCGAACTAGGAGATCTTCTCCTTCTGCTTCTCTTCCTTTGTTGCACTGTCCGGCCAGCTGGTGTTTCCGGCAAGGGCACATTCTGGTCCTGTCCTCTTATTGCTGCTGCCCCTGCTAGCAATGCCCTTATGTCGTGGATGTCCGATCTGATCTGGGATAGCTCCTCTTCCGGTGTTACTGCTTCAAATTCTGGTCGCAGATTCCTCGGCTGGAAGCGCCTTTGTGGGGTATGTTCTTGTTCTTGCTGCCTGTGTTCATCAAGGTTTCTAGGTACTCTAGCTGCATGCACATTAGAGTACATTCTGATCATTAGTTCTTGTTTTGTGTGTTACGTTGCTTTAGTTGTTTATGCAATTTGAGGGAGCAATTGTATACAAAAAGAGACATATATTATATTCATATATATATATATATACTATCACTTTTACATGCAAAATAATAAACTTTTATTCCTGGAATTTCTTGAGGTAGTCAGGGTGGTCCTCCAAAAATTTCTTCACTTGGGCCGTACCTATTGACCCTCTTAAGTTCCTGAGGATATTTGTTGTCGCTCCTCCTAGGAGCGCAGCCTCCATGTCTTCAATTCTTCTTTCTGATGTATATGCGGCTGTCACTGCCAATCTGCCCTGTCGCCTGTAAGGAATTGCAAAGTCGAAGATGGTCAATGCAATCGCTCTCTTGATGAGGACAACATGATCGATGTTTGGTGCTAATCGAGCATGGTGTCCAAACCCTGAGAGGGCGATAAGCATAAAGACCCCTTCTTCGCCTCGTGGGCTAAATTGGCGGTGAATAACCGCTATTCTTCCATCCAGCAGCAACGACAGGTAGTATCTGAGTGCTTTATCATGCCCTGCTTCTTCGGCAGACGAGGAAGTTGCCCTGTGCCTTCCCGCGAAGTCGTCCACTTGTACCTCCTCTAGCTCTCTGAAATCCTGGTGCACCAGTCTCCTTAGATTGATGCTGCCTCCATGCTGCTTCAGGATTGGTGTCGGCGAGCTCGGTAAGAGTGCTGATGTGGACTTGCCCTTGATGCCCATTTGTTCCTGAATCGCCATGAACTCCTCCTCCGAGGGCAATTCCCCTTCGGCCATCATCTGCCTGATGCCTGCATAAGCTTCTATATCTGATGATGTCTCACCGGTGAAGGTGCTGGCTTCTCTTATGCTGATAGGGAAGTCCTGAGCTTCTCGATCGATGAAGTCGTCGAGGTCTGCCTGCTGTCGTAGGAGATGCAAAATCTCATCCACCCTAAGGCCTCTGTCGCGGCACTGCGGAAGATTCTTAATGTCATGGAGGGTTAGATATGCCTCACCTGCTATGAATACCGGCGTCAAGCTTGTGATTCCCTGCCCAAGTGGTGGGGCTCTTCTTGTTGCTCTTAGTCCCTCTTCGAAGTTTTGGATCTGCTGCTCTGCCTGCTGTCTCTCTTGCTCCAGGTCCAGGTCTTCCGGGTCCGACTCGTATTCATCCTCTTCCTCTTCTTCTTCTTCTTCTTCTTGCTCGTACTCGAGGCGCATCCGTTATTCCTCCTCTGCTGCTGCCATGGCTATGGGTTCAACTTCTAAAGGCTGAACTGAGGGTTCCCCTATCTGGGTTTGACCCCGGAGAGATAGAAAGATGGCTACAGCTGCTGTATAGGAGAAGTATCTCCTCCTATTGACAGAGATGGACATGTAATTGGGAAGGCGGACTGCTTTATTCTCTAAATACTTATCTACGTTCGGGATATCTTGCAGGGCTGACTTGAGGGCCGTGTTGGATGCAAAATATCCTATACAAGGTGGGAGTTCTACCAAAGATGGTCCTATCTTGGCGTGGAACTCAGACATGATGCTCTGATAGAAGGGCGTGGCGTTGATGGTAGCTTCAATGTCGAGTTCCCTCCGGAAAACACTGAAGACAGATTCGATGTCAGCCTCGGCCACATGAGCTGTGGCGCTGTACCATCGCTTGAATGCAGAAGTGGCCATGATCACTGAGGAACTGGGGATGACAGACAGATGGGAAAGCGCCCTAAGGACCTAAGAAATTGGCTTGGAGCAGAGAGCGAGGGTGTAAGGCGCAAATGACACTTGGGGTTCCATTTATAGGCAAAACCCTAATTTTTGAGAAAATTTTAGGTTTGCAGTTCTCTGAATTTCTAGGGTCTAGAGGTATAATTCATAGGCTAAGTAAGTTTGGGAATAATTCTAAGGGTCCCTAGGCAATAATTTTGGTCCGTCTAAGGACAATTGGGTCGCTTTGGGTGTGACTACTCACACAGTGCGCCAGGGTCGGATCGGTTTGGGAACCGAATCGGTTCGGGCGCACTCTGTGAGGGGTGGGTTCCTATTTAGGTCAATAATGATGCTAAACTAGAGGACTAAGGGTATAATCCTAGATATCTCATCGAGATAGTCTGGATTGAGCCTTCACTCGCCTCATTTGGCCAAGTTGTGGTCTAGTTTGGGGGTCGACCACTCACACAGTGCGCCAGGGTAGGTTCGGATTCCAAACCAAATGGGTCTGGGCGCACTCTGTGAGGGGTGGAGCTCCATTTGGCTAATAGTTGGCCAGTTTTGACAAACTAGGGGTCAATTCCTACTGATTAAAGTGAGCTGAGTCGAATGATATACCTACTTTCTGCATTTGGGCAAGATTTGGCACCAAACCACGCTCGACCACTCACACAATGCGCCAGGGCAGAGTCGGTTTGCAAACCGAACTGGTTCGGGCGCACTCTGTGAGAGGTAGGACCAAAAATGTTTGGTTTTAATACAGAATTCGGTAATGCATCCTACTTACACTCGATTTGACTCATTAACTTACCAAAACTACAAACTTATACTAGAGAAAAGATTATTTACAACAGTTCAAAAGGGCTCCTTCTTAATATACTGAGCTAGCCTCATATCTTTGGGCATACAAGTTACTCTCTTGGCGTGCTGGGCACACGCAACAGAGTCTTCGAAGTGATGTACGATGTGCTGCTCCGACGCCTCCTGCAATGCAAGCAGCATGTCGTCCGTGACCCGTTTAGTCGGGTCGAACTCCTGCAAAATCTCCCTCGTAAGACGTGCAAAGGAGGCTCTGGGGATGAGGAAGCCATAGCTCTGCTGGAAGTGCTTGATTTCTTGGGCCGCCCTCGCGAATTTTGAGTCCGCCCGCCTCTTCATCGGCTTCTTCGGAGGGGTTGGCTGTTCCGGTGGACGCTTCAACGTGTTTTTCTTCGTCGGCCGACCTCCCTCAATGGTCTTCACCCTGTGTTCTTCATAATATTTGGAGTATTCTTCGTACATTTTCATGTACGAAGTGTACTCCTTCAACTCCTTCCGGTACTTCAAGTCTTGTTTCAGCACATACGACTCCCTTTGTGGCCTCGGTTTCTTGGTGCTGTCGCTGGGGTGTTTCGGCGACGGCCACTTAGGGTAGGGCGGTGCGTTGGCCACAGGGTCTTTGTCCTCCGGTGCTGGGTTTGAAGGTCCCGAACCCTCCCCCGGGTCGTGTCCTCCCGCTCCCTCCTGTGATTCGGAGTCGGACGAAGTGGGGGCTTCTCAGGATCCGGCTCCCGTATGGTCACTCCTATGGCCGGCGTCTTCTTCTTCTTCGGTTTCTTCGCCGGCTCCTCCGGGTCCTTGCCTTTCTCTGCTCTCACCCTCTCCCGCTCCTCTTTGCGCTTCCTCCTTTCTTCCCTTCTCTGTTTCTTCTCCTCCCTCCTTTTTCGCCGATCCTCTTTTTCTTTGCGACGCTCCGCCTTTGATTTCTTCGGCTGGCCTTCCTCTCTTTTCCTCTTCGCCTTCTTTGGTTCTGGCGCTGGTTCCTCGTCATCCGCGAAGATCTCCCTCTCCAGCTCCCTTCTCAATTACTCCGCCGCGTCCATCTCCCAGTCAAGCTGCTCCGATACCTGTTCCTGCTCTTCAGGGTTAGGGTTAGGTGGTTCTACAGGTGCCTCCTCTTCGACGTGCGCTTGTCTTGTTTAGGCCTTCTGTTGGACGGCCCGCTCCTGGGCGCTCACATAACCGGGTGGCATAACCTTGCGTGCGGTTTGTTTCGTTCGTGCCATGCTTTTGTTTGACGAGTTTCGAGCTCTAGCGCCTGAAGATCGTCCTCTTGGGCGAGCTGTTCTCCGGGAATGGTGGGGATACAATAGAAACCCTAATTTCCTATTTATAGGGAGGTGGGATTTAGGGTTGGGACCTGCAATTCATATGGGGGAAAGAAACTAGGGCATTAGCGAAGATACGAGGTGTTCATTTGGGTTGTACTATACCCTAAAACATCCACCACTCACATAGTGCACCTGGGCCAGATTGGATTGCCAATCGAATGAGTCTGGGCGCACTCTGTGAGGGGTCAACTATTTTTGAGGCTATTTTATAATTCACAGGGATTTTCTTAGTGCTATAAAATACAAACCTAGCTAGAACTAAGGGGATAAACTAAAGTATACTATTAGTTTAATTAATTTGTTCATCTAATTAGGTCAACGGAGGTCAACTACTCACACAGTGCGCCTGGTTCAGTTTGGATTGCAAACCGAATGGGCCTGGGCGCACTCTGTGAGGGGTAGCCTGCTTTTTTTGGCAATTTAGGTTGGGTGATGCTACACTTCACTAGCAATCTAGCATGGAGCTATGTTCTAACCCAAAATTGGAAAAATTTTCCCAATTTTTCGAAGTTCTTGCTTGGGTGGCTATACCCCAAGGCTCGAATCTACTGTTAGTCCTAAGGAAAAAAAAATGGCCAGTGCTCGATCTTGGGTGCCAAGATCATGCTCTGATACCACTGTGACGTCCCCTACTCCTTATACGATGCCCGCATCGTATTCGAAGGAGGAGCATTCCCCCTGGCAGCTGCCTGACAGGGGCCATCCACCCGACCCTACTCCCATGGGGAAGAGCCAGCAAAGGGAAGAGTGGATGTGTCATTCACCCGTCTTCCATCGGGTCGACCTATCTGCGGAAGCGTGAATAACCAAACATGAGCACAACTAACAATATACAATCACCATAGAGATAGCAACATCACAGAGATAACAATACCTTCATAGCAACAATAACAAGGGGAGTTCCTACCCAGGGCTCAGACTCTAGGGGGATGACTGACGGCCAGGTCTCCAGAGTTCATTGCAGACAGAATTCATGGCAATGGATTTGGCTGGCATAGAACATGGCTTAGGGTAGTCCACTCCATCCGCCCCTCCCGTGCACACTTTGCGGAGTAGGCTGAAAAGTGTTGGGACTTGACCGTAGCCTGCCGGGTGAATAGCCAGAGGAGCTACTACTACTGGGTTGCATCTCCCCAGCCCCGATGAGGCAGGAAGAGAGTTGCCTCTCCTCCAGAGGCATCCATGCTCATCGCAGGCGGCTAGAGGGCCACTGCCCTTATTCGACTTGAACTCACTGGAAGGTCATATTCACCACCCCACGAGTGTCGAGCTCATGCCTTGCCCACACGCAGTGACAAGCCATTAAGCCTAGCCAGCTGAGACCCCCGATAGGCTTTACTACCAGAGGGGTCAGTCCGCGATGAGACAAGTTCCTCCTTATCAACCGGCCTTGCCCCTTCACCCACAGCCAGGTGGGCTCCTGTGCACGGGCCGCACGTACTTGGGAACTAAGGTGCTATGCTAGGAGCATCTACTACACAGCCTTTAGGTCTCTACCCCCCTTCCCAATACAAGGAGGTCACAGAGTGGAATACATGCAATATCAGAGAACAGAAATAGAGAGTCACATCAATCTTATCTACTTAACATCCAATGTTAGGTTCGTTCGTTAGAGTACCAGATCTAGGGATCTACAAGGCTTCTGGAGATGATCTAACATACTAAATCGGCATAATGCCATGCCCAAAGATGGTTTTGCACAACAGAACAACTAGATACCTGCTCCTTGGTTCGCTCCTGATCCTCGGAAGGCGTCCATACTCCTGATCTTGCCAAAGACGGCTGCTACTCAACAACCTATTGTGCAAATCCGGCTTTTCGGAGCCTGGCAATGCGATTTCGAGTCCTACCTTGGCCGAATGGGCCCAAGGGAACCCTAAATGCGAAAAAGGAAAGGGAAGCTCTAGAAAACCCTAATTGGCAAAATGAAAGGAGAGCTAGGGTCTAGGGTTTTAGCCCTTATATAGACCCTATCTAGGTTAGGGCATCCACATGGACAAATGGCTTTAAGCCATTTGGAAATGGATGAACAAGGAACCTTTTGTTGTGTATGTTTAATTACATACCCAACATCTAAGGTTGCCCCCTAGGTGCAACCTTTAGCTCCTAGGTGCAACGTTATCCTGCTCTCAAGTACATGTCATCCGTGACATGTACGTGTGACGTGGCAGTATAATATACGTATTGGGAGCGTATATTATGCTGGAACGTCACAACAAGACCATAAGCAGGAGAATAAATGCCTTGGAAAATGTAAAGCCTACCTCGTTCCCAAATGGACCACAAAAGCCAACTAGAACCAAGATGAAATGCCTGCTTCTTAGTTGAGAGCCACCTATAGGGTAGGATGCTAGAAGGATATGTTGACCATCCAAAGCACTATGAAATAAATCCTGCAACCAAGTTCAAGTTGGTTGGACATCCAGACATGCAAACAAGAAAAATTGAGATCATTCTCCGTAAAGCAGATTGGACACAATGCAAAGACTCGAGGATAAAATTGATGACGGGGTGCATATGCCACCAAAGCACAGACACCTTCGGATGAAGCAGGTTATCCAAACTCAACGCCATGTACAGGACCAATAGTCACGTGGAATTTGCAGCTGCATCTAACCGTTCAGGAGAAGAAAGGTTATCTACAACTACTGCTCTTTACTCAAGTAATAATCCTCAATTTATCAAGCTATCACAAAGTTTTTGTTAGAATAAAAGTAAAGTAATAATCACCTGAGTTAGCAAAAGATAAGGTTGGCTTCAACAACATCTACAACATCTACAAATTTTCTCATAGGACTTATCTGGTCAGAACTTATAATAAACACAATATTAGAGCTATGTTGACACTAATACACTTGTTGTTTTCTTTGTTTGGGTCCCATAGGCCAGTTGGTCTATGTGGACAATAAAAATACACATTCAATTCAATTCAATCCAATTCTCAAATTGATTATTTAAATCATGTCATCTAGTCATTGATGACCAGATCAGATTCAAAGGTTACAAGCAAAATATCAATATATCATGAATGCATGTTCTTGCTCTTTCTGTTGTCATTTCAACTCCTGAGCTTTAGAAGCAAATCCAGCTTTAGATTCTTCTTTGGATTTTGTTTTCCAAACTTGGAACCTAGGGCCAGATAGTCGAATAAGGTAGATGTACACGGATCTATGAAGGAATTTTAACTGGAACTATTATTATACAACAAGATTCTGCACATAAGATATGCAGCCAAGGCAATTTTCAAGTCTTAACTCTCAACATATAATACTATTATAACTAAATAATTAAAGTCGGCTAAAATCTATTGGATTTGGGTATCTCTAAATCAAACTATCAAGTTTCTACTCCAAACGGGAATCATAAAACATTACTCAGAGGCTTTAAGAAAAATAGGAATCGTGCTCTGATACCAATTGATATGAATAAGTAAATTTTATGATATGTAAGATAAACTCAATCTAATACCTAAACCGAAGGATTGGTTAAAAGACAAATACCAGTTATAAGTTTTACAACAAATCTATAAGATACAAGCCAACAAAAATACAATACAATATAATTTTTTCAATCACAAATCTCTATATGTAATTGAATCCTATGTGTGTAGGGCTTCATAATGCTGGCATGATTCAGCAATATCCTTATGGCAACTTCCCATTGTAGTTTTGCCAATAATGAGCTGACCATGATGGTGCAGTAGTTGGCAGGGCAGTGTGGACCCGGGGGGTTCACCTCTATATAAGGGGCATATGGCATGTGCGTGCATCAAGTCAGGAGAAACCCCTATGTATACAGCTGACCCTCCATAGAAACCCCTATGTATACGGTCCCATACTGTCGAAGAATCATACCCAATTCCATACTTTTACACCCAGTCTAAGCACTTCTTGCCCTACCCTTAACCTTATTTTTACGTCCATTATTCATTCATGTATCCTGCCCTCTACCGTATATTTACATCCAGTCTGCAAATGTTACATCCAGTCAGTATTTAGGGTTCTTCCTGGCGCCATTTTAGTTCAATGGTCACTCCAAAAAATAAGAAAAAGAAATACGCCTGGAATACATAGGGAAGTATATATTTTATATATCTATTGTTTAAATTTGGATTTTCCGGTCTGGAGAAAAACTTTTTTAGTTTTTTTTCTTGGCTCATTTCCTAAGGTTTTGGGGATTTTTCTCGCCTGAAAAACAATCCGATTTCCAAAAATCGCGAAATTTTATTTTATTACAATTTCATTTGCACTTTGCCCATTGAAAGTTGGCCGGATTAGGGGTTTTCCGGATATGGAAGCATGGCTTCCTCGAATTAGATGGTGCAGGATGTAATCTGCATGATGCATGAGACACGCGTGGAGAAGAGGAAATAGTAGTTTTCTCTGATTATCTCTGTGCAATTACGCCTTGAACCATCTATATCTATCTTTAATCTTATCCAGTATTTTTGCTCCAGGTGCCGGAACCTTTGGCTTTGGCTTTGGCATTACCATGCCCACATTATTTGGAGCTTTTTAACGGCTTTGTTCGAGGCTCATACATCTATGCGTTGCTGCATCTCGAGGCTGCGATTAAAACACATGGGTGTGATTGTTGTTGTGGGTTCTTAGCTGGCTTCTACATTTAATATTCCATTCTTAAACTCCAGCTTCAGTTTATATCTGTATTGTGGTTGCTTATCTGGTTGCTTATTTGCTGCACATAAGGATGTCCACTCTGTTTCGAAGTGCAGTGAGATATTGAATATTCACCAAAGTTTCGTCCATGTCAAGGCCATGCATAATCTATAAAAAGGTACGTTTGTTCACCATCAATATGTATTTATCCTTAACTCTCTTAGTGGGCACCCGATTCATGAGTTAAACAGGCATGTGTTGGACAGTTTTAGCCTAGATATAATTGAGCAGCCCTGCATGAGCAACCATGGCTCTTACCAGACCTAAAATAACTCTTTTTCTTCTGTCAATAGTTGTGAGTTTAACATGGGCATAAGAAACTAAGGCTGTCTTTCAATAGCTGAAGCAATGAGACCACCTCCAGAAACCCTGCAGCAGCATCTAGAAAATCAGAAAATTGTTTTGAGACATATTCCCCACCATTGTCTGCACGAAAATGTTTGGGTGCTGCTCAAAACCGGCATCATCTCATTTTTTCCACGTGCAGCTAGAAAAAAGATTTCAAGATTTCAGTTAGTTCTTTTATGCACATTCTAGGTGGCTAAATTGTGCCATATTTGTGTTATGTGGTCATAAAAATGTTAACAAGGCAATGTCATGTGGCACGTATCTGAATGTACAATCTTTGAGGCCCTATGTTCAGCTTGGTGAAGCTGCTGGGATTGCTGCTCAAGTGGCACCATACCTTCTTTACAATAAGAAATTCTTTACAATCTACTAACAAACTAAATAGCTATTCTAGCGCATAATTTAGAAGTCAAAGGTTTCCTACAATTCAGTTGTATTTAATGTTCATTTCATCTAAACCTAATTCTACCATATTTTCTATACGTCTTTCTTGATTTTCATGTGTGTACTTTGGTTTATCTTTTAATTTGGTGTTCAATGTGGTATATTCACCTAGCAACTCAATAAGGCTTGATCTATCCACGTTCAAGGCTTAGACACATTTTATCAATTGTTTCTATGTGCTCATTCCTCCTTCAGACTTCACACCAACTTTGCATTAACACCCTGTTAAATAGGGTAGTGGCTATTGCCAGGAGATGCCAATCAAAATACTTTTTCTTTAAGGAGGTGGAACGATATCACTGGCATACTTCATCTTTACGGGATGGAACATCACCACTTCGATAGGTGAGACATGTGCTCCTATATGTTTATGTAATCCCCACAAGTTAGTATGATCCTGT
This sequence comes from Isoetes taiwanensis, assembly GCA_021234155.1. Lineage (NCBI taxonomy): Eukaryota > Viridiplantae > Streptophyta > Lycopodiopsida > Isoetales > Isoetaceae > Isoetes > Isoetes taiwanensis. The sequence goes on along the minus strand of JAJEKV010000029.1, from coordinate 14,450,522 downwards.
TTTTTGAGTTTTCATGGTGAACATTTTCTACCCTTCCATCTTTGATCCAAAACTCTCATCTAAGCATGGAGTTTGCACTATGGGAATCTATCTTGCAACGTTGCATACTCATCCTACAAAAGTGACATCATAAAAAACTCAGTACTGCCGCCTTATACAATTTTGATATTGGGTACGGTGTAAAAAGTTTTAAACATATGCCCAATGAATAGCCAATGAGCAAAATCATTACTGTAATGCGAACAAAAATATATTTTTGCAATGGAAATTCGTTTCCAATGACCACATTCTCATGATGCAACTTTATGGCACAACTCAATGTTCCATTCATTCAACTCGATATGTATCACTATAACATTACTATCACAAACCTTTTTCCAACATGAAACATACTAATCTCCAAATTATACAATCTAGCATCTCCTTCTCCCATTTTCTTTCTTTCAAATTTAGCGACGTGTTCTATATATGTGTACACCTTCATGGCTACCTACCAGCCGTATTTATGCTCGTCAACGCCGGGCACCCGTTACTAGTTTTAATTAAATCGATTTTAGGATGACATCATAACGAAATTGATTATTGATTATTGAATAATGACTTTAAATTAATTATTGTTACGGATTTTATTTTTGGGCACGTCTTTTAAGGACGTCATTATGGTGAATTTTGCCATGCAGCTGCCGCCAATGGCATAACCCGATCCGAGCTCTTCTCATTCCCTCCAACGCCTATTCCTCTCCTTCTCCTGATCCGATACTCCTTCTCCGCCAAGCCATAACCCGATCCTCCTTCTCCGCCTATTCCTCTCCCTATTCCGACAATGGCGCAGATTAAGACCACCGCCCGGCTGCCCACTGAAGAATCTGCGGGCTCTGCTCCACCCAAGGAAGAGGCCGCGCCCGAGGCCGCGGAAGAGCCCAAGGGCACGAAGCTGAAAGTTGTGGCAAAATTTTCGTGCATGGAAGTGGTGCACATGCAAGATCACGGAGCTCATATCACTGAAAAAGTTCAGCAGTGGGTTGATCGGGTGACTCCTGCAGATGAGCGGATTTTGGAGATGAAAATCCGTGCCAGAGGGAACGATCTCTATGTGCAGCTTAGGATGCCACCTCCGGGCAGTTGGTGAAGCGACCTCCGTTAGTCTGACCTCCATTATTCTCATATCCGTTAAGTTATGCCTCCAGGACGTCCATAATAGCTTAGGTTTTTTGTTTTGCCAGCTCTTGACAGTAAATACGAAATCTCCCTAACTTGTTTTGTAAAGCTCCTGATCTAAATATGAAGACTGCTTTGTTTTGTAAATGGCCATGAAAACTGCCATGCGCAGGTGTGAACCTTCCTTTTTGTAAAGTATCTTATTATAATATGAATATGACGCGGTTTCAGACATTGTTCTTGTGTTTTAGTTTCTGTCTCTTAATATGTTTCTTTTATGTAATGTTCTCAACCGAAATCAGTCTTCAAACAGTTTATGTTTTGTTGTTTTTAAAATATGATTTTGATTATGTCTTATGTCTTCACGTCATGCCTTAAAAATAGAGTGTAGGGTAACAGCTACTGCTGTTTTGGAAGCATTTTATTTTGCTTCTGTAAATGCTGCAGAAATGAATCATCGAGCAATGAAATCAGAAAGGCAGAAAGCATACCTAACTAACTAGTTCCACAAGTAACCAGTAGCCATTCTTTATTGCATTCAAAGTAAAGTTTAAACAAGATCACAGTTTCTACATGGAATGCATTAAGTAAAGCAAAGCAAATAGAACATGCTCGAGATTTATACAAAGCAGAAAACTGCTCCTAAACTTAAACTGTTGAAATGGTAGCTTTAATCATAAATGATTATTGACAAAGTACTTGATAAATATCTGCCTGAACCTTATGCACTCCCTAGATCTTCTGCTTTCCCTTGTCACCTACAAAAAGAATGAAAGAGAAGAGACAGTTAGTAGCAGAATTCAACCATTTGAAGACGTCTAATTTAATATTACCCTACCAATATTCTGTTCACGGACAAACTTATTCAGCTGTACTCTATCATTATCATGCAGATGGTAAATGTTTTTGGCAGGTTCATATCTTAAAGATGCAAGAGATATGATAGACTCGAGGTCTATAAGTCGATTATCGGTCAGATCATAAGTAAACCAAGTGGACTTGCCGTCCTTGCTGCAATGTTTCCTGTAATATGCCAGATTTAATTGAACTTCAAAAGACGGGCGTTTAACTAAGTCCACGGGCTCTCTACTCTCTCTCCATGCACTGCCAGACTTCCTCCTCATGCTAAGTACCCTACCAAGATACCAAACCTTATGAACTGCAACAGATTTGTTCCTTTTTCTCACTGAAGCTTGTCTGGTTTGTGGTGCCACCATGGATTCCACTGGTTCTTCGAAGTACACTGCACAATCTGTCCCAATGCCGAGCAGAGTTTGTGCATCAACATTACTTTCTTCAATAGACTATACCATAGTCTTAACCCTCATCAACCCGTCCTTTTCAAATGGCTCACTATAGACTTAAAGATTTTCTTACCTTCCATAACAACATGCCACGACACATGAGATGGCTTCCTCCTTTCACATTCATCTAACATTTCGTCAAACACATGTCATAATTCAGACCTGGCCACATCATCCTCACTAACTACCTCGTTCTTTGGATCTTCACCTTCAATCTCCATATTCTTTTCCATGGCATCGGTCTCATCTTCCAATGTGGTAACTATGAAACCAATCCTCGACCTTCCATGGCTCACTAAACCAGCCATCACTCTCCTCAATTGTAATGCCAACGCTTGTACACAATGCTTGTGCAGCAGCAAGCCCTTCTTTTAAGGCCTTAGTAATCTTGTCATCCATATCCATGCTACTGTAATCTGCAAGGTTACAGGTCAGCACATCCCCATTGGTATCTACCTTCTTTTCCAACTCTTGCCAAATGTGCTCTTGCTTAGCATGTGCTGCAGGAAACAAGAGGGTAGTGGCTGCTTGAAACTCAGAAATATGATTGAGAGCAGAGGCACTCTCCAATAAGTTTGCCCCATCATAGGCTCTTTCGTTATGCACCATGCCACCGACTTTAGAGAAGAAGTTCTCACATACGTCCGATCCCGTGCACTGTAAGGGCAACTCTAAATGCCCAAATTCTGAACTAAAATACTTTATTAGCAGCACAACAAAATGGCATGACAATTGCACGTCTATAAAGGTTTCCCGACTAATGAAGTTCTTACTCAACAAATGCGTGCTGTGGTTCTTCAACCAGAGCCTCCAAAGCCTATTATGCACCTAAAGTTTTAAAGGTCAAACCAAATTGAAAGTAGCAAACATGATTCCAACTCACCTAAAGAAGAAGGACACCGTTGCAGCAGCTTTAATCCGAGCCCTCAAGTCCAAAGTAGGTGAGAGGAAGATGTCAATATATGATGCCACGACTTCCAAATAAACTTTGGTGCCCAAATTCCGCATCGGTGGGCCTGCAGAACCATTGCTTAGTTCGTCCAAGCATTGCTGAACCTTTCTAGAGGCAAGGCATTGTGCAGCCCTCCAGTTTTGCCTATCCTGGCGCTTCACGTCTCCAAGTTGCAGCCCATGCTTCCCTTGGCATAACTCAAAGACATGGTTCCCTAAGTACAACCTTCTAGAGGCACTATCCATGGGATTAACAAGCTTCTTACCGTTGTGCACGAAATCTTGGTCATGCAGCCCATAAACATCCTTATTTCTCGAGGCACTTAGTGGCCAACCGTCCCATGAAACCTTGAATGTGCTGTCTTGTGCAGACCTGGATGTATAATCTGCAAACGTGCACGCTCTTCTCCTCGAGTCTCCATCTGAGCTGTGGCCGATTAGAGGGCCAACAACCATTCTCAAGTGCACATTCCACAACTCTTGGATTTGCTGCCACTGAGGTCTAACCTCAAGGTAATCAAATCTGTTACATGTCAGAATAATGGCAAGGACGAGTCTGGGCAGCTTCCTATGCAAGGGATTCACGATAAGAACTCTTGCATAGTGCGAAATGACATTCTCCTCGAAGTCATTGATAATTATGTTGTAGCCCTCTTCATCGGAGCCAATTAACACCTCAAATGTGCCATTGCAAGCATGCCCTTCTTTCTTTCCACAAAAGCCGAGCAAGCAATCATCTCTCGGAATCCAACGGACAGCCCGCTTTATGACGGTCTCGTCCTCGGCCACAATTGCTGGAACTCCCCCCAAATCCAAGTGCTGGCGTTGCATGTGTCGAGTGTAGACCTGAGCAAGATGCTTGAATGTTTCTTCCCTAAGACCGATCTTGTAAAAGAAGCTTTCTCGTGTGGAGCGCATAGTGGTGGACATACTCGGACCCGCAAAATTGAGAGAAAGAAAATTGTGCATTCTTCTCCCTTCCCATATCTTAATTGTTTCAAACAACGCCTTCGTGGTTTCCCTACATCTTCTTTTATGGCCTGGTCTGATTATGTTTTGAGCTATATCCCTCGGAAAATCCCAAAGAGCTGGTTTTCCACTAAATTTACCTTGCCGATGTGCCTCCACTATGTCCTGGCAGAATCTGCTGACATCTTTCCTGTTCATTGACTCCTCCAGACTCCCTCTTAGCGACCTTTCTTTCATGGACAATGCAGTAACTCTCATTTTGGAAAACATTAATTCCTTATGTAACTTTCTTATCTCATGAACTGCAGACCTGGCCATTTTCTTGATCTCAATTGCATTCAGGTAATCTGATCTAATACATAACTTTGTGGTTCTAAATCCCCTCGCTACCTTGTCATCGGTCTGTCTATGCACTCTCATGTAAAAATCCCTCTCTTTCGAAATAGCAGCACATAAAGAACATTGATAATTTTCAAAGGGTTCACCTATAAGGCTGACCCTCTTGCATTTCTTATGCCTAAACGAGCCACTAATCTGTACTAAACCCTGCCCGACTACAAATGTATGCTGCAATGCAGGTTCACAATACCAATGTGTCCCTTCTTTCAGCTCATGCAGAAAGGGTCTTAAATCCTTAACTTTATCTCCATACTTATATTTGTTCTGCCAAAAGCCCCAGCATAGTAGAGCCAAGGACGTTTCTGTTACCGAAATACGACAATGAAACCTAAATACCCTACAAACTTAAAATACAAACCACTTATAAAGCCACTAAGAGTACTCACGTGAACTGTTACTTGATGAAGCTTGGCTGCTCGAGCTTGGAGGGCACGGAGTGTTTGCTGCTCATGTCAAAATCAGTCCAAATCAGCTAAGATTATTCAACATTATAGCAGCTAAAATGTGAACACTACTTCTAACAAATAAAATAGAGGTTACCTCTTGCAAAAAAAGAATGCAAATTTCCTTGTTGCGGGTCTGCTTCAGCCCATTTCTTCGGCCTGCCACCTCTTGCTGCTTGGTCATTTGATTCCTTACCTGTATTCATGACAGCATGCACGTGTCTCTTAGATAGAATATGATCTTTCATGTGGCCATTAAGACTTCCAGATCTTGGAAACAGTTCAAGAAGCCTTTCACACATGGCACAAATAATACGAATGTCATCAAGTTTAGCATATCCACCAATGCTGCTCTCATAAAGCTTGAACACAACATCAAAAATTCTAGTTTCTTCGTTAAACTTTGCAATGGCAGCAGCTAATGTACTTTCTACTAGAGTTTGATTCTCCTTGCAAATGTCCAGCTCCTCCTCAACATTGCAGGGCTGGTCCTCCTTCTCCACAACCTGCTCTCCCTTCTCGTGACACTTGAGGTTACGCTCGTAATTATCGGCATGACCCTTAGACTTCAAGTGGCTGCGTTCAAAGTTACACAAGGTATCATCTCCACCTTTACCATATCGTTTCTCACATTCAAGACACCAAATAGCAAATACTGGTTTACTATGGGCATCATAAGACCTGTCCTTTCGATTCTTTCGCTGCAGCTTTGAACTCAACTTCCTCAAAGCAACTTGCCATTTGGCAACATCAAACTTTGTTGCTAACTTGGATAGCAACCTATTCTTTGAAAAATTCAAATCTGATACATCATCTAAAAAGGCGGTATCTTCAACGAGAACAAGTTCATCATCATTATTTACCTCTTCATTGGTCTGCTCCTCGGCTATGACAATCTGGTCTACCATCTCAAATTGGAGATTTTGAGATGAAATGCTCTCAACAACAGTCCTCTGCCCTTTTTGTGCAGGCTCTCCAACCACCTTGATAGTAACCTCGCCAGCACAAACCTTAAACCTTACCTCCTGCCTTGACGTGAAGGCCACTTCCCTATCTCCAAGAAATACAAATTCTTTCTCATCCTCCAGTAGCCCGTCCCGTCTTATTTCATTGTGGACATCCACGTAAGTGCATTCTTGGGACACCATCACGAGGCCAAGGTCAGCCACGATTCCACAACCTTCATTCACCTTAACAACTAGTGTCCTTTCCACTTTCTTCAGCCTGACACAAGCAAAGAAACAACAAATAATATTAGAGAGATGCTTGTGAATGTATAGCGTTACCGACATGCATGCACAAAACTGACAGACCTTACTTAGATGCAAAAACACTCTAAAAACCAGATTTCCACCACGGATATCAGAGAATGGAGGTCGAAATGGAGAAAGGGGAAGCTTGGCCTGCAAAAAAAGAGCAACTGTAGCTGCTGTAGGAAACAGATGGACTTTAAAATCAAATGTTGAACAATGGTTTATGTTGCTCGTCTAAATACTTCCTAATCCGTTCATCACTAAACTCTGTGGTAGATTTTTATGTGGCAGGGACGAAAAAACTTCAAAACATTACCTCCGAAACACCAAATCCTAAAACGTTTTTCTGGCAGCAAGCTTTGGATTCAAAGCCCTAAAACGTACTCTTACACCTTAGCAGCTCGAAGAAATCCATCCCCGGACCGTGGAAAATGCATACATCTGGGCGCCAAAACGTATGAGCGACCGCAGGTATACGTACTTTTTTTTTTCGAAAAAACCCCTTCTCCGTCCACGCACATGTATTCTACGGAATACATGTCTTGGGGTGACGATCAAGGAGGCATAACATTTTCTGTTGATGTTCATGAGATTGGGTTCAATTACCAGCCTGAACTAGCACTACAAGCTCCATGCACTGAGCATCAAACCACCTACCCCCTCCCCTTCCCCTCTCCCCCAGGCCCCTCATCATTTTTTTTTACGAGAGGAAAACTACCTATCTTGAGGAAAGTTTGTCAAATACAAATACCTTCTTGTGCATCTTCTCCCAAAACATCGTTCTGCGGCGCTCAGGATTGTGACCAACAATCTGTTGTTCTAGCCAGGAAGCTACAAATCCCCTTTATATGCTAGCAACTCCATATAAGACTCTGCCTGGTCGTAATTCAGGTGGAGTTGAGGCATATGTGGAAGTTAGTTTGGTAATGGACCTGCACAGGTTGCTAGTCTACCTCAAAAGAGGGATTGGTGATCTGAATCCATCTCTTCATCTTTGTTCTTTGTTCCCACATGTAGATGCTTGATAAGGTGCATATCTTGCTCAATAAGCACATAATTTACGACATTAGGCCCACACCCCTTCCCTGATTCTCATGTCAACAAGTGTAAGAGGGATAGGATGACTATGGTGCAAGATTTTTACAAATGAGCAAGTCAAGGATGTTGTACATCTGAAGCAACTATCTTCTAAATTTCATGACAAGATGTCCGGAAGTCTTTTATTGGTTGGAGCTGTAACATGTCATCAGTGAGAGGGTTGAAATTTGTTAATTACTTCGTGCATATGAATGCGTTAAATTCCAACAAGCATCATATGTCCTAATTGTCTGTGCTGCTGAATGTCATCATATAGATCAACATATGGGTCTGGCATGCCGACGTCATTGGGTCTATGATGGAAGTTTGAATCTGCATACGAAAAGTAACATGCAGCTACAAAGAGAGTTTTTCCACATTGGTTATGCACCACATGTAGCAATTGTGTTTGTTTACCTTGTGTAAGAAAACCAAAGATGCCAATGTTGTCTTATAGTAGCAGACTATTCCGCCATGTCCCCACTTGCCTATATAACCATTGAACAATAGATAGCATTGACAACCTGGCAGAGCTACTATCCTTCGTCCAACATGTTCCCATCAGGAAAATGAAGTTTATATCCTTGGCTCTAGAGTTCAGACTGTCCACCTTTTGCCATGAAAATCCCTTATGTTCCAAGAGATCATACACAAACACAATCCCTGTTTTAAAGCATTAACATGCACAATTGCAACAACCGCAATAGGAGGAGTTGTAGCAATAGCAAATGTGGCAATAGCTCCTGGAGGGCTTGATGACAAGGTTCATAACACGCTTGTGATACATGGGTCTTTTCAAAGTTGTTATGCTGCAAACTGATTTTGGTTATCCTGCAAATACTGTGAGAATGTTTATTTGAAAATTTCTATTTGAGTTACTGAAAATCTTTGAATGGAAATCTGTGTTTGGGTACAAAATTGCTAGTGGGGTACAATTTTTGGCGAAGCACATATTAAGCACGTAAATAAATGGACACTATGAGAAGATCTGGACCATTAGGACCGTCAAAATCAATCAACGGCTAAAATTTCTTGATATGAGCCCGATGCTTCGTAACAGCAGCGACACTCCATTTGTGGCATTTGATCTACTTCACCAAATACAGCAAGCTATGGCTCATTGGAATCGGCATCCAAAACTAAGAATCCTTATGAAATTGCAGCTTCTTGTGCATATTTTGAGCACAATCATGAAAAATTCGATCAAGGTTGCCATAGAGTAGAAGCCAATATTTCATAAACTACTTGACGAAATGGATTGCCGTCAGTTCCTATAGATTCATAGTACAAAAACGTCCTAGGACACCAAGTTTCAGTTAAATCCATTGAGTATTTTCACCGCAAGAGGCCAAAAAACGATTTCTGATATTTTACCGTAAAAGCCTAATATCTTACAAAATACAATACAGAATTTGATGCCGTCTATTCCATTGGATTCGTGATGCAAAAACGTCTTTGGAAGTCAAGTTTCAGATCATTCCATAGAGGATTGATAGTGAAAAAAGCTAAAAAACGATTTCTGGTATCTATAAGGGAAAAGCTTATATCTCACAAACGACTTTATAAAATCTAATGCCGTCTCTTCCATTAGATTGAAGATGCAAAAATGTATTAGGAGATCAAATTTGAGTCACTTTCGTGAAGAATTATTGTGAATCAACCAAAAAATATTTCTGCTTGTCTAAATAAGCACCGCGCGTTAAATGCTTATTATGTGCTGAAAAATCGCTGCGTTTAAGCACTTTAAACGACGTCCGGACGGTGATTTCTGCTACCCAGTATCAATTTTATGCCCGTTTTCAATAGATCCATCTTTTAAATATGTAAATTTGGTTTGAGTGTCAATTTGGGAATGTTAAAAACTGTATTCATTAAGTTGGTTGTGACGCTTAAGCATCGTCTTATCCTGGCACATTTTTGCAGCATAGAAGAGCCATGTGCATGCATTTTAATACTCATATCTAACATTTGACCTGAGATGTGTGTGCATGAGCCAACATAGCATGGATCTTAAAGACATCTTGCATTTGAAGACCCCTCAAGCTATAATGGTACTTCGCTTGATCCAAGTTTTTTTGGCATGATTTACATTTTCCTAGGCCATATTGTCATGATTCCACCTATCTCACATCTCATTTTCCTCATCTCATATGCCATTACCACTTCCCAAATCCAAAATTAGCAAAAAATATTTTTCCTAGTCAAAACACCTCATGCACTTCATCTTACATTCACTATTCGTCAAAAATGGAAAAAAAAAATCCATCAAAATTGGCTTCCTCAAGTCAAAGACCATATTCTCTCTCTAGAAAAAAGCTAGAGAGAGAAAGGTGCATATTTGCTATCACAAAGTTTTTGAAAAGGCAAAAAATTAGTCTAAGTATTAAGAAAGATACATAATTAGCTCTGTTTATTATAACAGAGTTTTGGCCTTTTTAAATGACCAACCAATCATGGATTATAGCTCACATGGTCCAAAAAAGCCTGCCTCTTTTGCTGCCATTTATGGAACAGATTTTTGAAAAAAGGCTTTAGATTATTAAACCTCCATAGTTTTTTATTCTTCAGAACCTTTTTGATTGCTTTGGCATGTACCATTCCAACCTCAACTGTTTGAAGGTTTCCTCTTGCTTAAGCTTAGACAATTGGGAGAATTCCTCATCTTCATATTCAGCACAACTCATCATCCTATCAGCACCTCCAGTCCTATTGAGTCTCCTCATCTCTCCTGTGTAGAACATCATCACATACACATTTAAATTAGTAACATAAAAATCAAAAACTCCATGGAATTTACCAAACCTATCCCATGCTTTGTCATATTTTTGCCCCAGCAGAATCTGTTATTGTACCAAGGAAGGCTTTCTTTATCCAATGGAGGGATGGATTCTTTTTTTCCATTTGTACCCCGTTCCTATGCTTCCACAATACCCAACAACTTATAGTTCCGGTAGTATTCTGAATTTTACTGTCAGCATCCAGAAACCTTAACATGTTACTTTCAAAAATTGATCCCAAATTGCTCCAAAATTCAGTCACCTAATGGCATGTGAAAATATGATATGAAGTTTCCCTCTCACCACAACCTAATGGACATAATGGTGATACTGAACTGTCATATTAGCTTTTCTCACATTAATTGGCAAGCTTTGATGCAGCACTAACCATCTAAAGGTTTTTAGTTTATTAGCAGTATAAAGCTTTCAACTCTTGGCATTGGCTTTAGCCAACCTTTCTTCATCACATTGCCAAAGAGAATTGGCCCGAGATGGCTTGTGTACTATGAGAGCTTGATATATTTCCTTAACGGAATAAATTTCTTTTCCATTCAGAGTCCATTGGTTCGAGTTAGCAGTAGGATCTTCCTGTGCAACCACTTTCTCCATAACTGTCTTAGATATACCTTTATCAACATGTGACCCCTAGTAATCTCTGCTACTTCTTCCCAAGTTTTCCATCTATTATCTACTCTTGATCATCAAATTTTCTAAGTCCTGCATATACTTTTGAGGTGCACATGTTAATGATTTGAAGTGCACATGCCATTTTCATATCCAGCTCACCAAAAGGAGAGATGCTACATCAACACCACATGGCATCCATGTCATTCCATGCATGTCATCCACCTCATTTCCATCTCATAAAACGTTTTTGACTAGGAAAAATATTCTTTGCCACTTCACTTGCCACATCATCATCCCATTGTGTGCCAAATCACCTCTCACCTTTGCCACCTCATCAAAATTTGGACCATTTTTATCCCAAAAAATTAAAGTGCTTGTTTTCCATCTTGTAGAGCACAAAAAAATATGCCATGTGGACTTTGAAATTTTGCAAAAAGACCTCACATTGACTTTCAAAATCCACTTCTTGGGAATTGTGCCATGGTCAATAAAAGAAAGAAATTCCTATCTACCCCCAGCCTAGTCATCCATTTCTGCCAATTCCCCTCCGCCAGGTGGCACCTTCGGGCGTGTGAGGTGGCAACAAACCAATACCCACGAGGAGATAGCATGGTAATTATAAATTCTGCTAGGTTTCTCTATTTATACCTTGGCCATATTTTATAGTTTGAGCTTGTAGGATATATCCCCATGGAAAATCCAAGAACCCTAAAAAGTGCAGGACAAGATCTGGCCTTTTTTGGTGGATTAGACGAGTTAATCATAGCCCAAACATCTCGAATCCACCTTCAACATGCCAAGAAATCTTTTCTTGAACTAAAAGACAGGAATCATTACAGATTTGGCAGGAACAGATCGGAACAGACGATTTTTCAAAAAGGAAAAAATTGTATCCGAAAAATGCGAAGGCTTTAGCTCGAGGGTTGTTTTGCTTACTGTTGACATATGTCGGAAAGATCATTGTGTGCACTAAGTTACCTTCCTTGCTTCAAGAAATTTAAAAATCTTGAGGCAAACTTGAAGTTATCCACTGTTATGCGTTATTATCATGTGCCCAAGACTTGTGAGCTTGGGATTGATTGTGAAAACTCATGTATGATGTTCAAGAGAATGAAAATCTGCACTTGGTGACGACATATGCTTTCATTTTCTGTGAAAGCACGTTGGAGCGGAGCCTATATACTATTGAAGCTGCAAATTTGAATATTTATCAATGCATTGGTGTGCTACCATATTAGAAAAGCTAAAAATTATAAAGATTAGTGATTTATGCATCATTCTTAACTATTTCTGATCAAAAAACATTCTCCAAAGCAAGTTAACGTTCTGATGCATGTCATTTGCAGGTGTGCCAGAGAGTACAAATCAATAGAGGTCAAAAAAGTTATTGATATTTGCATCTGCAAAAACTTGCTTGTTGTTTTCATGCTTATGACAGTATGTCAGAGTAAAAAAATCATTTCTTATAGCACGATTGCATGTCTTTTTATGAAGAAAGATTGATGCCCTTAGTTTGTAGGTTTATCAGAGCCAGTGACAGGTGTCAAAACTGAAAAAAAGATTCCCATACTCCATGTGCAAAAATTTGCTTGTTGTCAGGGCTATTGACCTTTTTTTTTACTTGGTCAAGAATTGCAAATTTGACGTTGATCTGCATATTTGTTTGATCTGACTTTTGCATAGCATAGCAACTTTTAGAATCTGAATTGCATCAAAACTCGAGCCTAAGGGCATATGGCATAAGTTTTGCCAATGTCACTTTTTTCTTGTTTTGGAAAAGCACTTCTAACGCAAATTTTGCACTTTTTCTTTGCAATTTTTTTGCTCAGAGTGGTTGGCCGAAGCAAGGTTTAAAACCTTCAACATCGCCAGGAGCAAAAGTTCCCTATAAGGAAACAAAAAGAAGAACCTTGGAGAAAAAACTTTTCCAACGAGATTTACGGTTAACTATTATGAATGTTTGAACACAAAATGTGGCCTAATTAATTAAAGTATTTGATTTGTTCTTCAGACGTAAGTATGGATCACACAAGCACTGAGTGCAACTCTTATTTATGGGCAAGCATTGACTATAGAGTTAATTAAAGAGGCGTTTCTTAAAATAGGACCTATATGTGGTGTTCAGGCAAACATTATGCGTAACCATATACTTTAACCTGTTCAGGCAAACATCATGCGTAACCATATACTTTTAACTTTACGGCAACCATAGAGTTTGAAATGAGGTTCCTCAAAATAAGACATATGATCATGGTGTTCAAGCCAATAAGCATTTATTTAACATTGTGCAGAAACATAGTATTAAGTTGCTGAAAATATGTAATTCTATAGACAAGCAAGAATCATTGAAGAGAGGCATTCTTCAAAAAGAAGATAAAGGCAAACTTAGGCTATTGATTAAGTTTACCCAATCCGTTTCGTATTGGGGGAGGGTTTTCTCGCGATGGTGGAAACTATGATTCTGGTATTGTATTGTATTGAAAATGGTATGTGTGTGTTTGAGCTGCTTTTTTGTTGTGAGGGGCAAGTTTCTATTTCAGTGTTGTCTTTGTGTCATGTTTTTTTAAGTGAACTCAATGGAGCAAGAAAAGAAATTTGGAGCCTGTTTTGGGAAGCTCCCGCGTGTCCATATGCCACTGGCTCGAGTGGGGAAGGAGACGCTGTCAGAATCAAGCAACAATCGAACGAGGGCCACGATGGTCGTTGGCCATTCCATGCCGCCGGTTTCGCCTCAGCCGTGTGCAGACCTGATCGCCTGCTCGGCATGGAGTGCCTAGGTGAGGCTCTATCCCTTCTTCTTGACATCTGTGTTTTCCAGTAGTGTAGGCAGAGAAGCGGGAGGCAGACAGGTGCGCCAGAATGATGATGAGAAGGGATGCAAGATTGAGGGTGAAGGAAGATGCTGAAACTTCTCTCATTATTCTGAAAATCGAAGCACTCAAACATGTTTTTCTCTTAAATGGGGTAAATTGGAAGGGTTCTGGTGAGGCCTTCGCTTTGGCCTGGAGGTTCGAATCCTCCAACCATGGTTGTGTTAATTTTGCCAGTAGTGGAGGATTGATTGGTGGAGGCAGAGGATCGAGCGGTCCGGTAGCAGGCTGGTTCAACAGTTTTTTGTTTTTTATCTTCAATCGAGACCTTAGGAGTTTATCCAAAAAGATGCTGACCGCCGATTTCGTATGATACCTGGCATATGCTCCAGATCTACGGTTGGCATTCAATCTCACAAATAAAACCCACATAAAGTATGAGAAAAGGCACACTTCAAGCAAAAAAATTGCCTACGCTAGAGGGAGGGCTTGAACCTCCGACCTTGTGGTTAACAGCCACACGCTCTAACCAACTGAGCTACTCCAGCGATGCTTCTAAAAGTCAAGAAATTTTCTTATGAACGTTATGGATAAGGAACTGACCAATCACATCCGCATAGTAGATTTCCCAGTGGAGACAATGGTTGGCCCTCTCTCTCTCTACTATCTCGATCCTGCTGCATCTCCTTCTTATTGGGGAACAAGGAGAAGAGCATGGCAGCTGCAAGTTTGGCTGGGATGGAGCGCATTTGTGTCTCTTCTGGACTCTGCAAACATTCTGTATTGCCCAATGCCTCTGCATCGCATTTGTCATCGCAATTTTTTGGGCAGGGTCTAGCGGAGCTCAAATTTCGGTCTAAATTGACCATGCAACATGAGGTTAGTGATAGGAACCTACCCATATGGGATTTCATGAATTCTGGTGCTTTGTTTAGACTTGTGAAGCAAATGCATTTCTCAAATGAGTAGCTGATACATGAATGCATTCTTCTGAAAATGGAGAATGTTATTGGAGCTCTGCTAACCGTATATTAGTAACTACAGAATGATACTTCTATGGAATCCGCATGCCAATTCTAAGTTCTTCCAATTGTAGAATTAGGCAAAGCCTTGCTTTTGATAACAGCTAGGCTTAGGTGTCATGACAGACATGCTTTTTATTTCGTAATTACCTTCGCAGGTAAGAAATTTGGTGGCATCAGTGATGGCGGAAGCAGGGGAGTATCATTCAGAGAAGCCTCCAACACCACTGCTCGATACTATCAATTACCCAATTCATATGAAGAACTTAAGTATTAAAGTACGTTTTGTTGAAGAATTTGCTCCAGGTTCACTCCAAATCTAGATATGAACTGGCCAACAATGTTGCAGGAGCTGAAACAACTTTCAGATGAAGTGAGATCTGATATCATTTTCGGTGTATCAAAAACTGGAGGTCATCTAGGGTCGAGTTTGGGAGTCGTGGAGCTGACAGTGGCTCTTCACCATGTTTTCAACCTTCCTGATGACAAAATTCTTTGGGATGTTGGTCACCAGGCAAGTAATTCTCAGATCTGTAGATTATTACCTTTTTACTCATATCTCATCTTTCAGCATTTTTAAAGTCTAGCTTGCTACTTTTAACACTTTGCAATGCATAACACTTCTAAAAAATCTAGACAATAAGGCGCTCTTTCTTACAAAGATAGAAGACTGCTTTTGCTGCCTCTTCAAATTCTATATGGATTGGGGTTGTAATGTTAGTAACTATCTATTCAAGTTTGGTATATGCAGACATACCTTGGCTCTAGAAATTGAATGAGAATGAGCACCGAGCAGCACATCTAATGATGCATTGCCATAGCTTCTATTTCTCGCTCATAGATCGGATTGATCAAGCTATATCTGGAATTGATTACCTTTGTTGAAACATCCTATATATAGATATTTGGGTGAACATGTTGAAGTTACATTATCTAAATGTTGATGCTTCTGTGTTTCAGGCATATCCCCATAAGATACTTACAGGTAGAAGACCACGTATGCATACGCTCCGCCAAACTGGAGGCCTGTCAGGCTTTACTAAACGTTCAGAAAGTGAATACGATGCATTTGGTGCTGGTCACAGCTCAACAAGTATTTCTGCAGGATTGGGTATGTTTTAGAAATTTTGTTTCAATCACTTACGAGATGTTATAGTTCTAAGATTTCGAACGCTTATTTATAATTATCAGACTACATCCTAGCGTTATTTGCTAGATCTTTTATAGTTCTTGTCATGTACAGGTATGGCAGTTGCACGAGACTTGAAAGGAAAAAGAAACCATGTTATATCCGTCATTGGAGATGGAGCTATGACAGCAGGTCAAGCATATGAAGCCATGAATAATGCTGGTTACTTAGATTCCAATATGATTGTCATTCTTAATGACAATAAGCAAGTCTCTCTGCCAACTGCAACTTTAGATGGTCCAGCTCCTCCAGTTGGTGCACTGAGTAGTGCATTGAGCAAGTTACAATCCAGTAGACCACTTCGTGAATTACGTGAAGTAGCAAAGGTGGTGGTTGCTTCTTATTGGCAGAACTGAAGGTTAAATTATTTGCTAAGTAGACCAATGTGAAATATTTCTTTCAGGGTGTTACCAAGCAAATTGGTGGTCCAATGCATACATTAGCAGCTAAGGTGGATGAATATGCTCGTGGTATGATAAGTGG
Organism: Isoetes taiwanensis; assembly: GCA_021234155.1. Classification (NCBI taxonomy): domain Eukaryota; kingdom Viridiplantae; phylum Streptophyta; class Lycopodiopsida; order Isoetales; family Isoetaceae; genus Isoetes; species Isoetes taiwanensis. Next base: position 14,434,060 of record JAJEKV010000029.1, on the reverse strand, counting down.
CTCAGGTTCAACTCTTTTTGAAGAGTTGGGACTTTACTATATAGGACCTGTTGATGGCCACAGCATTGACGATCTGGTCACAATCCTACGTGAAGTCAAGAGCGCTCACACAACAGGACCTGTTCTAATTCACGTGATAACAGAGAAAGGTCGTGGCTATCCATATGCTGAGAGAGCAGCAGACAAGTACCATGGTAAGTAGCCTAAGAATGGTAAGCACTGCCATAAGAATGGTTCCCTGCTTCCATGTGAAAACTGATGTTTTACTTCTGCATGAAGGTGTTGCAAAGTTCGACCCTGCTACGGGAAAACAATTCAAGGGGAAGGCAGCTACTCAGGCATACACAACTTACTTTGCAGAGGCATTGATTGCAGAGGCTGAAGTAGATAAATCTATAGTGGCAATACATGCTGCAATGGGTGGAGGCACTGGCCTTAACATGTTCTTGAAACGTTTTCCAGAAAGATGCTTTGACGTAGGCATCGCAGAGCAGCATGCTGTGACTTTTGCCGCAGGCATGGCCTGCGAAGGCTTAAAACCATTTTGTGCTATATATTCATCATTCTTACAGCGTGGCTATGATCAGGTCCTCCCTTGTCCACTCTAAGTTCTTTACCAACGTTTCCTGCAACTAATGTTTGTCCCTATATCAAATCCAGGTTGTGCATGATGTTGATCTGCAGAAATTACCTGTAAGATTTGCTATGGATAGAGCAGGGCTTGTAGGAGCAGATGGGCCAACCCATTGTGGTGCATTTGATGTGACTTATATGGCTTGTCTACCAAACATGGTTGTCATGGCACCTGCTGATGAAGCTGAGCTTTTTCATATGGTAGCAACAGCTGCTGCCATTGAGGACCGTCCTAGTTGCTTCCGCTATCCACGTGGAAACGGTATAGGCATGGAATTACCTTTGGGAAATAAAGGCATTCCTTTAGAGGTGACTTATTGCACCTTATATCTTATGTTACAAGCACATGTCATTCTTCAGCCCTGCTTAAGTCTTATGTTTCAGGATGATTTAATTTTCTTTTCTCTATCAGGTTGGCAAGGGAAGAATTTTGAAAGAAGGTAATCAGGTTGCACTACTGGGATATGGAACGATGGTCCAAAACTGCCTTGCCGCGCATGCATTGTTGGAACAACTTGGTCTGTCTGTTACTGTTGCAGATGCCAGATTCTGTAAACCCCTTGATGGCAGTTTAATTAGACTGCTTGCCAAAGAGCATGAAGTGTTGATTACAGTGGAAGAAGGAAGCGTGGGGGGTTTTGGATCTCATGTTGTTCATTTTATGGCACTTGATGGACTTCTCGATGGAAAATTAAAGGTAAATTTGTTTCTCGGCAAAGCTTAGTCTACGCTATTAACTAACAGAATCTTATTTTCCAGTGGCGACCAATGGTTCTACCAGATCATTATATTGACCACGGCTCTCCAATGGACCAGTTGCTAGAAGCTGGACTGTCTGCTTCCCACATTGCAGCTACAGTTCTGAATCTCATTGGCAGAAATAAAGAAGCCCTTCAAATGATGACATAATTAGATACCCACCCTAAATACACTACTCCGAGTCCGATCCGATGCCCCTCACCTCAACAACAAAGACAACAAAGTAACAAAAGGTGGAGAAGAAGCACGTGGCCCACATTCTCTAAGATATAATTGGTAGTATGCCTTTAGCTAACAACTTTTGACCAAATTTTTTAATGTATATTCATTTTCCAATTTGTAATCTTCAACTTGTCTTCTTCCACAACAACAATATCGCTAAAATTGAGGGCCATGCATTGGGAATAACACCAGATACACCGACTTATCTTGAACTTGTTCTTCAAGCAAGAATGTGTGCATGTAACCTAATTATCATGATATATTATTGTATGTGGGTAGAAAATGGAATGTACCTATACACTATATCATGTGGGGCAATATGATGCAGGTCGTCCATTTGGCCGGGCATAGACAAGGCCCTTGATTATTGATGGGCATGGGTTGTAGAAAGGTGTAAAGAATGTGGCTAAAAGTGCACTAAGGAGGACACAATTAATGAAATAAGTGAGTGTTAGTGCATTTATTGTAAAGAAATATTTGAGAATTGAATTGAATTGGCTTTTACCATCGCGGATATCAAATGGCCTATGGGACCAAAACAAACAAACAAACAACAACCATCCTATTACTGTCTAGGGTAAAAATACCCCATCCCAAAGAGTTTTCGAGAGAAAAACCTTAGTAGTAATAAGCTTGTTGATGAATTGTACATTTGCACGTCAGTGTAGTGATTAGAGGGACAATTGATCCCGCATGTCTAGCACCTCTTCAATATAAGATGCCAATGTCCTTACTGAAGGCGTGTTTGCTTAAATGTAACAAACTTGACATATCGTGGCCGGATAAATGCAAATGTTGGGCAGTTCGGAAGAGTGTGGCACTCATCTTCAATAACTCCCAGTTAGCATCATTGATAAACCCCGTTCTCTCGCTCTTCTCGGATCCATCTACCTGTCTCAATTTTGAGGCAGTGTCCTATTCAAATGGACGCAATTGTTTCATGGGTAAATTTATTAATAGATACATCTTGGCAAGCGTGGGACTAATTTGATTTTTGCAGTGCAATGTCTTACCAGCTCCAAAGCACCATTATCCCAAAGCTTACGTTCATATACTATTCCAAGCACTTGTGATCATGTACCTGTGCCACTGTTCCTGTACTATTGGGGGTAAGTATACATTATATAATATACACATGCATGCGTTGAGGAAAGATGGACAATGCATTGTGTATCTGTGCTATCCGTATGCAGAAAGGAAGAGTGTGTATTTTAGAGATATATTCTTGATCCGGCTATGGAGATGGTAATTCTTTGTATTGTTCATTATGTAGATCTAGTATTTTGAGATTGGTCGTTGAGTTTTAGCTTTCTTGCAAGATTTGGAGTTGGGCTATAACAATTTGGTGACCACGGTGCTTGATAGACCATTGTTTGACAAGGATTTCCATTGTGAGAGGAATTATTATCATTTGTAGTGATGATCGTCAGTAAAAAACGGCACCATTGGGGAAGGAGCTGGAGCAGTCTCTTTATGTGAAGGGGATTTTGCCGTAAATGGTTTGTGGGCGACAATTTGACAAAGGGTTCATAGTTTTATGCCCAAGAGGAACAAGAAGGATATACCGCCAAGATCCATCGTGACAAGAATGGGTCTGCTGATTCAATCTTTTGGCTCAAAATTACATCAAGGTTCTATTTCGTTTTCAGACTTGGGAGTAGATCTAAGATCTAATTCTGAGATTGTGATTCTAATTATCGATCTAGAAGGTAATCCAATTTTATTTTTCAATTGGAAGAAGATTCCATTTTATTTTTCCAACTTCAAGAACCTCAAGAAGAGACAGATATGGTTGTATTACCACTGGTGGTGTGGGGTTCACATATAATGTGGATTCCAAAGTTTGATGATCTGGTAGATCGGGATCCTTTGAAGCATATTATGAAGTTTGAGAGGTATTGCCAGCAACATAAGTTAGCAACTAGTAATTATTTGCTTTGGTTTCAAAGTTTTTTGCAAGATTCAATGGCAGAATGGACACAAACCCAGCCAGATATCATTAGCTATCAAGAATTGAAAGAAGCCTTTATTGATAATTGTCAAGAAGTTCATGGTAAGGATAAGACTATGGAGATGTGGACCAATTTCACAGAAAAGGAGGATGAATCAACCAGACCATGACTTCGATGCCCCTCACCTCAACAACAAAGACAACAAAATAACAAAAGGTGGAGGAGAAAGCTTGTGGCCCACATACTCTAAGATGTATGGGGGGATGCCCACGGGGAGCACTTTCTGGTGTGGATGGTGGGGTCCCGCGAGCGGCGACAACTAGAGAAGATCATCGGCCACACCAGAAACTGTGACCGGTGGGCGTCGCCCCACAACATGGAGGTCCGGCTATGGTGCTCGATGACTATGGCGCTGTACAGTCCCAGGCACTCGGTAGTTATGGCAATCGTCTTATTCTTTAGCATTTTTTTGTGTTTAAAGTGTAATATTTGTTGTTAGAAGCTTAAAGTTATTTTGTTTCTAAGTTTTACTCAATTGTGCTATTTCTAGGTTCAAATCATTTGATTTTTCAAATCATATGTTGCATACGAAATGATCATGAGGAAGTACAACGAGTTATTTCCCCCTTCTTCTGTGACGTTCTAGGTATTTATACAATATACATATGCATACCATGACACGTCACCAGTATCTAACTAGACCCCTAAGGGTCAATAGGGGATAACTTGGGTTCACCTAAAAGGGATTTTATTAGCTATGCTAAAAATATTAGTGGATAAATAACCTAATTAGATTAATTAGTTTATAATAGTTAAAGGGAGCCATTAGGAAAGCGCCACCTGGCCCAAATCGATTGGCCAAGTGGGACTTGCCAGATTGAGAGGAGAAATTGTGGTCCTACCCCCATTTCTGCCCCAAAATCGATTTGGGAAAGAGGAGAGGAAGAGCAGCTACCATTTCTTGTAAATAGACCTGAAGAATGGAGGCCTTTCGAGGTAATGGGTCCAGCCCAGAGACTGGTTAGTCCTTAGATAGCTTGTATTTCTGCTAACACTTCTTTGAGTAGATGGAATGGTTAAATTCTCTCTTTATATGTTATTATGATGATGATGGATACTTTGATGGTGTTTATATTCTTCTTTCTGCTCCTTCCGTGTATTGGGGGTTAAGGGAAGGGTAGAGACCTAAACGCTTCCTAGAACTAGAGATGTTTCTAGCTAGAACCCTTAAAACCCAATAATTGTGGCCTATGCACAAGGGGCTGTGGATGCTATATCGTGATTCAGCACCAGACAACAAGCACAATGGTGAATTGGGGGTGGAGTCTTGCCTAGCGTGGCTACAAGACTTCTACAGTGTGCTAGGCTTATAGTCGGTCCTCGCATTTGGGGCCGGGTATGGGTCCGACACCTCCTGGGTCGCAGGAAACGTGCCTATATGGGCGTCTTGGGCTCAATGAGTGCGCCTGGCGCTCCATGGATTTTGGGGGTTCAAGTCGGGTAAGGCTGCATGTGCACCTAGTGGCGCGTATTCTCTAGCACACCCAGGGATCCATTATGTTGGGGGAGGAGACACTTCTCTGACCTGCCTCATCGTATCGGGGAGATGTAATTCGGAGTACTCATAGGGTGATTCCATGAGATTACGTCTCCGGAAGGCTATAATCATGCCATAGCGTGTTTCAACCTATCTGCAAAGTGTGCACATGAGGTGCGGATGGAGTGGACTACTCTAGCCGTCTCATGTCAGCCCACATCATGTTATACTTCCGTCTGCTGATACCTTGAGGCCCTGGCCGTCAGTTGACCCCATGGAGTCTGAGCCCCGGGTAGTGCCCCTGTCATGATGTATTACTTATGGTATTTATGCTTGTAGTGTCTTTTCATTGATGATGATGGATGGGCCACCCTTCGTGGTGGTATATTATTTCAGCATGATTGTTGTATGCTAAAATGTTTGTATGCTTCCGCTGTATAGGATTCCCAGAGAGGACGTGAAACGAATGACACCTCCATGTTCCTCGCCGGGACACTTGGCCATCCCAAATGGTCTGAGCATGACGGAGGGCCCGACCATAGTGATGTAGTCGCCACGGGAGGGAAATTCCTATATGTACGATGGCAGCATCGCATAGATTCTGAAAGTGTCACAGTGGTATCAGAGCATGATTTTGGTAGACCAAATCATTGCACTGGCCATAGTCTAACTCGTTAGTTGGCAGGACTTTGTCTTAGGTTAAAGTATCCCAATTCTATAAGTTAGCATGTGGATTGACCCAGTTATGGGAGGATTAAATTAGTGGAGCAGTAGAGTGTTCCCCAGTAGGGCAAGTAGGTTCGAATGGTGAAGCAGGAGGTTCGCATGTTCCAAGCACCATAACTTTCTCCAGGTAACTCGGATGGACGAGATGTTACAAGGACATGTCATTATGCCCTGCTTAAGTCTTATGTTTCAAGACGATTTAATTTTCTTTTCTCTATCAGGTTGGCAAGGGAAGAATTTTGAAAGAATAATTAGGTTGCACTACTGGGATATGGAATGATGGTCCAAAACTGCCTTGCCGCACATGCATTGTTGGAACAACTTGATCTGCCTGTTACTGTTGTAGATGCCAGATTCTGTAAACCCCTTGATGGCAGTTTAATTAGACTACTTGCCAAAGAGCATGAAGTGTTGATTACAGTGGAAGAATGAAGCGTGGGGGGTTTTGGATCTCATGTTGTTCATTTTATTGCACTTGATGGACTTCTCGATGGAAAATTAAAGGTAAATTTGTTTCTCGGCAAAGCTTAGTCTACGTTATTAACTAACAGAATCTTATTTTCTAGTGGCGACCAATCGTTCTACCAGATCCTTATATTGACCATGGCTCTCCAATGGACCAGTTGCTAGAAGTTGGACTGTCTGCTTCCCACATTACAGTTCTGAACCTCATTGGCAGAAATAAAGAAGCCCTTCAAATGATGACATAATTAGATACCCACCCTAAATACACTACTCCGATCCGATGCCCCTCACCTCAACAACAAATTAACAAAAGGTGGAGAAGAAGCACGTGGCCCACATTCTCTAAGATATAATTGGTAGTATGCCTTTAGCTAACAGCTAAAATTGAGGGCCATGCATTGGGAATAACACCAGATAACTTATCTTGAACTTGTTATTCAAGCAAGAATGTGTGCATGTCACCTGATTATCATGATATATTATTGTATGTGGGTCGAAAATTGAATGTACCCATACACTATATCATGTGGGGCAATATGATGCAGGGCATCCATTTGGCCGGGCATCGACAAGGCCCTTGATTATTGATGGGCATGGGTTGTAGAAAAGTGTGACGTTCCATGTAAGTATACGGTATACGTATACCGAACCTGACACATCACCAAGGTATTGGGACCATTGGAGATTAACCCAAAAGGGGTTATTGTCATTAAACTAACCTAAGTAGACCAATTAATGGTATTAATTAGCCAAGTAGGCTAATTAGAGTGTGCCACTTGGTCTAACTCGATTGGCCAAGGGCAGGTTGCCAATTTTGGGGTGGCAAATTGAGCTCCCAGCCCAACTCTGCCCCAAATTCGAGTTTGGGAAGAGCAGAGGGAGGAAGGAGCTGTTGCAACCTAACACCTGACCAGTTCTATGGATGTTCTTCAAGACAATGGGTCTAGCCAGGATACAGGTCAGTCTTTAGGTAGTTTTGTGCTATTCTAACCCTTGTTTGAGTAGATGGATGATTAGATTCTATGTTATGATCTATTTATGATGATTACGGATGTTGTATCTGATTCTGTTTTCTCTTTTTGTTCCTCATGTGTTGTATAGGTTTAAGGGGGGTAGAGACCTGAAAGCTATCTAGATTTAGTGATGTTTCTAGCTAGGACCTGTTAAATCCCAGTAAATGTGACCTGTGCACAAGAGCCCATCTGGCTGTGGATGTTATGTTGTGATTCAGCACCAGATAACGAGTATGATGGTGAATCGGGGTTGGGGTCTTGCCTAGCGCGGCTACAGGACTCCTATAGTGTGCTAGGCTTATAGCCGGTCACGGAGAGGGCCGGGTATCGGTCTGACACATCCTGGATCGCAGGTGTCGTGCCAAAAATATTGGGCGCTATGGACTCGAACGGGCAGGTGAGCCGGCCTTTATATTTAGGGGAGTAAGTCGGGTACGAACGCGGGGGTCACTAAGGGGGCACGTGTTCTCTACCACACCCAGGGATCCGTCATGCTCGGGGAGGGGACGCCTCTCCGTCCTGCCTCATCGGACCGGGGAGATGTAACCCGGAGTAGTCACATAGGGTGATTCTATGGGATTGCGTCTCCGGAAGGCTACAATCATGCCATAGCATGTTCCAGCCTATCTGCGAAGTGTGCACAGGAGGGGCGGATGGAGTGGACTACCCTAACCATTGTTCTATGCCAGCCAACACCATTGTTATGATTCTGTCTGTCGTTGTCTGGAGGCCCTGACTGTCAGTTGATTCCCATGAGTCTGAGCCGGGGTAGAGCCTTTATTCACGATGCATTTCATTGTTATGATGGCATTCTATTGCATTCTTATGGATGATGATGGGCCACCCTTCATGGTGGCATATTATTTATTTGTGTTGTTGCCAGGTGCTAATGTTGTATGTATGCTTCCGCTATCTAGGATTCCCATCGAAGGCGTGGGACGATTGACACCTCCGTGTCCTTCACCCGGACACTTGTCATCACAAGTGGTCCAAGTCAGACGGAGGGCCTCTCTATGGTGGTATTGATGCCATGGAAGAGGAGATTTCCAGTATTTATAGGATGGGAGCATCGTATAGGTTCGGGGAGCGTCACAATGGTATTAGAGCATGATTTTGGTGGACCAGATCATTGCACTGACCATGTTCTAACTCGATAGAACGTTAAGTAGTTGGGGACTCTAACATAGAAAAAAAATTCCTTAGAACCTTATAGTTAGTCTGATTGAGGCCCAAATTTGTGCTAATAGTGAGGTTGTGGGGAAATTTTACTGGCATAAAGGTAAAACTGTGTGGAGTTTTGGCAGGACATGGTCCCCCTTTTCCAGAGGCCATAACTTTCTCTAGGAAGCTCGGATTGGAAAAATTCTTGTTCCATTGCGTCGAAGTCTCCAAATTAGCTTAGGACACCTCTGGATTGACTCAAAAAGGCCATTCCTAGGCAGAAAACCCTAAATCGGAGCACTCTACAAAAGAGGGGTTTATTTTTGAATTCTAAGCACTTAAAATGTAGAGTCCGCCGGTTTGACCAAAAAGTTTGACTTAAAAAAAATTAAATAAAATTTCGGGAGTTTAAGAAACTCACGAACATTTTTTTGCGAGGGTTTTTATTACTTCCTTTCGTGTTAGTCATGCCTCAGCGACCCTTGCCCGCCATAGCCACCGGAGTAGCCAGTATTGCCATAGCTGTGTATCCCCTTTAGTTCCACCATATCTACCCTTCCCTATTAGCCTGACGGACTCTGCCTGCTTATTAGCACTCTGCCTAGACAAGAGATGGCGCGCACTAAGGGAACGAAAAGTTATTCCTCCTATAATGTGTTTCAACTCTTCGCCGAGCTTGGCTGCAACATCGGGGACACAACCGACGGGCCTAGGCAGGTCGAGCTCCTCCTGGAGTAGCTAGTGCTGAGGTTTATCGAAGGACACCGGATACCATACCCTGTTTTCCATCTCACAGAGAGATTCTTGCTGAAACTGAATGCTGAAGGGGAGACCTACACCTTGATGGAGCAAGAAGACCAGGTTCTGACCCTTGTTCGTTATTACCCCTCAGACATGCTCCAAGATGCTGCTAATGCCGAAGCTCCGAAAGGATTATGGCAATGGCACAGGAGGAGGATGCCCGGCAAGTCGCAAGTGGAGACCCGACTATACGAGGATAGGAGTATGTTTATTTAGGAAGAAGGAGAGCCATAAGTCGGGGAAACAATTTTATCCTACCCTCGTACTATTATGATGAGCACGCCCAGATCTTCATATGGGAAGATATATCGCCCGCTCTTTCCCAGGAGGATCTGCAGTCTGTCGAGCTTGATATGGCGGCCCGACCCGACCGGTATATTACCGAGATCCGCAGAAGGACAGCGGTACGCCTGTTACGAGAGTAGCATGCCGAACAACAAACAGCTCGGCTAGCTGAGGAGCATGCCAGGAAGGCTGCCAAAGACGCTGCCAAACGTGCAGAGGAAGCCGCCAACCATGTTGAGGAGCCTGTCAATCGTGTCGAAGAGCCCGCTAATCGTACCATTCAACAGAAGCAGAAGGCCACAAACCCGACGCGCTTGGAACCCCAATATAAGACTCGGCTCCAAGCGATCGGTGGGGTAGCTAAGCAGGGGGGACACTCGCCGGGAGACTTTAGTCGAGCGGGCCCGACATCCAGCCACTGGGGGTAAGACTCTTCCCCTTGTGCCCCCACGGCGTCAGAGGAAGCCCCACAGGTTCAAACCAGGGATAGTAGCCTTGCAGGAAATCCGCAAGTATCAGAAGACAACGGAGCTCCTTTTTGCGGAAGCTACCTTTCCAGTGACTCGTCCGAGAAATTGCACGGGAATTTAAGACAGACCTCAGGTTCCAGACCCGTGCTATCCTTGCCTTGCAGGAAGCTGCCAAGGATTACCTTGTCGCCCTCTTTGGCGACGCCAACCTTTGCACAATACACGCTAAGCGCATGACCATTATGCCAAAGGATTTGGCCTTAGCACGTAGGATCCGCGGGGATCGACACACGATCCTTTATTTTTGTAATATAACTGTATCTTTTTGCATCTAAGTTTTGTAATTAATACAATGTTGTATCCGTGCAGCTATGTGTATCACTGTCTGATCCTTCACACAGACAATACACACAAAGCTCAAGTTCAAAAAGAAAAAAGAAAATAATAATAATAATAATAGTAATAATAAGAACTAGTTATGGTGCCCGGCGTTGCCGGGCGTAATAACAATTTAAATAGGTGGTTGTTTCATTGTTGGTTGGAAGAACTTCTCAAGATTTATTGACAAAGAATTCAATATATAGAATTTGTGTATGTGAGATTTAATATTGAATCTCAATGTACCATAGAAACCCTTTTGTAATGTGACATTCAAGTAGATGCAATGAATTAATTTGAAATTTGAGAGCATATGATTTTTTGAATATGGCCTATGTGTTACACATGCCCGTTTTTGTGCTCCTCAACATACGCCTATGACCTACGCGCCAGTATAACTTGACAACCAGGCCTCCTTTTGTGCTCCTCAACATAGGCTCTATTAAGATTGTTGGGCGTAGCAACTATATAGGTTATAAGATCGTTGAATATAGATGTCCAACAAAAGGCAAGCATAAGAAGTTGTATTGCCAACCATGTTGATCTAGAATATTGTGTACATCTTGTTGGAAGAGTACACCAGCCATATCAATGACTACAATGCCTAAAGGTAGTATTTTCCCATATAGATTTTGGGACTTAAACTTGGTTATCTTATGTTGGACCCCATTGTGAGACATTATGGTTATAGGGTATGGGACGAACACTTACAAATAAGTTGTTCCTTGCATATATATGTTTTCATGTAGGCACTATTGTCATGAACAAATATACACATTGGAAGTTTAGACCTAATTAAAGTGCACGATATTACAAACCTCTTGTAGCAATTTATAAGATTAATGTGCTATAAAATTGGCAGATGGTAGTCCTTAATATATATAAGTTTTTTACTTTCAAACTGTAATGAATTTTTTTTAGCTTTACTTCATGCTCTAGATGCTTTTGGCCTTTGGATGTTGCTGTCAGATCGTAGCAACAACTTGTTATGGTGTATGGAATGGTCTAGGGGGCGAGTGTCATAGTAGAGATTGCAAAACATGCACCCTAAAGAAAAGGCAAAAAATAGGGAAATGAGATCACATGTCAGTTATCCATAAGATTAACCATATACATTTAAAGTTGTAACCTGCGTTAGGAAGTGTAATTTGCATTAACTAAAACTATCATCCCTTAGTAAGTAGCAAAAAGCACGTTGATAGTGCATGTCTAACTAAAACTTATAAAACTTATCAATTAAGCATGAGATTTGGGCAAGGGGTCAATGTCGTCCAAGTTGTATTGCAGAGCATATGTAAATTTCACAATGTATCTAGTAGCATGTAAATAGCATCGGTCCTTTTCACTAATTGCATCTAATTTTTGGATTTAGACCCGCATCTAATTGTTAATACGTGAAAGAGGCTTCCATATCTAGCACAAATAAACGATCAAGTAGTTGAACAAAAGTTATTTGTAAACAATTGTATTTGTATTTTCATTTTTTACCTTGCCAAGAAAGGATGTGACGGAAACAACAAAGGATAATTTCAAATAAACAATAGCAGTTATGTTAATATCAGATGCATCAATAGACCCCAACATGGAAAAAATTAGTAGCTAAACTTAGCTAAATGGCGAAATTTTGGCCTTGTTTGGAAAAAAATTGGCTAAACTATGGCCCTTTTTGGGCTAAAAAAAATAAAATTTTAGCCAAGTCTATTTCACGAACCACCTCCATTTCGTCCAACTTTAGCTAATCATAAGAAAGTGTAACTGCCAAAATTTGGAAAGTTTAGCCAAAACTTAGAGCTTTTACGTCAAATTTTAGTTCACTTTAGCCAAATTATCCTATAGCCTTTATATTTATTATGGTCAGTTAATATTTAGGTCTTGAATTAGTGCAAAATAATCAAAAGATAGAAATTTTTTATTTTTATTTTATTTTTTTAATAAAAGTATAGCCAAAAGTAAGAAAGTACAGGTGGCAAAATTTAGAAAGTTTAGCTAAACATTAGAAGCTTTCACCTCAACTTTCGGCATACTTTAGCCAAGTCTATTTCACCGGATGTCCATATGAGAGTGAGACATAGGCTTTTAATTGATCATAAGGACAGAAAATAATTTGATACCTCATTGTATCTCCATTATCACTTCCATCATTATGATGTGGTCGTCAATGTTCAAGAATAAAATATCGGAGATAGCACATGTTCTAGAGTAGATTTTAACTTTAATCATTCTGGCGCTCTCACATTGAAGCATGAAAGCTCATTGCTATAAGGAAACATAGAACTACAAACTCTTATTACAACAATTGTGCAAATGGAAGCTTATAGAGTATGTATAGAAGTAAAATATAATAGCTCCAACACAAAATATGATCCAGAATAATAGCATGAAAAGGAATCAAGAAAGAGAGAAAACATGACATAATGATATGGTGTTTCTATCATTGTTGCTGAAGGGCAGGCCTTGGCAATTTAAAACAGTATTACATTTGTTGAGAGTGTCCTCGCCTGGTAAATATGGGCGAAGCATTATGGCAGAAACTGTAAAGAATTCGTAAGCATTGAAATGAGCATGCGAAATAGACCCCATTCTTCTAGTACCAGTACTGGATCAAGTAGTTGAACAAAAGTTATTTGTAAACAATTGTATTTGTATTTTCATTTTTTACCTTGCCAAGAAAGGATGTGGCGGAAACAACAAAGGATAATTTCAAATAAACAATAGCAGTTATGTTAATATCAGATGCATCAATAGACCCCAAGTGGATGTCCATATGAGAGTGAGACATAGGCTTTTAATTGATCATAAGGACAGAAAATAATTTGATACCTCATTGTATCTCCATTATCACTTCCATCATTATGATGTGGTCGTCAATGTTCAAGAATAAAATATCGGAGATAGCACATGTTCTAGAGTAGATTTTAACTTTAATCATTCTGGCGCTCTCACATTGAAGCATGAAAGCTCATTGCTATAAGGAAACATAGAACTACAAACTCTGATTACAGCAATTGTGCAAATGGAAGCTTATAGAGTATGTGTAGAAGTAAAATATAATAGCTCCAACACAAAATATGATCCAGAATAATAGCATGAAAAGGAATCAAGAAAGAGAGAAAACATGACGTAATGATATGGTGTTTCTATCATTGTTGCTGAAGGGCAGGCCTTGGCAATTTAAAACAGTATTACATTTGTTGAGAGTGTCCTCGCCTGGTAAATATGGGCGAAGCATTATGGCAGAAACTGTAAAGAATTCGTAAGCATTGAAATGAGCATGCGAAATAGACCCCATTCTTCTAGTACCAGTACTGGCAGATAAATGGAGAAGTAATAAGTGGACAACCCACTTTACAATGCGAGAACCATAAAGAAAGAAAAGATCTGTAATTTTCTTTATGTATCTTGGTATGTTCAGGTGACGCAGCCTTCGACCATTTTTATAGTTGCAAGTTACTTGTACGGAGACATCCAGTGTGTCAACTGGGCAACATGGATACAGTAAGTAAAGTATAGACATTGCAATCATGTTTTGCAAGTGCAGAAATAACTTTCAAATCATTACTGCAGTTGATCTGTGCAGAAGGAAGGATCTGTCTGGCTTCATTTTGCCAATGTAATATGCACCGAGTTTCTATGTATTGCAGCACCTAGATTTAAAGAAGCCCTAACCTATAGTTCACCATTACCAGCCAAACAGTCCAGACGCATAGTATGCTGCAATTCGTCTGCTTAGCACCAAGCCTCTTTGTGATGGTCATAACAGCCAAAATCATTACTCAATACTTACAGACCATAGAGTTGAAGCTCCCTTCAAAGTCCAATGATTTGCAGCAGCTGGATCAGAAGAAGCCCGAACCAATAGTCCACCAGTGCCAGCCAAAAGATCCAGACCCAAAAAGGAGAACGAATCCCTGGTTAGAGAATAGCCTTTAATCATTCACATGATACACTTACAGAATAAAGGTTTGTAGAATGACTGCCCTAGATAGTGTATAGGATACTGCAATTTGTTTGTTTAAGATGATAAAATGGTCATTACATGATTCAACGAAATCAATGCAAAATACTTGATATCTTGCTCTTTTCAAAAGCAAGAATCTGGACAGCTGAGATATGTAGCTGTAGATACGGTCTGCATGAATTTTATGAGCAAGAATGCAAAACCAAACATGAGATTACTATTGTAATAATGAAATAACAACGTGTCAGTTTTGCAGCAATAAACTAATGAATGGCGCAATATAATCTATTGTTCAGAGATCTTTCAACAATTAATGCATAAATGAAGAGATATAACTCCATGATAGAACTCATGTGGCAGGGCACATCTGCTGCAGAAAGGTCAAACTGCTGACACCCATCCTTCAACTTTGCCATAGCATGTCTTACAAATATTGAGGTATCTAACCTTTACATGCATCTATATTTCTGAAAGTGGTAGAAGATCAATCTGAACATTCCAACATGTTGAATCAACTCTCACATGATGTAACTCTGTTGCTTCATTTCCTCCGTCTCACCATTTTAATTCAAGAAAAAACACAAAAAAATAACATGGAGTTGTTTTTCATTACCTTCCAAGATCGGTCCAACAACATCTATGGCCCCACAAATCAATAACTTGTTTGCAACATGATATAAAATGCGCTTATGTGCAGAGCCTCATCACCTGCTAGAAATAAAGAAATTCAAGATCCTTTCTGTAAAATGAGAAGCACTTGTTGCAGCTCATTTGAAAAAATTAAAACATCAGCTAGTTGTTTCATACGGAGATCCACATCAGCTAGATTATTGGACCCATTAAGATCCACCTAATAGTGATGCATATCAAATATATAACTTCATCCACTAAGAAGTATGACGTTGGCTAGAATGAATTTTCAATGCACAGGAAAAGACCCAAGGAAAATACGGGATGACAAAAAAGCATGTGGCTTTCTGAAATGTCATGCAAGGAAAATTTTGTCAAGCTAGCTGAAGAATGCAAAGAGAAGTCTATCAAACTCTAATATAAAGATTAGTAAAACCCTCATGCTCTGGGACCGACCTGGTAAAAAAAATTGAAGCTCTTTAAGCAAATATCCTTATCCTTTGGCTGAATATTTTAGTAGCCGAATGCTCTACCACCGAAATTGCTTTCTTTGGAAGAAATTCTTACCTGCAAACTGATGGCCGACATGCATGCCTAAACCACCACCTGGAAATACACAGGATGATCGGCTAGGCTAATGACTGCCACGAAATGGAAAAGCCGAAATCTTAGAAGGAAAAAAATCCCCATTTTTGGAGGGTCGAAAATATTTGCCGGCAGTCCAAAACGTCTAAAATCTTAGGAAATCATGCTAACATAAATTTCAAAAACGTTTTTGTCAAACCTGAAAATCCCAAATTAACAAGATTGAATATGTAGCATTATAACAGGGGGTTGTTTTTGTATTTTTGTACTTTTTTTCCTAAGGTTTTTATATGATTTGATGATAGTATTCCATGAGACGTACTAATCGGTACATCTAGAGTGCACATACACTCACTTTAATTTTTGTGACACTTTCTAATGGTTGAATCCATAATTTTGATATATATTTTTTTTTATAATTTAAGGTTCTATTCCAACAAAAAGTATTTTTTCCTTGCTTTACATGCAAGGCTCGAGACCCTTCAACTTAGGGTTTTGTTGTGCCCATGCCGTATCTGGTCCGGTGGAAGGAAACATCATTCTATTGCTAGCACTGCTTTGCGGCTTCTTGTAACTATGAAGCCGGACTGGATACAGGTTTTTGCCTTAAATAGTGTTTCTTTTTAGACTGTTTTATGCAAACATAACAGGAGTTCATGGGCATATCTGAACTGTGCCAGATAAACTGCCATGACTTCTTCCTTCAGAGCTGCGGCTAGATCGAAGCTAAGATATACTGGTTTTGGAGCTGGAGATTGATAAGAGCCACGACAGACATAAATCAGCCTTGCAGGTTCTTGAAATTGCAACTTCATAGAAAGAGCCAATTTGGGGCTTAGGGGGCCGGATTTGCATTGGGCTTCTTCAAAACACAGAAATCGATGCTGCATGGGAGATTTTTGGGCATTCAAAGAGGGGCTAGAACTGATTTGATTTCTGGAGATTCTATTGGGTCTTTCTGAGAGTCGGATATTGTCTCTGAGAGTCGGTTTTTTTTCCTCAAGCATCAATTCTGCAGAGTTATTAGCAGGTGTTTTTCGGTCCAAAGGGATCGGCCAGCAGTTGGGTTGTTTCTTGCCTCAAGCTCGTCAGTCCTCCCATTTATTTTCCATTCAGGTATATTTTCTGCAATTATTTTCAGTGGTCGTTTGCTTGGAATTTGTTAGACTTTGTAACTAGTAACCCATGTTGTTTGCACGCCTCAGATTCAAATCTGGTTAGCTATGGCATATGATGCCCATAATAGACATGATGACTGCATTGCTCTCTACAAACGTCTTGAAAACACACATCCAATTACAGAAATAAGGAAACAAGCAGCTGGTTTACGGTGGAACGTTTTAATAATCAAGGGTCCTTGGTCTCAGCCATATAATCATGAGCTATTTCGGCAGCCGAGCTTTGGGCTTCCATGGCTCTGGCAGATCTTTGGTACCAAAATCGGCAAATCTCTAAGAGGATCATGCCGATATATGCGTTCTGGTGGAGGGAATGAGATTTAGATGCCACAGCGCATTTCTGGCTGCGTGATTATTATAAAGCAAGAATCAGAAGAACTACTGGTTACTTGGAGGGAGTAAATATGCTTGAAAGTGATATGCTTCAAGTTCTTGAAGAGCATGATCTGAATGTTGATACATATAAGAAGATGCTAGAATACATGTACGTATTGAACCTCCCCTTTCTCTTCAATTGTTTTACCCGGTAGGTTGGAAAATCTCACATGTCATTTATTGTTTTATATAACTAATCATGGATTGCTAAACTTTGCAAGTTCATGTTGTATCTTGTTGCTACTTGTAGAGTGTATGGCATTGCAGAATTCTAATACATGAAGCCTCATCTATCTTCTTTTTGGCAATTTGGGTTTACGCCTATGACTGAACCTTTTCACATCTTGTATCATGTTGGTACTATTGAATTTCTAGTCTTTAATCATCCTAGGAGAAATTGACTACTTTGTCTTGTCTTATGCTTGTTCTATCAATGGGAGGAGATGTTTGATCAACTAATGATGTTAACTCGTTGCTTCATTTGCGTTACCTTCTATTTCAAGTTACCCATCATGCAACCATTGCACATCATTGTATTTATATTAAAAGAAGGCGGTTTTATCATCAACGGCTTGTCTCATATAATTGGATGACATGCACAAGTGTTTGCAAATTATCAAAAAAATGCGGTTTTCAGTTTGATCACGGCGGTAGCAAATGCTCTTGTGGACATGTATGCAAAAAAGTGGTGTGATTTGGCAAATTCTAAAATACTTTTATAACTTGAGTATGTGGTGCAAGACCATAGTTTTTTTTTGGATGCGTTTATCTTGTTTTCTTTGTCGATTTTGTTGTTAGGGAAGTAAGGGGCCAAAATTTTTTTTAACTACCAACATATAATTAACAGTGACATTATTACTACAAACCATTGCATCCAACACATTTATCCCCCTGAAACCCCCTTTGGTTTGGGTGCATATTCACCGAGGGGTACTATCAAACTCTAATATAAAGATTAGGATGGGCATATTTGCCCTTTATTCCAAGATCTGGACCATACATAGCGATCCTCGTTTGTGGGGTGTATACTGTATCTTGAGGTTTGCAAAATACTATAACATTTGAGGAAATATACTTAATGGTGTTAATTTTGTACATGTATTGTAAGTTTTACCTTACGGAACATTCCCTAATAAAAGTCCCATCTTTTTAAAAACGTGCCCCTACTTTTTAGGGTTTCATTGTTGTTTACTCTTCTGTGTTCAAGTCTCTGGGGGTCCGTCATATGTCCTCATGGACGCTGCCAATGTGGCATGACGTAAAAATACTATCTATCTATCTATCTATCTATCTATCTATCTATCTATCTATCTATCTATCTATCTATCTATCTATCTATCTATCTATCTATCTATCTATCTATCTATCTATCTATCTATCTATCTATCTATCTATCTATCTATCTATCTATCTATCTATCTATCTATCTATCTATCTATCTATCTATCTATTTATTTTCGTTCCTCCTCCTTCCAGCAGCCTGCCATGGATTATGCTAAGCGCCGACAGTGGTACCAGGATGGAGAACACTGGGATTCTCAGGTCTCATTTGAGCTTCTCCACCCTTATCTCGTACATCAAGTGGACATCATAACAAATATGGAGGCTCATCCCGATTATGCTGATTTCTTGGAGTTCTACACCCAAGAAATGGTGCCCCAATGCCGACCTTATGGCGATCCTCCACAGCTCTACCTTCACAGGGTCATACTCATGCAGATGCTCGGCGATGACTGCCATGCCGAGGATACTCTTCGAGGCATTTAGCGCCATGCCAAACATGCCCCCATTCTCCAACTTGGCCGCCAGCAGACTTATTTCGAGGTCCGCTTTGCTTTGGCCATTCTCATGGACCAATATGTGGAGGTTGACTCCACTCCATTGGAAAAGGGAAGGTACCTATTCCTGATGATCCAGAAGAAGAAGAGCGGATAAGCCACACAGATTTTAATCATTGGATGCAACTCGCCGCCGAATTGCCTGTGCCTCGGACTCGGGGCTGCAAGCTCGCCGGATTAGATGGACTTCCTACAATTCTTCTCAATAATCAAGAATACCTGCTGCTTGATGACATTTTGTGGGCGTACCATGTAATCGCCGATTCCCGAGCTATGAGGAAAGACCTTATTTTGTATGAGTTAGCAGAATATTGTCAAGGGGATTTTATTGATTTTTCATCCCCTGAGTACCCCCCACAGATTCAGCAGTTGCTTAGGTTCCATCCAGGGGATTTAGAACCTGTTGAAACCTTATTGGAGTTGCGACATCTCATGCTACAAGATCCTCCTTGTCCCCCACCTGAAGATGCTTTTGCCGCCATGGGGCCACATGTCCCTAACATTAATGATGTGGTGGTACCTATGGACGAGGACAAAGAAGGGGAAGACCTCTACGATAACAAGGAGCATCTCAAAGAGGAGAAGGAGGAAGCCTACGAGGAGCAGATTGCTGTCAACCTTGAGGCAGAAGTGGCAACCTCCACGGATTCGGAGGTGGCAGCCTTGAAGAACCATCTCTCCAGGTTCTTCCTCTCAGCGTTCCGTCAAGGTCAAGTGCTATTCTTTGCTAGAGCGCTCGCTCCAGAGGCCAAGGCATCTTTTTGGGCACTAAAGCCCTTGTTCGCTATGGCCGGACATAGAAAGCTCCCCTCCAATCTTCATGCTGTGGTGCTTATAAATCGGGATTTAGCACTTGCTGCATTAGGCCAGGATATCGCCGCCTGGACGAGCATGAAGATGCGTGTAGTCGCACCATTGGCTACTGCCTTCCCTCCCTCAATTGCATCAGTAGTCGCCCTCACGATCAGCCCCGGTGTCGCCTTGCTTCGACAATGACCACCACCTGAGCCCCCGACAGACATGGATCAGGATGTATTACCTAGTTCATGAGCACAATTTTTGGTTTTTATTGTTTGACCTTTGGCCATTCTTATATATATTACTCATATAGGCAATTTTATGCCGATTTATTAATATAAACTACAGTTCTCTTGTATTCATTGTCCTTTTTCCTTGCTGATCATTTATACGTAGCACCTCGAATTATCAATTATCTGCTACACCACCTGTTACAGGGACAGCCTTGCCACAGCACTCTGCCAACGGGTGGGAAATTGTCATGCTCCCTCAGGACAAGGCCGCCCGCAACTTACAATGCAAGATACAGAGGGATTGGGACTATTGGGAGACCACCAACGTGGATGCCTTCCACGTTATTGACGATCATCTGTGGCAACTTTACGGAGCAATGAACGACTTGTTTAATCTTTTAATTATAAATCCAACCCTAGTATACTAGGACATCATCATCGAAGCGTGGCATAAATATAATGTAGTGCACTCAGTGAGGGAGGACTTTATTGATTATATACTGTATCCCTTTGGGGAACCAATGTATAACCATCATGTATAACTAGCATCTATAACACACAATTTCACTTCTGTTCGTCCTTTGGGACTTTTTTTGAATGTAAATTTTCATCTCTTTTAATGATAAATCTTTTCCTTCTACAGTAAGAGCAATGTGTGGATGTTGTGCTCATTTTCTTTTTATTGATATTTTAGACGGTGCACGTCCCCTCCGTGGGCGACACCTGTGGAACCAGGCCGTCTTACGCCTGAACAATAACTGCTTATCATTAAGCGCCAGATGGCGCAACTTCAACAATACATCCTGCAAAGGCCTATAGGCCCTGTCATGGCGGAAAAGGGACCAGAAGTGCCGGTCACCGAGGTGCCTCCACCCATGCCGACACGATCTAAATGTCGCCGCCATTCTTCATCTTTGGAAGTAGTTATGACTCATCAGATTCTGATGATTCTTCTGATTCCCCTGACTCTGAGCAGAGCCATGATAAGTCCAAAAAGGAAAGATTACCAGAAGACAGTGGATTCTGCAATTACTAGCATCTGGAAAAACCGCAGACTTGCTCAGTTCTCCGGCGCTATCCGTTCTGGGGTGGACGTAGAATCATGGCTTGATGAGATACGTGAATTTGGCAAATCTTACGGTATGACAGATAAAGATATTGGAAAAGTAGCCACCACCAACCTTACTAAGTCCGCACGAAAATGGTGGAAGGGGTATGCACGCTCGCATGGGCTTAATAAAGGACATTGTAAGTTCAAAATCTTTGCCAAGGCCTTCAAGTTTCACTATGTTCCTCGGGCACATCGCTGCAAGCAGATACAAACATTTTATCACTTGGAGCAGCGCGGCATGTCAGTACAGGCTTCCAGGGATCAATGAACGCCGTGCAGTCGAGGGTTCACATTAAGGAAGATGATCCGCGCAATTGATCCCAAGACAGTAGCAGAGGTTGAAGCAAAAGCCTTGAGCTTGGAGGATGACACACCAAAAGCTCCATACCAGTGACCTCCAACCGCAAACCAGAGCAAGCCATATATCCCATATAAGGCCCATTCTCCTAGTCCAGGACCTCCTCAACAACCTCCTTATCGGAAATCAGAAAAGAAAGTCACCTTCAATGTTCCTGATAAGTTGGGTGGCCCGAATAACGCAATGCAGCAGATCCTCCTGTCTATTCCACGAGAGACTCGGGATCAGCTCCGACGTTAGAAGGCCTGTTACCGTTGCTTCTGTCCGGGTCACCGCATGCACAAATATCCCTATATCAATCAGGCAATACAGGAAGCCCTGGCCGAAGTTGATTGGGACGAGCTGACACCTTTTTGTGATCTCTCAGATTTGGCAGATGAGGAGCCGGCTGACTATATACAAGGTGAGTCTCAGATCTTTGCTGTTATTGAGACCGGTCAGGCCGATTCTCAGCCTAGTGTCATCTCTACAGTGGGCCAAATTGATAGCAAACCTTTCATTATCCTTATGGAGACGGGTAGTACCCGCAATTTTGCATCCCCTAGGTTGGCCGAAACTCTGCAGTTGGCCCCTTTGAAATCTAAGCCCGACCAGTCATGTTGGCTAGTGGAGCTGTTCGCCACACCCAAGGCCGCCGTGTTACCTTGAACATCCAATTACCGGGTGCACCCATCATTTTAGGAGCCGAGCTTATGAATATTGAAAAATATGACTTGATTGTGGGGATGGCATTTCTAGCAACAGCAAAAGCAGATATAGATTGTGAGAAGCGTGCTATCACCTTTAATGCAGCAAATGGGGCCCGTGTCACTATAACAGGTATACAGCATATCCTATTATGCAGTGTATCTCCTTGCATAAGTTGGATAAAGCCATTCAACGTAGACAAATAGCTTGTATTGCTAGGCTTGTTTCCTTTGAAGCCTGGCAAGAGGAAATTGTCCAAGCGTTGCTTCAACCATAGCCAGTCTCATTCACGAGTTCAGGATCTCTTTCCAGATGAGATTCGCAAGTTACCACCTTTTAAGGGGGTAGAGTATGAAATTGCACTCCAACCAGGTACCAATCCTACCAGTAAGGCTCCTTAACGCATGAGTACACCTGAGTTAGCAGAACTTAAGAAGCAGTTAC
This sequence comes from Isoetes taiwanensis, assembly GCA_021234155.1. Classification (NCBI taxonomy): domain Eukaryota; kingdom Viridiplantae; phylum Streptophyta; class Lycopodiopsida; order Isoetales; family Isoetaceae; genus Isoetes; species Isoetes taiwanensis. Next base: position 14,411,463 of record JAJEKV010000029.1, on the reverse strand, counting down.
AGGAACTTTTGAAGCTAGGCTTTATTCGGCCCAGTGTGTCACCTTTTGGAGCTCCTATCTTGTAAGCAGAAGGATGGGACTTTGCGTATATGTATCGATTACCGCCAGCTCAATATGCATACTGTTAAGAATCGATATGCGTTATCAAGGGCTCAGCTACAAGGAGCTAAGTATTTTTCCAAGATAGATCTTCGCACTGGCTACTATCAAATACGCATTAAGGAGGAGGATATTCACAAGTCCGCATTTCGTACCCGTTATGGACACTATGAGTTCACAGTTATGCCTTTTGGACTTAATAATGCACCAGCAACCTTCATGCGTCTCATGAACGATGTTTTCAGAGACTATTTGGACGAGTTTGTCATTATTTTCTTTGATGACATTCTCATCTACAGTAAAACCTTGGAGGATCATGAATGCCTTCTTCCGCAGGTTTTTCAGAAGTTGCGGCGCCACCAACTATTTGCTAAGTTCTCCAAATGCAAATTTGCGATCATTCGGGTCGAGTACTTGGGTCATATTGTTTTTGCTGAGGGTATTGCGACAGATCCAGCAAAAATTGAGGTAGCTCAAGACTGGCCGGCTCCTACCAATGTCTCAGAAGTCAGAAGTTTTCTGGGGTTGGCAGGCTATTATCGTAAATTCGTTAAGGACTTTGCTAAGATTGCAGCACCCCTTACTGACCTAACCAAGCATGAGAATGTCAAAGATTAAGCAGCACATTAGAAAACCAAGATGCAATCAGGGTTCCAACGGTTGAAGGACGCCTTAACGTCGGCACTCGTCCTTACCTTACCTGATCCTCAGAAGGATAAGGCAGTTGCGACCGATGCCAGTAAGATAGCAACAGGAGTTGTTTTGATGCAAGAGGGACGAGTCATAGCCTATGACTCTAAGGAAATGAATGACGCAGAACAGAGGTATCCCACTCATGACCAGGAGTTGCTTGCGATCGTGCATGCCTTGCGCATCTGGCGACATTATCTTCTTGGACGGCGGTTCCAACTAGACACAGATCACCAAAGTCTCCAATATATCTTTACACAGGCTAATCTCAATCTTTGGCAACGGAGGTGGATAGAATTTTTGGAGGAATATGACTTTGAGATTCTCTATAAACCTGACAAATACAATGTCGTTGCAGATGCCTTGTCTTGGCATCCGTTGACCACACGTACCCATTGCAATGCTATTTCCACTCTTGCAAGTGAATTTGGGAAGATTATTGAACAATATCTTCCAACGGATCCTGAGTTCAGCGAAGTGTGGGCCAGCCTTTCTAAAGAGGCCAGGACAGATAAGGAGAGGGACACATTTAGGCATTATAAGAAAGATGGTAATCTTTTATATTACCGCGACAAGTTATGTGTACCCGACTCATTAGGAGTTAGACGGCTTATTCTCCATGACATGCATAACAGTCTTATTGCGGGTCATGCCGGATTTATGAAAACATATTTCAAGATAAGATCCAGTTACTTTTGGCCTGGTATGAAGAAGTATATTGCACGCTACATTAAACAGTGCCAACTTTTCCAGCAGACAAAGGCAGAACAGTTAAGAACACCAGGTACATTGGAACCTCTTGATGTTCCCAATACAAAATGGGAAGTCATTACCATGGACTTCATTGTTAGCCTCCCACGCACACTTCGTGGATTTGACGCCTCGATGGTGGTAGTTGACAAGCTTTCCAGGATGGCGCATTTCTTGCCATGTCGCACCACCGATACTGCCTTGGATACAATACTTTTATTCTCCAAGGAGATTTTTCGGCTCCATGGGATGTCGTGCACCATTATTTTGGATCCTGATCCCAAATTTGTTAGTGCTTTCTGGAAGGACTTCTTCAGCACTATACAGACCAAGCTTGCCATGAGTATGGCCTATCACCCTCAAACAGATGGACAGTCAGAACGTACTAATCGAATTATTGAGAATATGCTACGAAGTTACGTCTGGAATAAGCAATCTCAATGGGCAGATTACATTCATTTGGTAGAATTTGCCTATAATAGTACTAAACAGGAGTCCTCAACGACGTCTCCCTTTATGATCACCTATGGTTATCAATGTCTTACACCAGATACGTGGCATAACCCAGTTTCCAAGGTGGCAGTTTCACAACAGCTGCTTATAGATATGCAAGTTTTGGTTGAGGAAGTACGTGGATATCGATTGGCAGCACGAAGTCGCCAAAAGATTTTAGCAGATAGACATCGTACCCCGCGTGAGTTCCAGGTTGGTGATTCCGTATGGTTGAAAATTAAAGTGAAGCAGGCCAAGCTCAAGATTGGAAATTGCAAGAAACTGGCACCACGATTCAGGACCATTTCACATCATTGAACGTATAGGTTCTCAAGCCTATAAGTTGAATTTACCTGCTCATCTCAAAGTACACAAAGTCTTCCACGTAAGTCTTTTGAAGAAGCATACCCCAGATCCTCAGGAGATTCTTGATACCCTGACACTTCTGGAGATGACAGACGAGCAGTTGGAAATTGTTCCAGAAGCTCTTCTCGATAGAGCATATAAACAAACGAGAAGAACACAGATCTTGCAGTATTTAGTTAAGTGGAAACACTTGCCTACTGAGGATGCCACTTGGGTGCTTAAAAACAGGACCTTGACAAGACCTACCCCGACTTTATGCAGCAATTCCAGCAGGACCATCCCGATGCTAGCGGCTCCGACTCCACTCGTATGTAAAGTATGGTAGATCCGACAGGGATCATGCAGGGGGATTGGGGTAGACGCATCCTAGGATGGGAGGGAATTGCATCTAGGCATATTAGGATGCAACCGTCTCCGGCTACAATAGAAACATTACCATTCCTTATGCCGCGACGACTTGCAAGCCTTAGGCATTATAGGATTCCCTCATTTCCATTTTCTTTTTTTGTTACATAAAGGAGGTGGTCCCTTCAACCACAACTTTATATACTTATTTTGGATACTGATGTGCTACAACTCTGCAGGTGTGTAGTGCATACAGCGGCGCCTGATGTTTCTGATGGCTCACTTTAGGAGTCATAATATGTTTTATCCTTGTTCCTTATGGTCCACTGAGGACCTTGTTGTTATGCATAATAAGTGGATCTATCTTTTGATATCAAAGGACTCCAGTCCGAAACTTATGATCACTCATGATCTTCTTGTAATATTTTATGTTTTATATAATAAAATAACTACTCCTTTTTCTTTCAATTAATTCTGCTACGATTCCTAATGCTGAGGACAGCATTATCCTAAGGGGGTAGAATGTGACGTTCCATGTAAGTATATGGTATATATATACCGAACCTGACACGTCACCAAGGTATTGGGAACATTGGAAATTAATCCAAAAGGGGTTATTATCATTAAACTAACCTAAGTAGACCAACTAATGGTATTAATTAGCCAAGTAGGCTAATTAGAGTGTTGCCACTTGGCCTAACTCAATTGGCCAAGGGCAGGTTGCCAATTTTGGGGTGGCAAATTGAGCTCCTAGCCCAACTCGGCAACAAATTCGAGTTTGGGCAGAGCAGCGGGACGAACGAGCTATTGCAACCTAATACCTGACCAGTTCTATGGATGTTCTTTGAGACAATGGGTCCAGCCAGGACACAGGTCAGTCTTTAGGTAGTTGTGTGCTATTCTAACCCTTGTTTGAGTAGATGGATGATTAGATTCTTTGTTATGATCTACTTATGATGATTACAGATGTTGTATCTGATTCTGTTTTCTCTTTCTGTTCCTCCTGTGTTGTATAGGTTTAAGGGGGGTAGAGACCTGAAAGCTATCTAGATTTAGTGATGTTCCTAGATAGAGCCTCTCAAATCCCAGTAAATGCGGCCTGTGCACAAGAGCCCACCTGGTTGTGGATGCTATGTTGTGATTCAGCACCAGATAACGAGTATGATGGTGAATCGGGGGTGGGGTCTTGCCGAGCGCGGCTACAGGACTCCTATAGTGTGCTAGGCTTATAGCCGGTCACGGAGAGGGCCGGGTATAGGTCTGACACTTCCTGGGTCGCAGGTCTCGCGCCAAAGATATTGGGCGCCCTAGACTCGAACGGGCAGGTGAGCCGGCCTTTAGATTTAGGGGAGTAAGTCGGGTACGAACGCAGGGGTCACTAAGGGGGCACGCATTCTCTAGCACACCCAGGGATCCGTCATGCTCGGGGAGGGGACGCCTCTCCGACCTGCCTCATCGGACTGGGGAGATGTAACCCCGAGTAGTTCCATAGGGTGATTCCATGGGATTGCGTCTCCGGAAGGCTACAATCACACCATAGCATGTTCCAGCCTATCTGCAAAGTGTGCCCAGGAGGGGCGGATGGAGTGGACTACCCTAGCCATTGTTCTATGCCAGCCAACACCATTGTTATGATTCCATCTGTCGTTGTCTGGAGGCCCTGACTATCAGTTGATTCCCATGAGTCTGAGCCAGGGTAGAGCCTTTATTCATGATGCATTTCATTGTTGTGATGGCATTCTATTGCATTCTTATGGATGATGATGGACCACCCTTCGTGGTGGCATATTATTTATTTGTGTTGTTGTCAGGTATCTACGCTTCCGCTATCTAGGATTCCCATCGAAGGCGTGGGACGAATGACACCTCCGTGTCCTTCACCCGGACACTTGTCATCACAAGTGGTCCGAGTCAGCTGGAGGGCCTTTCTATGGTGGTATTGATGCCATGGAAGAGGGGATTTCCGGATTTATACGGTGGGAGCATCGTATAGGGGAGCGTCACAAAAAGTGTAAAGAATGTGGCTAAAAGTGCACCAAGGAGGACACAATTAATGAAATAAGTGAGTGTCAATGCATTTATTGTAAAGAAACATTTGAGAATTGACTTGAATTGGCTTTTATCATCCACAGGTATCAAATGGTCTATGGGACCAAAACAAACAAACAATAAATAGCCATCCTATTACTGTCTAGGATAAAACCTCGCCTGTCATGAACCTACGCGAAAACAAGGAAAATACGCAAGAAATACACCAAGATCGGCAAAGAATTTGATATATGAACAGGAATCAAGAGTACAATGGCCCGAAGGCAAGCAGGAACACGAGACAGATGCCTAGAAGGCTCAAGACTGGTGTTGAACAAGAATGGTTCGACAAGAAGGAGACGCCTCCTTATATATGTAGGTTAACGGTTAAGATCGCGCCACTCCAATGGATGAGATCATGCCAAGTGTCGCGCATGCATATAGGCTCTAGAATATTCTAGAACCTCATGGAAACAGCCCCGCATATGAGAAAGACATAAGGGAATGTCTTTAACAAATATTGGTAGGGCATTTGGCAAAGGTGTGTGACTCGCAACTGGAAGGTTGCGAGTTCTCGCAAACCTTGCTCCGTGCAACTACCCTTTTGCATCCATGTGGCGACCATCTTTTGTACATATGGGTATAATGTCCGTATGATACGAGTATCCGTATGGTCGTCACACCACTCCCTCCTCCGACAGCGACGAGTCCTCGGAGCTGGGGCCGGAGTACTCAAACTTTGCTTATCCGGGTAACGGCGGTGAAACTCCGCAATTTTATCAGGAGCATTACTCAGATTCTCAGCAGGCTCCCAGGTTCTATCACTTGGCGAGTAACCTTCCCAATGGACAAAGTAATACAATCGTCGACGAAGAAACTTGGAGTCCAGAATCTCTCGAACCTCGAACTCCTGAAATAGCTATTTTGCGCCATTGCAAGTTTTGGTGGGTGAAAGCATAAAAATTTGAGGCCCTTGATCTGGCACAATGTGGGATATATTCTGCCCATCAATGGCCCGCAATAAAAGATGAAAACATCTCATAAACATAAACATAAGCATGTTACCTTGCAAATATGCAGTCTGAATGTTAACACTGTGATATTTTATTTGTTGGTGCAATGTCAATCTAATCTTTCCTGATAAGTGGTTTATATATTTAGAATGAATGGTGCTTTAGAAGAGACCACAATTCTTTTTTTTTTTTGTTGAAGGCAAGTTTTTATTTATAATATAATGAATGGTACAAAACCTTATTTAAGACCCCTCAACTGGGCCAAATGGGAAGAATTATGCCCAAAAAACAGCTAGGATGGCATTTAGTACAATACAAAAGCGTTCAATACTCCATATGAACTCCCGCTCAACTTCTTCCCTCCAATGGCAGTACTACAGAGGACCACTAACAAGTTCCTAATTCAGTACTAAAGCAAGAGGTCTTCCTCTTCCCACGCTAGGAAGTACTACAGAAGTAGGACTTCTCACTTTCTTGAATTTTTTTATATTATCCCAATGCCATATAGCTATTTGTTGTCCTTGAGACCAGATCGGAAGATTACAAATACAGAGATGCCAAAGCTCAATATCCAAAACCAATATCATTACCTCATACTGACCTGTAAATAGGAGATACCTGTTTAATCTTGAATCAAGAAACACCTAAAGATCATCCCCGAAAGATATAAGTGTAGCAGGGCCGACAGAACAAGCTTCATACCAGCGCGTTAACTTGGCCCAAATCAAACTATCTCAAGGTACTATAGTGGGCACTGAACTCCTTTTCCAATGCATTTAAGGGAGATTAGCTCCGCCTCTTCTCTCAAAATAGTGATGGATCGGTACTCCCCCAATGGGTGAATGCACTTTTAACTCTATCAGCTGCCATATACTTGCTTGGGTTCTTGCGTGCATATCGCTCAACTCGGCCATTGAGCCGTTCAAAAAGTCTCATGCACGAAATGCACACTTGGTTCCACCTATTTTCATGTCGAACTACGACTCTGATGTTTGCATTGAATCACGAGAAACCTCCTAGCGGGATAGGGAAAGCAATACAAAGCACAATGAGCAGAATATGCGGACCAAGGCGCATCCGGCGAAGAACCACCTCGAAAAACAACTCGCATTTTTAGTCTTGCTAGAATCCCGAAAAGCTGTGGCAAGCAACCTGAAACTGGTGGAAAGGAAGGACTAAGATCTTGAGAATGGGTAGCCTCTGGTGGATCTGATTTATTTTCCCTAGCCCGGAATCTCCACTAACTCTGTTTTCACAAAAATTTGAAGGAACTTTACAAGCTGAGTAATGTACACCAAAACAAGACCTCGGACGAGGAACGAAACATCTATGCTCACGCCAGCATACTCCAAGTCAGTAGGAACTACGGGCACCGGATCCACCATTTGGCGGCACCAGAACCGGCGACCCGACTACTCTTTGCTTAGAGATAGCGGCCCGGTCGCGACCTGCACCCTTCCCTTTCCTTATGTGTAGGATCTTCAAGAAACGGGAGGCGGCCATAGCCGCCGCCCTAACCCGCCGCCATATACGCCCCAATTTCCATGTCTAGAATTCCAAAACTCGAGACCACAATTCTTGGTCTTATACTCATAGTAGTAATGGTGCCCAGCATTGCTGGGCATAAGTTGCAAGGTTATCAATGTTTTGGCTGAAATGAGAAAAGTGTGTAGTGATAATCCAATCTTTTGTAACTTTTGTAACCAAGCCCAGCATTGTTGGGCTACATTTGGACCCTACACAATGGAAATATAGTGAGGACCTATAAGGATTTTCAACATTAGAGGGGTAAGTTAAGGTGCTTTACATTGTTGGCATGAGTTAAAAACTTATAAATGATAAGCCAACAATATTATTAAGGTTTAATTAGCTATTTGCTTTTATGTCTCAATTTAAGCTTTGATTCAATCGCCATTACGTTGGTAAATGGTCCCCCCCCGGTTCGGGAGAAAAGAGTTTATTGAAAAATAGGCCTTTTTGTGCATTGTGAACTATTAGAGTTCTTTAGGCCAAATTATGCCATCGAAACTCTTCAGTAAAAATAGATGGATCTAAAATAGACGGTCCTATGTTTATTTGACCTGTGCTTATTTCCAATAGAGATCTTTTTGTCATTGTTAACAGTTTGATTGTGGATTATGTAGCAATTCTAGATGGATTACAGATTGCGAGACCATGAATTGTTTGAAGAAGTCTTGAATAAGGGTTCGAAGATATAAAAGGTATGGTTCATTTGTGTGATCCATAACATCCTTGTTGATTAGACATCATGATCTGGTAGCACATGAATGTGATTGGATCTCTATGATATCATTGCAAGTGTTGCCATTGTTCTATGTGTCCTTGGTATATATACGTGGGAAATGCATATGAAACGTGACTCTGGCTTCTTGGATCATGATGATGAATATGGTTTAAACTCTGACATGTGGGACATGTGCTAAGTTTTTTGTTGATGTACGAGTGCATACTCTCCTAGGCCGGAGCCCATTTGCAGTGGCTTGGACTCGCGGTTGTTCTTGTTCTTGATATCGGGTGCTGTTACCCTCGGCTTTATAGACGTGTTCATGGTGTAAGCAGATAGACATGAGGCTTGAAGGATCATTGTGCAGCTGAGAGCCGAACGGAGTTAAAGACCTAAGCTCATTGTGAATCTTTAGCAAGGCCTTGTGGTTGCTTAATAAATTTGATACTGTGGATTATTAGAGCGTGAAACATTTTCATTGTAGAGTGTGAAGCCTTTTCATTGTATACAATATGATATTATACTCAATGAGAGTAGTGTTCATACATGTTTATTTGTTACAGTTGAAAATAAAGATTCAATTCTTTACCTTGAGTTTTAGCTTAAGAATGCTTTTACATTGATTACTCATGCAAGTCTTAATGGGATCTCAAGTTATACCTAGAGGGTTAACCCGGCAGGCCCGGTACACTGGCTAAAGATTCAGCAATGTTGCTTTCTATCTTATGAGATCCAAAGACTCATAGAAAATGCCTGAATAGGGTGCTATCTCATGAGCCACTATTTTCTCATATTAATCTTATCACTGAAACATGAAACAAGATTTAGCCTTTCCAATTGATTTTTGAGTATTTGTGTTATTCATGATTAATTCCAATGGCTAGGGTCTCAATCTCCATTCTTTGGATATCCTCTCCCATCAATCCCTCATGAACCTTGTCCAACCCTCCCACAAGCCTTGCCATACTGCTAGTTTTTTTTTTTCAATGACATGCATGTAACAATCTTGGATGAATCACATTACCTTGTCACTTAAAATGATAGTTTTTATATGATCTATTCTCTAAATTGGTGACTTGGATGTAATATTCAATATCCCTATATAGCATCCCATGCAATTGTACAAAGCATTGTAACGAACTTGCATGCCAGACAAATTAGCAAACAACATTCTCTCATGAGGAAGTTACTGAGGAAACAAGGAACTATAAGATTGAAAATAGGAGGATGGTAAAGAGGTTTGAAACAATGACAAGGGTATCCAAACTTATTTAGTCTTGGATCGAAAATTTTCATCTTTGTTTTTACAAAATACTAAATTGGTGTTTCCCATTCTCTGTCCATACAAACAAATATTTGGTCTTGGTATTTGATATGTGAAGGTGTATCTACATCCGAATATATCAAGATATACAAGGTTAAGATTTGAACATTATTCTTATCTTTAAGATCTTCCTAAGATATAATCCGCTCTAGTACTTCAATATAAATGGATTTCAAAAATGGATTTGAAGATCAGAATAACAATGTATCTCAGCGATAGAGTAAGTTTAGCACAAATTATTTCAGCTGATCGAATTGAGAAGAATTATCAAATCAATCCCAAGGAGTGAAAATATCGGACAAGAATTATTGTGTGCCATATCGCATCAAAAATCAGAAGCTAATGTTTCCTAGAGACCTAAATGAAATGGTCGGGACACTTCGCTTGCACACCACTGGTTGGAAGAAATATGTGGTAGAACATCTCATACCCTGCCACACAAAGGGTTTGCCCCGACGTTCGGGAAATTTCCAAGAAGGCTTGTAACCTACCATGTGGATTTGAAAATTCAGACTACAACATGGCAACTGTGTCAGGGGATTCCGTCTTCGGAATGGAAAGCGACACAGCAATTCCGCTCAAGCGGTCACCTCAGGTAAGAATCAAGCAAAACTCCCAGTTGCCATGTTGTGGCGGCCTGGAAGTGGGTCGCGGATTCCAAACCCACTCCCGGCTCCCGCCGGTTGCGGGGCCCCTGGAATCCGCTTCCCACATTCCATGCCGCCATACAATTAGAAAAGACGAAAATTTTCTGCTAAAATAGTAATTTGCTTCGTAGGTATCCCCGGTGGGAAGAGTGAGAATATGTAGTTGTGGTAGGCTCATAAACATATAGACGTGGCAATTGATTATAGACACGTGGATTGTGATAAAACACAGTGCTGCCTTTGCCGGCTTTTAGCTATGGCGTCCATATCCATGTCCGTTCAGTTGCCCTCGTTTGCCAAGTTACCCTACAGTGCGGCCACATCCCGAAAAGATTTTACAAGAATAAGCGCATCCACAGGAGACGTGTTCCAGATTACACTGGAAACTCCATCAGGGATTAGGGTAGTGCAAGTTCCGGCTGATTCTTACATCCTTGACGCTGCTGAGAAAGAGGGCATTGAGCTTCCTCATTCTTGCCGCTCCGGCGCATGCTCTTCTTGCGCTGCCATTTTGACACAAGGTCAAGTTGATCAGAGTGACCAGATCTTCCTTGAAGAAGATCAGCTCAAAAAAGGTTTTGTTCTTACTTGTGTTGCTTATCCTCTCTCTGATTCCGTTCTTCTTACTCATCAGGAAGAGAAACTGTACTGATTTTTAAAGTTGTGAAACCAGTTTGTTCTTATGGTTAATGAAAACGTGACTGTTAACTTTTGCCTTAGATTTCCAACAGCTAGTTATAGCAAAATTGGCAGAGTGAATGTGCAATAAGCAAATGTTTGCGTCCATTGTTAGCGGATATGTTACAGACGCATGAGGTTTAAAGGAATTGACCAAACATTGCATTTTGCTCCCCTTGCGTGTTCATTTGGTTGTTTGGAAGAATGAGAATTGTTTGTTTTAATGCTCCAACAGGGCGGAGCTTAACAAATTTGTATTTCTTTATGCTAGAAAAAATGCCCAGCATTGCTAGGATAGAGAAGCATTGCTGGGATTGAGAGGCACTCATTAAATAATTGTTCATATAGAAATGCCTATTGGAAATTTTTTTGGAATTTTTTTTTTGTCGTGCAATACTGCTAGTCATTGTGTGTCTTATATGACATTACGAGTCTTATATGGCATTGTGTGTTATTACTGGCGTGCATGAACACATTGTGTGTGCTCATTTTGGCACTCATGAATTACATGGAGTTAAACACGGCGCTTTGTGGTTTGGCCTTGTGAGTTGCCTATCACACCAAAAAGGATTTAGATAAAAGTATTCGATAATTTTCTGGCCAGAGAGATCCCGGCCAGTAAAATTTGAGGCGGCGCAAATAAAATTTGAGGTGGCTCCGTCGAGGCTGGCGGCTCCGCCAAGAAATTTTTCGGCCGGAATACGACGGCCAGAAAATATCAAACGTTAGAAAACATCAAACGTTATAAAGAGTTGCTTGAAATTACGTGCCGGAAAAATTTTCAGGGAGATATTTTTGTGAGCGCAGCTATGTTGGAGGGGCGATGGCGGACGTTTGTAGGTTCTTTTCCTCTCTTTTCTTCAGAGAGGCAGGTGCTGCAACGGCAGATGAAGCCATCTCGATCAGGCAAATAAGAGCACAGGGGTCCCGCCATGCTATTCAGGCCATGTGCTTCAGAAAACAGGGCAGAACAGAAAAAACACGTGATTTCATTTACCTTTCTAAGCAAGACGTTTTGGGGCAGAACAGAAAAAACACGTGATTTCATTTACCTTTCTAAGCAAGACGTTTTGGAGCTTTTAGCTATAGTAAATGATTGCATTTGCTAAGCAGAGCAGGGTTCTTTTCCAACGACGAATATTTGCCATAATGCATTCAAAAGCTTAGGAGCGGAGTGCATTCAAAAGCTTAGGAGCGGAGTGAATGCTTAACCCTCTCGGTGTAGACTTGCTCAGATCTTCTCCAACGATTGCCACAATGCAAAAATAGAAGCTTAGTGTTAACTATAGTAGTTGCAAATTAGAAACGTGATATAGAAAAATATAGAGCAAATCTTTGTTATCACAAATGTATATGAATATTAACAAGACCGTTGATTCATGAGCAATAAAATACAAACAAGTTAGCAATAGTTCTATCACACATGTTAAGATCAATAAAGTACAAACAAGTTAGCAATAGTTCTATCACACATCTTAACAATCTTAAGAGTAAATAACTCTGAACATTTACCTTTAGAAATTGACGAATTTGCCTTTAGGAATTGAAGCATACATTTGAAGGCGTTTTGCCCAAGAACTTTGAACATTTACCTTTAGGAATTGAACCGTTTGCCTCTAAAAATTGAAGCATATATTTGAAGGTGCTTTGTCCTTAGACAATAGAAGTCCATAATATAGTCAATAGTTAATGGCGAATTTGCTTAATCAATACTTATTGTTAAGGAAAAAATAAATAACTTAGCTCTAGGCATGAGTGTAAGTTGCCATAACTCAAATAGACTAAACTATTAACATGACTATAATAGTACAGTTGGGACTTAAGCAAAGAAAAATGTTGTTATTGTCTATTGATTGCTGACTAGATATTAAGGTTTTTTTTTTAAGAATACTTTAATTAATAGCGTAATTGGGTTCTTTGTTTTGCTGTGTTATGGGAGATCCCTCTTTTTTTTTTTTTTAAAAAAAAAAAATTTTAAAAAGCACCACGAACGACATATAAACCATTAAAAATAACACGTGTTCCATAACACACCAAAACAAAGATTAATTTTTTTTTTCTGCATACAAAATGCAGCCATATTTGAGTGCTTGAATTTGATACAAAGTTGTAGAATTTAAAGAATTTAAAAGCAAGAATTTAAGAGCTATTGCAACAGGGGGGACTCAACCAAGTAGAAGACCAAGGTCTCTTATATTGAATCAAATAGATATGGAAGCACAATTTGTCAACCCAACCGGGCAAACCCAAGATCCTGATCAAATCCAAACTATATGCTAAGAAATGGTGAACGTTGTAGGATTCCAAACTGTTGGCTAGTGTGACTATTCGCACACCATGCACAATACAAAACTACGTACAAATAACATTTCTTAAAATTCAACAAATATCTCTTTCAAACAAAGCCCACATTAGGAACCGACCAATTCTAGGCCAGCTTTAAAAAGCTTTTAGACTTGGGGGCTTTCTCCCCTAAAAAGAAAAAAACAACGGAAACTTGAGACATTTGAGCTTGGAAAGATTGTTGACCTCAACCAAAGATTCTTCATTATTTTTTTCTGCTCTCAATTCATCCAAGCCTTCGATATGTGAGGGTCCACCTTGGCTGTCTTTCTCTTTTCCATCTCCATCATCTTCGTCCTTACTGTTTCCATCCTTTTTCTATTTTGAAAATGGTAATTAAACAGATCCAGATACGATCTAATAGTCTCAACCAGGTCCTTGTTTCCAATCATAGATATTGGCTTCATTCCATATAGCATAGCTCCTTAAGAGAACAGGCCGTTCATGTACCACTCACACACAATCTGATCTCCCTCGACCAAGCTTGTAATGAAGTATTTGATAACTCTTGACCGTGTAGGAACCATGAACTTATCCACAGAGTGATGCTCCAGTTGATCGTAAAACCAAAACTAAAATTACGTTGGCAAAACTTAGTGCCTTTTGCGGGCCAAGTCTACACTCAAGTTCCAGCTCATATGTGGAATATAAGACTCTGTTGTTGAAATTAATATCTGCTGCCCACTATGAGACTGCAGTTATCTGATTGTCCGGCATGCAAAAGCTCAGGAAACTGAAAGTATCCAGCTCGATCATATCCAGCACGCCTTGTACCACTGTTCAAGATATGCTTTTCCATAGAATAAGGTGTGGTCTTCGATCATATTCATGGCAAATAAGGCCACGAACCCGACGCTAGTTCTAGACCACCGAATCCCTTGTGACCCAAGGTTACAAAGTAACGAGGGGAGCTATCATCCGTTTTAAATGGCACCACCTCGAATCCAAGCTTGTGCTTCAGAAGTGCCATAGCATATTCAAGAAAGGGGCAGTTTTGAGGTTCCGCTTAAGCTTGGTATTGATGTAGGGCTGGCATAGCCGGTTTAATTCCTTCATGTTATCATCATCAAGCGAGGCCTTCACCTTATAGTAATCAAATCTTGGCAGGCGTTGGAGGCAACATTGCAGAATTTTGTGATGCCCTCTTCTAATGCACGTCGTCTCTTTAGGATTATCGCGTAATCCTTTCCATTTTGCAGTTTTGAGCTCCTTGTCTTCCTTAGCAAGATAATCCCCTCTAGTATTTTGCTCTGTAAATCTAGCATTTCTTTGTCCGTTAAGCCTGGTTTCCTCTTCATGAATTGCTTATCAAACAACTTTGGGTCTGGCCTTGTGGGCAACTCTCCATTGCTATCTTTAAGCTTACCTTTCGTCCAAAGGGCCCAGATCTCTGTCCATTTTTCCCAAATAGCTTCACTGCATAGAATGAGATCGTACTAGTCCGATAAGGATTCACTGCCTTTTCTTGTTGTTTTCTTATTCTTCTCATCTTCATCATTTGCCTCATCATGATATAGGATGCAATAAATAAATAGAACCAAGTCAGCCCAGTCATTTTAAAGATCTAACAGAAGCATTGAGGCCAGAGGACTTGGGGCCCTTCTTGACTCGCGAGTCGAGAATATCTACTGAAAGGCAAATATAGGGAACATGAAGGCTTTTCCAACTCGCGAGTTAGAGAAGGTCCCTACGCACAAGGAGTCCAGGGTCATTTCGGCGAACTAACCGCCGAAAGGCAATAACATAAGACTTTGGGCCCTTCTCGACTCGCGAGTCGAGAAAGTCCATCGAAAGGCAAATACAGGAGACGTGGGGCGAGTCGAGAAAGCCCCCAAGTACAAGAGACCTGAGTCCTTTTGGGGCAAACCCCCCTCCCCTGAAAGGCAATAACATAAGACTTGAGGCGAAAGTCCATCGAAAGAAAAATACAGGAGATCTAGGGGCTTTCTCAATCGAGAAAGCCTCCCGAAAGGCAAATACAGTGGATGGGAGGCTTTCTCGACCCGGAGTCGAGAAAGTCCTGGTAAAGACCGAAGAAGATACCTTATGTAGCTGGCACATGGTGCGATTGTATTCTGACAGTCGCTAATGCTGGCAAGTTCGGTTGATGGTGTATTTGCTGACAGCACTCTGCACTCCCATTTAGAATACCGATCCTTGATCCTATGCAGGACCTCCTTCTCTGTTTACAATACTTGCACTGCACTCAGGAATGCGGGCCATCCATAACCCAGAACCTCACATATTTACCCTTTAGGTTTTTCCTCTGTGCTCCACCCCCTCCACCTGAACAATTCAACTGTAGCTGTGCTGAATGGAATCACGACGGATGGCATCGGATCCGCTACAGGATGTCGCACCATGAGGTTAAGTACCTCCAGTATGTGAGCTCCATTAAATTCCCTGTGGTTGAAAAGGACTGATTCACAAGTGCAAACCTTCAGGCGTCTTATATCTAGCAGCAACTTGTGGCCAATTCTCAATGGATAAAACTGAGTCAGTCGCTCCATCGTCTGGGCACCCTTTTGCGACTTCTTTATTTGCTTGTCTGGATCCAAGTCATTTCATCGGTCTGCCATTTCGTCGTCATTTGCTTCTGAATCCTTTGTATAGCTTTGAGATTCCATACTTGCACTTTTCTCTGGACTTCTCCCCATCTCTACCACATCTAAACAGTTGAGTGCTTTAGACTCTTAAGCATGTTAGACGTGAAGATCCCTGTGTTGAACAATTTCTCTTTTACCCTAGAAATTTCCACCCCAAACTCCCTTGAAGTGAGCGTGCTAGCCTCTTTCATCCCTTCCAAGTCCATCCAGTCTAAGTTTTGGCAATTTACTGGCGCCGGCCTCTTGTCAGTCCTGTTGGCCATGCTCATTGATGTATAAGAATAATTTGAAACTGATAGTTTCCTAGTATGGTAAGACTTTCCCTTCATCATATCCTCCACATTCAAAGTGAGATACTGCTGATTTGGAGCTGCAACAGAAAGGACTACCCCAACCTTTTTATACATGTCGGCGGAACTTTTTTTATCCTTGTGCCAGAAGAACATATCTTTCTCTTTCCTAGACATTGTTACTTCCACATACCACCAGCAATCCACAGAGGTTTCCGGAAGCTGGGTCTCCAAACCAATTTTGAAGAAACTAGTTCTGCCAGTGATAACAGGGATTCGATCATAAATGCTAGAAAGACAAATCATCGTCAGAACAACTCGACACAAGGACTCAAAATTGAAAGCATACCGGAGGTGTAGGCTTCGACTCTTTGGGTTGCTGGATGCCCGGTCTGATCCCAGCCCCGCTTCTTCGATGGAGTCACCATGTCTTGCCGGCGGTGCTGTTTCTTGTTGTTCGAACTCGTTTCTGAACTATGTCTCTTCCGTGATTTTGTAATTTTGGAATTGCATGTAAAAACAACTACTTGCGTGTTTTTAAAATTTGAAATTAAAGACATACACTCATTGAAGGAAAATTAGCGGGTTGAGAGTATAACAGGGCCATCCTTAGCCCGCCCAAACACCAATTCTAATATCATCTCTGTTTTGTGGAACTCAGTCCGACGAGCGCAGAGGAGTGTATCGGGCGCTAGTAGCCAGAGCCATAGACAGATTTCTTTCGACTGCTCGTGATGGCGCCTCAATGTTGTAAGCCCTTAACTTTGCATGAATCTATAGCTTCATCTAATCCAGGCTTTTGGTAAGACTAGTTGATCTGATCGATGCCGATTGGGGAGTGCAATTTTTTTGTGGTCCTTTTTATTATGGTCTTATGGTCTTTATCCCTCAAGTTAGTAGTCCATCAAAACGTATTACTATGAAAATTGTGTTATGCTAAAAGTATAACAAGATGATCAAATATATTTTGGTAGTAAGAGCATATAACATGCAAAAGTATAGAATGTTTATAGCTGCAAGATGGTAGACGCGGTAAGAGATTAATATTGGTTTAATGTAAAGCTACCAGTCACATAGTATTATTTAAAAATCCAACAAACATTAGTTTCATAATATGAGAAGTGTATCACAGTCTTCTTTGTGTATCATTTGTCAACTTCTTCCAGAATTTCCTTTGTGATTTAATATTTAGAACATGATCAAAATGCACTCATGAGTTGCCAAAGTCTTAACCTGGTCGCATTCTGTTTATCAAATCAACTCCACTACCAGGACCAACAGTTGACATTTTAAAAATATAGCATTGGTCATTATCTTTGCCATGGGTCTGGTATGGAAACCTCGAGCCATGGAAGTATTCATATCGACACTTACTTTTCAGGTACATGATGTTGTTATAGTCATCAGAATATTGCTTAGTTTTTTTTCCTTGCACCATCTATCCATTTCCTCAATCTAAACATTAGACAAAAATGCATAAGTAAATAATGAAACTCTTAACTACTCGAAGTGAAAAGTAATACCTCCTCTGATTGCAAAGTGGCTCTAGACGATCCAACAGTTCTTCTACCTTGTGTGTTGTCAACATCTCAATTTGATCAAACTCTGATGTTGAAAGAACGTCTTCAATAACTAATTGCATAGCCAATTCATTTTGCATCTGTTTGGGTCCCAATTTACCAATGGAACTGGCTGGCATGTTTTGCAAATGTGAGTGCAGTCTTCTTTTGTCTTTCTTGCTTTCCACACGCCTAATAGAATGAGTGTGAGTTCCAGTATGGACTACAAATCGGTAGTATCGATGTCTGACTAGGGAGGCAATAGTAAATCATCACATCACATCTTGCAATACAGGTTGATTGTTCCTTAGAGAATGCACAGTGTAGAGAACAGTGTTCTTCGGACGTGGGACCAATATTAAGCCTTGCCTCTCCATTGTATGGAATTTGCTCGGCCTTTCCCCAACACATAGTCACAACAAGAATTTTGACATTCTAATTGTCTAACACAATAGGCCAATCTAACAATGCCTTGTAGACATGACTTAAATCCATTTGTATGACTAGGATTTGTCCATTTGTGAGGATCCAAAGACTGTTGCATTCCATCCATAGAGCCTGCAGAGTTCTTTTGTGGAGACAACTCGTACACAATTTTGCCATTATAGAAGGGTGGTAAGGAGTCAACCTTAACAGCCTCTTTAACTTCCAAACTAATTTTCTTCAATTTGCTTTTGCCAGGACAACGAAGGATCTTCTAGAAAGTTGAATCACCAGACTTTACAGAATTAAGCAAAGGGGAAGAAGGAGAATCAATAGCTATAACAACAATTGGTTTTGATTGCTCTTTACCACCATAGACCATGACTGTATCACCAAACTCTTTGTCGATTACGAATTTTCTCTCCCCCTTAGATTTATAGTCTTCCTCAACGACATTTCTTAAAGAAGAGGAATCATTGGAGTCCTTAATTTGAACCACAAATAAAGTGTCAATATCATAGTTGAATACTGTAGATAGCATACTTCTATCAACAATGCATATTCCATTCACAAATGGCAAGCATAGTTTTTGCACTCGACCAGATACCTTGAAAAGGAGCTTTTTTGCAGAACTCTCTCCCATTGAGGAGCTCTATGCAAAAACTCTATGCAAGTATGAAACTCTTTACGTCCAATTTGAAGGCAATTTCAAATTATTTGCTAGAGATAATCAAGATTAACGTAGCTTCAACGTGTTATTATGAGTCCACATTGGGTAGCCACACTGAGCGTTAATTTGCGTACTTTAATTATTACACCATTTCCGTTATAATACTACAAGTTTGCGTACTCTTAATTATTACCATGTTCATTAATAATTTACAACATTCACATTAGTATTTTCTAGTTTTTACAACGTTAATTGCAATTCATATACTTTGCCTAATTCGTTTCGGTTTGGGGGAGGGTTTTCTGGCAGTGGTTAAGACTATGATTTCAGTATCGTATTGTATAAAAAATGGTATAATTTGCCATGTGGGAGGAGCTTGAATGGTTATTGCTATTTTGGGTGCTTTGCAACTCCCTTTTTTCATGGATGTTTTTGCAGAGGCTCAATTGGAGATTATAAGGAGCGCCAACCAAATTTAAGCTATTTTAAGATTTCTCCACAGCCAAATTTTTAGGCCACGGATGAGATTGTAGGGCTTTTGTTGTACCTCCGTAGATCTTTTCAAAAAAGATTCGAAGCAGATAAGGGAGAACTTAGCAACGAGGTTGAATCGGCAGGGCAGGTTGAATCCGCAGTACAGAATCGATACTGTAGGTTGAATCGGCAGTGCAGGTTCCAGGTCGAATCCGCAGAGCTACGGTTTTTTTCACAGCTGAAGCAAACGGCGCCGTTTGTGGTTAGATTCCTATTTCGAGTTTTTTTTCTTCAATGGGAGCATTGAATGTATTGATTCGATTTTGCAAATGAATAGAAGAAACGTTGAGTAGAAACGGCGTCGTTTCAGCTTGTAGCAGCTTTATTATTCGTAGCAGCTGTGGCTTTTGTCTTATATTAGCTGTGGATTTTTCAATAGCCTATTTTACCTGAGGCAAACGGTGCCGTTTGGGAGGTTAGATTCTCCATTTCCATAATTGTTCTATAAGACATCAAATGTTTTTTTATGCAAGATGAAAGATCTCTAGTTCAATCTGTAAGACACCATGTCCTCAAACGGCGTCGTTTGCTTCACATTCAGATTAATTCGCAATACAAATATTCTGCTCTCTTGGAACATGGTATGTGTTGTTTTTATTCTTGGCATGCACAGCTTTTTCTTCATTATCCACAAGGTCAGGCATTGTAAAAATTTGCATTGCATGAAGCTGAACCTTTTTACTTGCTTAAAAGCTGCAGCACTTAAGACAGTCCAAAATACTGCCTTGTTAACTATTCTCTAGAATCCTCTTTACACATGAAGCCTAAGTCATCGGAAAGATTGGATGCCATGTGTACTTAGACGTTAGTCAAATATGATGGGATGTACTAATTACTGCCTGGCTTCTTTAGAATTCATTTTTTAAATGCTATTCTCAAACGAAATGTGTCTGAAGTCAGGTTGCTCACAAAACCAAAAGGATATAGAATTGTGTCTGTGTCGAACTCTGCCCCTCGGGATAAACATACATATAAAAATGCCCTGGTGACAGGTTTTCTTCTCTCTATTTGAATTAGAGCTAGGCTTAGCTTACTGTTGAGGATGCTAGAACTAGAGCTAGACTTAGTTTTCGTTCAAATGAAATATTCTGAAGCTTAATGAAAAAAAAGCTGAAATGAGTAGCAATTTTAATAGGTTCTTCATTATATTTTCTCTTTCCAGATCTTCTGTTTTAATGTCTGAATTGTATTCACTTTGCAAATTTATCTTTATATGTGTTGCTATCCATTGTTTACAAGTAATCGTTTACTTGATTTGTGCAGTCCTATGGTTGTAACAAGGAAAGGAACTACATTACGAACACCTGAAAAGAAGATGAGGAGAAAAGGGACGAAGAGCAAGAATAAAAAGAAAGAAGAGACAATTGATAGAGAAGGGAATGAAGACAATGAGGGCACATCACGATTCATTGAAATGGAAGAGGTACAATAGGAAATGAAAAAATGTTGATAAGAATGAAGTTAAATCTACCAAAAAACAATGTTTCAGAAGCTTCAATACGGGAAGAGAAAGAAGTCCTTGAGATATTTGATGACGTGGATGCTAGACCTTCATATGATTTTAAGAATATCAACAGTATCCTTGTATGTTTGGATGTGCATGTGTTATCAAAGTCTATTGTGTCACCGTCTTCTTCTAGGAACCTTAAAGAGTTCCAGGAGTTAAGGGAGTTTGCACGTGCAAATATAATGACTGACAAGGTTTTGCAGAGGAATGGCAAGACAATATATTGGGGTTTTAAATCGGTTTTTATAGATCTTCCTACAAATATGATACCTACCATTGGGCATGATGAAATCCTAGCATGGAATTCACGTGATCAGGAGCTCATAGATGCTAGCATGAGTATTGCTGCACTTTGTTTGGATGACAAAGGATTTGCATTGTGCATTTGTACGCATGAACAACTGAAGACACTAGACATGTATGCAAAGAAGTGAAACTTGGAGAAGTGTCGAATATTCTTTCTATCCTTTAAGGTTCTTTTTGGCATAGTAAGGATAGGTTGGGGATGATTGCACATTATTGCCAAGTATGTGTTATCTATAGCGCATAGGAGTGCATGTGCCATCCACCAACAACTCACCTTTTGAAGATAAAATCTATGGCCCCGACCAGAGACTTCTACACACATTATTTGGCAAAAAGCCGATAGGTCGCACTACAAAGACATGCAATTGTCAAGATTTGGCTTAGAAAGCTTCGTCGATGCTTTTTGGAGTTAAGTTTTGCATACTTATTGCCCGGTTGGTGGTCTAGTGCTTGATTTGTTTGCAAGATCGGCAACAATGATCTTTCTTCTGCTGACTATTCAAGGAGTTCACTACCATGGCATTGAGCATGAGGCAATTGTAGATTGAGTCAAATCGCTTAAATTTGTATTGATCTGGACCTTCAACGAGGCAATGTTAGGTTGGATCATTTCTCATAGCTTTGGCTAATAATTCATCCACACGTAGTTGTGTAGTTCTATTTAATTAATAATTCTGAATGTTATTGAGGCACAATTCTAAACCAAGTTAATTCTAACATATTAAACACACTTGCAGGTGTTAATTGCAACATCTTGATTATCAAACCAATTAATACCAATTATTTCATGCACATAGGCTTCTACGGTGTTTCAACCAAAATAGGTATAAGATAGGTATAGAATTCACAATAAACCACCAATATAGAAAGATAAAAATAAAATAGATATAGAAGTCACAAAAAGACTATAAAGACCAGAAGGAAAAAGACCATAGGAAAAATTTCCCCCCAATTGGGCCAAAGTAGCAGTGAGAGATGAGTTTGAGGAAATATGCCTCCTTCAAATTTTTAATGGAGATGCCCCATTGATGCGGCCGGCTGAAGAAGCAAAGACCCCCGTAGAGGTGGCAGGATCTGTGATACAATGGCCCAGAGAATATTTGCAAGCAGAGGTGAGTGCTTTCCACTGTCTTATTTAGATGCTTGTTTCCTAGAATCTGTCAAATCTGTTAGAATGTGGAACTGCTCGAAAGCTTGTCGACTGCTTGTCTCCTTGTTGAGCATATTTCAGCGTCGAGAAACTCTCTGCATTAAGAGATGCTGAGCAAGGGAACATGCAATCAGAGAGACTTGCAGACAACTGCACGTATTCGAAGTTAGGTAGGGCAGGTTTCATTCTTTGTTTGATTGCTTGTTTGGTAGTTTGGCATAGGTAAGCCGCAGTTGAATGCGTGCAGGTCGCTAATCCTTGAGAGGCCTCCACCCCCGGGCCCTTCCTTCAAGAAAATTTGAAGGAAGAGTGGCCCGGGTGGGGTAGAGGTGGGGTAACTTCGAGTGGAGAATCCACTCTTGAGCATAGGTAAGTGTGGCAAACAGATGGTGTTTTGCTATAGTAAAGGGAGGGTGTTGGATGAACAGTCTGGATTCTTCTGTATTTGCCTTTTTGGGGCTTTCTCGATTCGTGAATCGAGATAGGCTTTTTCGGGTCGAGAAGACCTATTCTCGACTCACGAGTCGAGATAACCCGCTAGTCCTCTGTAAGGGTAGAGTTCGAATGCATTCTCGAGTCGCTAATCGCGAAGGCCTCCACCTAAACTAGACCCCTCCCATTTGCAAAATTCGAAGGAGATGGTCTGAAGGAGAGTGGCCCAAACTAGGTAGAGGCACTGACGACTCGAGAGTGGAGAATGCACTCTTGAGCATAGGTAAATGTGGAAAGCAGAGAGTGTTTTGCTATAGCAAAGGAACATGAACAATTTGGATTCCTCTGTATTTGCCTTTCAGGGGCTTTCTCGACTCGGGGGGTCAAGAAGGCCTATTCTCGATTCGCAAGTCGAGATAGCCTCCTAGTCCTCTGTAAGGGCAGAGTTCCAATGCATTCTCCAGTCACTAAATGTAGCGGCCCCCACCCAAGCTAGGCCCCTCCTCTTCACATTATTCGACGGAGATGGTTCGAAGGAGAGTGGCCTAAACCGGGTAGAGGCACCGGCGAATCGAGAGTGCAGGATGCACTCTTGAGTATGCATAAATGTGACAAGCAGAGGTATTCTGCTATAGTAAAGGGAGGGTGTTGGATGAACAATTCTGATTCCTCTGTATTTGCCTTTTGGGGGCTTTCTCGACTCGCGAGTCGAGAAAAACCTCTAGTCCTCTGTAAGAGCAGAATGGGCTGCATCAACTTGGAGGACCTAAAGTCAGAGTGGAGGGGATGACGTATTGTGGGTTAGCTAATCCTGCAATGAATGACGTATTCTGGATTAGCTAGGTCTGAGTTTTCTAAATTTCCTAACATGTTTACAGATTAATTAAATGAACTCGTTATGCTTGCTCTGCAATTTTTTCCTTTCTTTGTCTTTTTGTGGAAGATTCCTAGTCCACACTTTCAGTTCCTTTTGCTTAT
Source organism: Isoetes taiwanensis (assembly GCA_021234155.1). Taxonomy (NCBI): domain Eukaryota; kingdom Viridiplantae; phylum Streptophyta; class Lycopodiopsida; order Isoetales; family Isoetaceae; genus Isoetes; species Isoetes taiwanensis. The sequence continues at coordinate 14,387,988 of JAJEKV010000029.1, read as the reverse complement.
TCACGGCTCTAGGTAAATGAAAGCAATAACCAAGGAACATCTAAACAGAGTTCCTGAACTTGACCCGACTAAAAATAGTAAACCTAAACAGAAAAAAAAATCGAGGTTGGCCCTTTTAGAACGTACTTGTCGAACTTGCTCGAAGAAGAAGCCGGTTCTATGGTTGCTTCGTTCTTTAAACATGAACTTGCAAATCGAGAATAGGGTTTGTCGGATTGGAAATGATATCAGTTGATAGAAAGATTAAAAAAATTGCTTAAGTAATAATACAGAAAAGGACATGGAAATAACAATAATAACAGTATTTTATAGCGCGAAAAACTTACCACTAAACCCTCACTTTCTTTTTAAGGCCGTAATAGCCTTTGGAGGAGACGATTTGAGTGATGATCTCAGTGCTAGATGCATTGCGATCCGTGGACCAAGCGGCCGTCATAAGAAGATTAGAGATTCCTGCGATGGTCGAATCGATCGGCTTACAAGAACAGAGGAAGACGGAAGGAGGAAGGTGGAGAAGAGTGACAAGAGAGTGATCGAAACTCAGCTAAAGCTCTTTATAAGGTACTCTTTGTGGTTGTGGAAATAATGGCAGTTATTTCTGGCTGCCCCCTTGAACTAGGAAATAAAGCAATGTAAATACTGATTGACTATACACCACGTCAGCAAACGCGGGGAGAAGCCGACACGTGGTCGGTCAATGGTTTGATGTTATAATGTTTTATTATTTTAATATTTAGTGTTTAAACGTAATGTAAAATGTAAAATGATAGTACTATGGTTTAATTTCTTTCTACATGTCAAATGTGGTTATGTGGCTTTATGTTAAATGTTTTGGTATTGGTGCATTGTGTGGAATGTTGCATATTAAATGTTTAATGTTTGAAATCTTATTTCATATAGGGAGCATCTCAAAATGAAATCGAGACAAGCTAGGCAATCGTGAAACAGTGTCCTAGGCTCCAATGGAAGAAGATGGATTGCTTATTGGTGCACCCGTGCACTGGGACGGCTTTTGGAGAGGGCATTATAACTGCAGTGGATCCATCTGATAGTGTAAATGATTAGAGGCTTGGGTATGACCATCTGAGTGTTGGCATTGGAAAGCTTCTCATCCAAGTTGATACAATCATTGTCCCAAGGGATGTCCAGTGACTACATTGTGTGCTCTGGGTTGCATGAGTCTCAAGCTCAGCTAAGATGGCCAATTAGACATATTACACACAAAGATGGGAAGAACCTAGAAGTCCCATCTCAAGAAGATACCCTGAGGCCCCTCCCAGGCCATGTGGAAGACTTGGTGATGGATGAGCATCCATTGATTACAAGGAAGAGGCACTGCATGTTTCATAAAAGGCAGCCAAAGGTACCTAAAAGGGCTAGAAGTGAGAGGTGCTTACAAAGGATGGAAAGTATGGCAGCAACCAAAGAAAACCTAGAAGCAGCAGAGGACAAGAGTGTTGCAATCTCGATTGCACAGTTCAATATATTGTGGATGACCTTGTTGAAATGTGGTCTCAATCCATTGGACAACTTCAGAACGACAGGATTAATGTAATCTACTCCTTGTGTGGAAATTCCTGTTGTGATGATGCCACAGGAACATTATTTTATCAATTGAAGGGTCTGAGGTTATGTACGAGAGCATTAAGATGGATTCTTGTGAGCAAGACATCATTTTATAGATACTGGGAGCAGGTTAGAAGAGGGCATAAACTATTCCAGCATGGCAAGGCACCGACTTTGAAACCTAAAGCAAACTCTTTCAGGGCCATTGCAGTCTTCGAAAGCTTTATGAGATATATGTATCAATCTATGCCCCATAAGTCTAAGGTGAACGAGCACGGTGTATGAGTGGTGCAAAGAGTATTGCCACAACATTACATGCAGAAAGAGTGCTTCAAAGACGTTAACTCCATTCCAGAAACTACTGGTGGTCGGCCTCTTTCTCAGCCATCTTTCAGCAGATTATGGAAAACTCATGTTTTAGACGTGTGTGTCTTGCAACAAATGTCATTTTCAAAGTGCAACACCAGCAGCATTCAATTGAAGGATACACTTGCATCAACTGCAATAGAAAAGAAAGGATGGCAATCAGGGAGCAATTTGCTGAGCATAGGGAACTCAAAAGTTGGGAGCCGACTATGCTAAGTTAATGAGTTAAATCTAAGAATATATTGGGCAAATTAAATAGCATAGTAATATAGCTAATAGAATTACGACTTTGAGACTAAGATGCGATCTGGATGAAGGGGTGAGAATTATGACTTATCATGATCTAAATGTTGAGACCTTTGAGAATCAAGGCATATTAGGCTAGAGATGGCCTAATGAAGCTTGTGGAAGTTTTTGGCTATGTTATTGAGGCATGTAAGGACTAAGGGTATGGTCATGGCATGAAGCCCAAGGGGACTAATAAGAATAATATAGAAGCTAAGGAATGAGTATCTCTATAGAATGGAACATTAGTATAGTTAATGGGATTAATAAATAAATTATCCGACTGAGCCATGTTCCTTATGAGAGAATGACAGTAAGGACATTGTAGTCATGTGGCATTGCATTCCTTGTAAGATATTGTGTTCGTTATAGATAGATAGATAGTATTTCTACGTCACGCCACATTAGCAGCATCAATGAGGATAGATAGATAGAAAGCATGGTTATGTGTTACGATTGCATTATGTTAGCATGTTCTTTGATACGAATATAGTAGCTCAGGGATGTGGTCTTGGACGTTAGTCTTGATGGACTAGCATGGTGTCTAAGTCTGGCAAATACTGGCAAGGCAAGGCAATAAAATCAACCTATGGTCTATATTAAGTTATGATGCTAAAAAGGAAAAAGGCCTGCTAAAGAAAAAAAGGCTAAAGTCGCAGGAGAGGTCTATAAATAGAAGCCAAACTTCAGATACAGATATCTTGGCAACTAGAGCCAATTGAGGCGATTTTTACTTTTTCAAAACCATCTTCGAGTCTAGTTTTTGTATTGGTACAACACTTTCTGTAATTCGTTCAAATGAGAGAGATATAGCCGAAAGAGTGATAGGGGGTCAAAGAAGACTGCTAGCTCGTGGAAGAAGCTACTAGTGGAAGCCGATTGTCAGGCCTTGCCATATTTCTGTAGTAGCGCTGGATCTGCCCAGAATTTTCTGGGGGATCGTCTTCTCCACGCGCTCCGCAACCCATGGGAGACCAGACCCTGCATCCGAAATCAGGCAAAGGCCCACAAACTCTCCACAATTCATCATTGCCTGCTTAGAATTGTGTGCATTTTTCTGATTTTATAAACTTTCTGTTCCAAGTTGAGCCCCAAAAGTTGAGATATGGCAGTGGCGAGATTGGCCTCTGTTTGTGCCGTTCCTTCTCTAGCTAGCAAGCTAGCACTTCCCTACGGGGGCTCAAGTTGAGCCCCCCGTAGCTGGCAATTGGGGGCTCAGCGGCCTGCCTGACCTAGGCGGTTGATGCCAAAGAGGGATTTTCTTGCTTGGTTCGTCCATAAATGTCACTGGTGGTTGTTGTATTGTGGGACAGTTAGCAGAAGATACAAATTAAAAGAAGTCAGGCAAGCTGCATGTATTGCACCAAAATTACCTATTTTAGAGGCTTCAGAAGTCGAATTCAAGACTGGGCTGTTACCCTGTATTTTGCAAACAAGATATCAGCGATAAGGCTCACTTTGATGAAAAGACGAAAGCATCTACCCGTTGGAAATCAGAATGTTGCTGGTTTCAACAAGTTTTAACCGCTATGTTTCCAATATAGCCGCGACGTTCAAGAATATCAGGTGTGCTAATGAAACGAATAAACCTGCATTAGTATGACAAGTCGCTTTGTATAGGACTGTTGGCGGTTAAAGCTCTATTAGGTTACACCTTGGCGTAAACCACGAGTACCCTATGATTTCCGCTTTTTTTCCTGTGTTTTTATTTTTTGGTAATTTTTTCGTTTCCTACTCTAAGCGGCGCCGCTCATACTTCAATTTCCTACACTACCAAATTCAAACAAATTCAAACAAAACCATTTAAAGTTCAAAAGTTTTCCATTCAAAAGTTTTAAAACAGTACATTTGATAAAATTTCAAAACCATCACAACAGCTGAATTTGAATCAAGTAGTAAAAGCTGAATCAAGTTTCAAAAAGCTGAATCAAGTTTGAATCAAGTTTCAAAAGCTCATCAGTGTACACTGTCCCCTGTTTAAACCATGGCTCATTTCCAAGATCTTGCAACATCAACTCGACTGCAGCAGGATCCGTGCATCCAACAAGCTCACAGTCTTCTTCAGTTATAAGTGTAAACGAAGGACTGATACTAGCAGAGTAGTTAGAAACTGCATGTCCAGAAAGTAAACTCAAGCTAAGTAGAACACTAATAAACCTTTCAGCAACAAGAGACATCTTGAAACCTGCATGCAGCACAAGGAAAACAAATGTGAGTACAGAAACATGACAAAGAATTACAGTTAACAAAAAATCAGAGGATATTACCTCAAAAATGTATAAGAAGTCGCCTGGAACCCGCAAGTTACCGAGATTAGCCAAAAAACTTCGAGAAAGAATGAGATTTAATGCCAAAACATCACACGGACTCGCTCCAAATGAAGATTCACCTACAAAACACAAAAGAAAGACATTAGCACATAAAAAAAAAAAAAATGCAAGAAAACTAAAGAAATCCATCGAATCCCGCCAAATACGACCTTGGCGGCCTAAATCGGCTTGAAGCGCCGACGAGCGCCCTCCAGGAACCTCCGCAAAAATCCTCTGCTGCTCTGCTACTCTGTATTTCTCAGAAGAATCAAGAACATTCGTAAATGAAAATGCTCCAAACGAAGATTCACCTACAAAACACAAAAGAAACACATTAGCTCATAAAAAATGCAAGAAAACTAAAGAAAACCATCGAATCCAGCATAACACGACCTTGGCGACCTCAATCGGCTTGAAGCGCCGACGAGCGCCCTCCGGGAACCTCCGCAAAAATCCTCTGCTGCTCTGCTACTCTGTTTTTCTCAGAAAAGAACTTTCGTGAATGAAAAGCTGACGTGGAAAAGTTTGCCACGTGTCCGGAAATCATAGGGCACGCGTGGCTTACGTTTTGCAACGTGCCACCAGTCGGTGGTTTCCAGTTGGAAACCACCTCTTGGTGGCACACATGGGGCCTTTCTCGACTCGCGAGTTGAGAAAGCTCCCCCTCCCCCCAACCCCTCCTCGACATTACTAACTGATGGCCTTTACGATTTTAGGGACATCGAACGAAATCAATCAGTATTAGTGTCATAGTCACATGGATCTGGACGCGATTCTGTTGCACAAGATGACATTGCTTCTAAAAGAGATAGTCCACAAGAAGACATTGCTACAAAAACAGCTACAAGCCAGAACAAAAGACTTGAAAGAATCAAGATCCCAGCTCTAGTTGAAGTTGTAGATAGCTACAAGTATCTTGGTGTAGAGTTTTGTAAGAACACACTTTGGGAACAGTGTATTACCAAACGTGTGACTACTGGCTGAAGAGCACTCTATGCAATGCAAACAATTATTTTCGCACAAAGATTCATGATTGGTCACGGAAAGCCCACTTGTTTTGGACTTTGGTAGAACCTGTTTTACTGCATGGCTCTGAAGTATGCAGGCCTGCTATTAGTACTAATGCTTGGGAGAGCCTAGAATGGGTAAAAATCCTTTCTCACTTACAATCTAGGAGTCAAATTTTACAAGACGTGGGTTTTTGGCCTCTTTAATATTCTGCCATGAAGCGCCATCTCCACGATATTAGCAAGGTGCATCACATGGATGATGATAAGTACCCGCTTCTTGCACTTGCCATGGCTGAATCTTCCCAGCGTTTGAAAGGATGTCAAAAAGAGAATTGTAATGCATGGTTTGCTCATTGGTCTGTGCAACCGGAACACTACATGGCGCTTGCTAGTTCTGATCCCAAGCTTTTGCAACAATATCTCAATGGTCGTTTTTCTCAGAAAAGTTGAAACTGGTCATTATCATGTACATATAAATCCCACTTTGCACCAGGACCACAAGCTAGCTTGCTTGCTTCCTTGTCCAGGAAAAAGCTTGTAGCTATTGCATCAATTTGCACAGGGTCCCACAAACTACAGATTGAGGCAGGTAGATGGGAGCAACTGCAATTGCCATGAGAAACGAGATTATGTGCATGTTGCCAGTTACAAGTTATTGAAGTTAAAAGCCATACTTTGCTAAGATGTCCTGCTTTTGAGATGGTCAAGAATTGTTATCTGACTTTCGTCTTCAATTACTGAATCCTCAGTAGTCATCATCACATACTTATATTTTCTTCTTGCTTGTCTAGTATCATCATTACTACAAAGGTTTTTTCCTTGAAAACCTTTCGAGGCAAGGGTTTTTTAATCCCAGTAGTAATGGTTGTACTAGGCCATTGTATGGGTCCCATGGCCTCTTAGTCTTTGTGGACGTTAAAAATATATATATACAAGAAATTTAATGCGTCCTACGGTGCATGTCCAAGTTTTAGCATGTTCTTATGCTGCAAGTTCTTGTCGTGCCCTACATTCTAAAAGAATCTTTTAAGAATACTCTAAATTCATAGATTCTCTAAGATTCTACCAAGGTTCTCTTGGAGGTTTCGTGGAGATTCCTCTAAATTTTATAAGATTCCCTCTAGATTCCATTAGATTTCCGTAGATTCTCCAAGATACCCTAGATCCCCTTAGATCCCTTTAGACTTTATGAGATTTCCCTAGGTTCCCTTACATTATATGAGATTCAAAGAGATTCTATAAAGATTCCCCTAGATACTCTAAGATTTCATCAACATTTTTTTAGATTCCCTTAGATTTTATGAAGATTCCCTTAGATCCCCCAGATTTTAAGAGATTTCCTTAGGCTTGTAAATATTTTCCTAGATTCTCTTACATTTTATAAGATTTTCTTAGATTCTATTAGATTCTTCTGGATTCCTTTACAGTCTAGAACTTTTTAGAACATTCTAAGACTTTCTGGAACATTCTAAGACTTTCAATATATTCTAGAACTTTCTGGAAGTATTTCCCTAGATTTTCTTACATTCCCGTAGATTCCCCTACATTCTAGAACATTCTAAAACTTATTAGAACAATTTGGAACTTTCTGGAAGAATTTTCTTAGATTCCCCTAGATTCTCTTATGTTCTAGAACTTTCTAGAAGATTCTAGAACTTTCTAGAGCCTTCCAGAACATTCTAGAACTTTCTTGAACTAGCTAGAATGTTATAGTCTATTTTATCTTAATGGGAATATTACCCTTAAGTATATTTGAAACATAAATTATTTATGTAATTAATGCTTGGTCTGGTGGTTAATGGAGGGATGGGGGGTCAATGGCCAGGTTTCGAATTCCCCACACAATATAAAATTTTTAAAAGCCTTTTCCTGAGGGATGAGCATTCAACTTGGGCCGTAGGATCTTGGACCTGATCAAGGATCGAGATCTCACCACGTGACAATAATTAAAGCAACATGAGCCATAGGATCTATTACATATAATTCCCAAAGTCATGTGCACCGTAGGATATGTGCCAAGCCACATGAGCCGTAAGATCTCGGATCAACGATCAGGATCGGATCAACCTAGACCGTAGGATCGATTACATATAATTCCCAAAGCCATGTGCACCGTAGGATGTGCCCCAAAGCAACGTGAGCCGTAGGATCTCGAACCGACGACCAGGATCAGATCAACCTGGACCGTAGGATTGCTTACATATAATCTGAAACAAACTCCCAAGCCATCTGGGCCGTAGGATACGTCCCAAAGCCACGTGAGCCGTAGGATCAGGAGGACAAACATAAGAACATATATGTGTGTTATGATATATACACATACAGATATGGGAATTTGATACTATTTAGAATAAAAACACCACAAAACACCAATCAATAACTTTTTTTGCTTGGGGCTGAGAATAGATGATCTTATTTTGTATTTTTGACGGCTTCTGTGAGGTGTTGAGATCAGGTACATGACCATCTTGGTGCACTGCAGCCATGACTCCATTGACGTAAAAAACTACAAGTTTTGTGGGCCCCTCTGGATCTCAGTTCGAGTTTGGTTCTGACCAGATTTCTTGATCGGGATATCATAGTGCAAAGTTGGAACAGTATGCTGAGAAGATTGAACTACCAAGAGCTTAGTCTTTTGGAGATTAACACGCAGGCTTGTATTCTCACAAAAATTGTATAGAACATGTAAATGTTGTTGCATACTAGCAGTGGTATGTGCCATAAGTGAAACATCATCAGCATACATAAGTTGCTAAATGTGGGCCTCCGCCACCATGGTGATCAAGCCATTTTTCTAATTGATCAATATACAAGCCAAAGAGTGTAGGAGAGAGGGCAATCCTGACGTACTCCAATATTGCTAGTGATTTGGGTACCCGATGCTAAAAACTTAGCAAAGACCATTTCATAGAGCCGATAAACTGCATTTTGAAGGTCTTGTGGAACCCCAAATGCTTGCAAGCACTGTTAAAGAAGCTAGCGAGCTACTATAGCAAAGGTAGAAGTAAAATCCACAAAGCAAATATAGAGGTCTTGTTTCAAGCTTCGTCTATATTCAATAAGCATGTGCAATGTAAAAATATGGTCTATCGTAGAATGGCCTGGACGAAAGCCTGTCTGTCCTACAGCACGCACACCAGTATGTTCTGCCCATGATGTCAAATGCTTCTCAGTATGAGCTTGGAAAATATAGAACTGACCATGATCATGCGATAATTTGAAGGGTCATCCTTATCACATGTTTTGTGAATTGGTATGACCTTACTGATAGCCCAAGTTTCTGGCAATCCTTCTTGCAAAGCTTGATTTAAAAGAGCAGTGATGATTGGAACCAATAGCGGACCCCCTCCCGCCCCCGTTTAACCAATTCTGCTTGCAAACCTTGAAGATCAGGAGACTTGCCATTGGATAGATGTCGCAGACCTCCTTTGACTTCCTCCTCTGTGAATTGAAGAATATTATCTACCAAAGGAGGCACAAAATTAAGAATCCCAAGATGATCATATAATTGGACCAATCGCTCATCCCATTGCTGCATAGAAATATGTTCAAGGGTAGGATGTGGCCGATATAATATTTTGTGCCAGAAGGTCCGAGGCTCGCGTAGCAGCATTTCAAACATTTGCTTGTGATGCTCAGCAAGAAAGTGTGCCTTCTTGCGTTTCAATACAGACTTATAATTCTTTATGGCATCATGACATATATCTGGCTCAATGATCATTCGCAAGTATTTTTTTAGCTGCTTGCATTCTGCATCGAACTATGCATTGCGTCAGCAAATGTAGCATTACATTCTTGAAGTGTTGGGTAATCTAAAATACCTTCAAGAGCAGGAGGTAACGTCTGTACATATTCAAAAGATCTAGAATAGATCAAGCAGATGTGAGAAGCAGGAGCATGGACAACAATGGGTTGAAGAGGTGTAAGCTGCCACTTTAATGACAAATAAAGTGGATAGTGGTCAGAATTTATTTTCTTATTATCTCTATGACTTGTGCCAACTCGAAAATCTGAAATGAGATCCAAGGCTTGCACTTGGGAAATGACATAATCAAGAGCAATAGTACCACCTCCTTGCCTATCATGTCTGCATGTAACACCTTTAGAGTGTGGCCATTGCCCTAAGCCATTGCAAATTACTATCCCGAAGACTTGACACAATTGAACAAGTTCCCTTCCAAATGTTAAGACAGGTTTGTTAGCATCAAGCAATGAATGTGGCAAAATTGTATTATTAGCAGACATCTATAAAGGGTCATGGGCATCCTCAAGTATAGGTTGAGCAGCTTGCATTGCAGCAGTATGAGCATTGAAGTCACCAAGAAAAATAGCATGCCTTTACTGTTTGATTTCAGCAATGTCATCATAAATATCACCATAAGGATCACTACATTCTACATCATATTCATCATAGAAAGGTGATTATGTAGGTGGAAAGTAACAAGTAGCAACAAAAATGGCACGACCATTGTTGCAATGGAGTTTGATCCACATGTAGTGGTTATATCTATCAGCTTTATGAAGCGTGATATATGGAGCAAGGGCATCCTTGAAATAGCAAGCAACCCCCGTCACGGCCTTGTTTCCCATGACATTAATGAAAAGTATCGATAGCCTTTTGACAGAATGCTTTCATGTTTCCATGAGCAGAAGGATATCCATATCTTTTGCAATGGATTCGGGCCATCACCTTTACGCTAGGGAAAACCTCGATAATTTCAAGACATCAAACGAAGGCACATTTCCTAGGAAGATACATTTAAAGTATGAGCCATGTGAACTGAAGAGGCTTGTGCCATAGAGGCGGCAACAACAATAACAGCAGCAACAACATCAGTAGCAATAGCAGCAGGTATACTAATAGCAACATCGGGAGAGGAGAAGCCTTGACCTTGAGAAGATGTGGTGGGTGCCGAGGATGGAACAGCAGAATGCGCATTTGCAGCTTTAGCATATGCAGCATTTGCAGCAGCAGCAGTATGAGTGGTCGTAGCATGATGAAATGTATCAGCAAAGGTTGCATGTGATGGTGTAAAGAGATCAATGCAGCCTTGCACCATTCTTTTGAATACCTTGGACCTTTTGTAAATCATGGCGTCTTGCTAATTGCTGTAACTTAGTAAGATCAAAATCCAAATATAGAGATGTCCCTTTCAATTGCTTTGCCTGCTTTAAGATATCCATTTTAGTACTCAAATTTCACACTGTAAATTTCATTATGCGCGGGCGGCGAGGTTGCAATGCTCCTACCCTGTGTGTAACAGTGACAACAACTAGTGTTGTAAGGTCCAATTTAGCCAACACCGCTGTACCTTCTGTTGCAAGTCCTCTGACTCTTCTTCTTGCATGTCACAATCACCAAATTATACTGACGGTTGTGCCTGACAATGCATTATCGATGCCTCTAAGCAGATGCAGATGCAATATCTGTTACATGGGAGTGTCGAAATTGTGAGGAGGATGAACTAGGAATAAATCTCACATTAGGATCATTATGCTTTAGAGAAGAAGTTGGAAGGTGCCTTCGTTGCATGAGAATAAGAATGTTCCAAAGCAGCAATTCGACCAGATGTTTTCTTAGCAAGCTCAGTCACTTGGTAGGTCATGCTTTCTTCCAATGCTCTCATGTGAGTGTTACAACTGGTAGATACATCAGAGACATGGCAGAGTAAATCTTGCCTCTGCTTACCTATATCAACCATTAGGTGCTCCACAGTTATATGACAAGTATCAAACTCCAACTTTGTGCTCTCAATTGCTTCCCAAAGCTTTGCATGCTCAAAATTAATTTTTCCAGTGAGCATTTCAGGGTCATTATGACACTTCGCAAATTCAGGCCTCAATGCATGTCTGAATTGTGTCATCTCCTGTTGCTGCATTTGCAAAGTAGCAATAAGAATGTCAGACTTATTCTCTAAGTCTTTTTGAAGCAAATTGACATAGAGAGAAAGACGGACTGGACGAGGGACATTTGGTAAATCTTTAGGAGTTAATGGCTCAGCAATCCGCTCCCCTTCATCAGTCTGAGTTGAACCTCCAATGCATGTTGGAGGTGTTTCTGGGCAATTTGCGTTTTAGTACTTGTAGCATATGCAATCCGCTCCTCATCAGCACCATGTGTTGAACCTCCAATGCATGTTGGATATTTTCCTAAGCTATCTGTACTGCCAGCACCGGTGGAAGTTTGTATCGGGCAACACTTGTCTTGTTTGGAGTAAAGATGCAATGCACTACACAATGTTTGTTGTTTTGAATGAGTGGCTTTATTGAAATGTCGAGTGACCTCACCCTTGTAGATGTTATCTTTGTTCGTGGATCTTAAAGACTTGAAGGGGGCTCTAGCTGCTTTGATTGAGGTGCTGATGTGCGAGCAAAGGGGTTAACATGCGCCACAGAACCTCTTGTTGCTGCAAAGGAATGGAAGGAGCCATCACCTCCAGAGGGCCGAAATGGAGCAGAGTTACGGCAGGAATCAGCAACCAAACCCCTCCACGATACGCACATCGTTGAAAAGATCAAATTATGAACTGCTATCTGAATTTGTTAGTATTTGTAGTATCTAGAATGAAAACATTACAAAATACATGATGATGGAGTTAATGAAGATGTTACATTACCCCCACTTGCTCGTCAACGACCAGGGCATCCAAAGAAGAGAGCATCCACTTAGGATGGTGGCTTAGAGGCCATTTCGATATAAAAACTGCCAAGGTTGGTCATAACCATTGTAGTTGTCGTGCACCACCAGCATAAGACATCATGTGGAATATTTTTCAAAGAATTTACTTCTAATTCCGGTTAATCAATTATCTTACAAGAAATTTATCGCGACGGCCTTGAAACAATGCCAATTCTAGACATGTGAAAGTTAAAATAATTGCATTGATCATGCCTATGCTTGGGAAATTTCAAATTTGAGCCTCCATATGTGGTAGGATGATCAAAGACAAAAATATGAAACATTATTTTCCACCTTTGAAATTGTCCCAAACTCTAAATCCATAACTCATAATCCCAATCAGTTTTTATGCATTCTCATATAACCATGGTGCAAGTTATAGTATGCCCTAGCATAGTGAGAAATTGTGTAATGTGTTGACCTGGGGCATACTTGTGAATTGGATGCCAACTCCGGTGGTCTTAATGCATTAATCTAAGAAGCTGTAATTGGTAGCTTGCCCTTGTAAGGATGCTCGGATGTCCCAGGTGCCCTATAGCATATGGGTTAAATTTGGAGAGCAAGCCAAGGATTTAAGAACCTATGCCCCTAAACCAAGGATCTAGCCTTCAGCCTTATCACAGGAGGAAGTGGGAAGAGCAAATATTTGCTCCTTCAATTTAGGTGGAATCCAATCCACACCAAGCTTACCATTCTCCAAATAAATGCCGAATGTCACTCTTGTGAAAATCATGCCATATTCTACATCATTGACAGGTGGAATAATATGAAAGACACGTGGATAAACACCTGAAAAGGAAACTAATGATAAAAGGGGATGGATTGTGCTGTGTGAGCAGACGGGACAGTGGATGTCGAAGACAGCTGAGGTGAATATTGCATCAGGGGAAATGATCAAAGAGCAGGGAGATGATTCATCGAAGTAAGCAGGCATAGAAAGTGGGGTTGCTGCCAAAACCTGCAAGTATCATTGAATCATGCACTCGAACAAAATAAAGAAAAGGGATTTCAGTTTGTGAACACAGTTGGTATTGCCAAGGCATGGATCTGTCTGCCATGAGCCGAATTTGCTTAGGACGGGCTATAAGAGTCCTCTAGATTAGATTTCAATCTGTCGCAGGTATTGGAGCTAGTGTAAGAAGCAGCTATAGGGTGTCGGGTTGTATCATAGGTTGCTATTTTTGCTTGCTCTGGCTCTTCTAGCCGGAAGGTATTTGATGCAGTAAATCGCCAGTGCGTCGCCAGCCGGGAAAGCGAACCAGTGCATCGCCAAGCCGGCAATTGCAGCCATATCTGCCTGAAGGATCAATCTCGAAATGCTTCAATTTTAAGCTTAGATTTGCACGAAAATGGCAGTTTCGTTTTGATCCAAGCTAGATCCAACTAAATCTTTGCGAACCTTGCAAAATCACTCCCAAGAAGAGAAACCGTGAAGGAAACAGGAGCCTGTAAATTTTCTGCAATAAATCAGTTTATCGGCTTCATTTAATACCTAAAATCCGTACCCTTTTGTGGCAGATCTTGCACCGTAGTCTCAGGGTAAATGTCCGAGTCCACAGGTTCAAGCCTCAGGTAGTGGAAACATGCCCTTTATGTGGGAGGCGACGTGAGACCATTGAGCACTGCTTTGTCCTATGCACAGAGGTAGGGGCAGCTTGGTCCTGGGTGAGAGCCCTCTTTGGGACTTCACTGTGCAGTCAGAAGATTCTCTTGGGAGTCCTTCCTAGCAGGTGGGCAGTGGGCAAGCGGCAGGCGTTTCATTTATGCAGAGCTTGGCTTTTGTGGCTGATTTGGAAAAGACGGAGAGCGGAGGTCTTTCAGAATGCAGTGCTTAGCCCTTTTCGGTTGGTTCCGATCTTGAGGCATAAGTTGTGGCAGGCTTACCAAGTCTCAAGCTTGTCTGGCACAGTTAAACGGGAAATTTAGTCGACCTTCCTACAGATTGTGGATCATGATGGGCGCTTCATTTCTTAGCACCACATTTATCATTGTACTTGATCGTATTCTAGTGGTTTAATATATTCTTATATTCTTCAAAAAAAAAAAAAAATTTAAAGGTCGACGTCACAAAATCCTCTGTAATAAATGAGATGTCGACATCACGAAATCCTCCCTAATAAATAAACATGTATACGTGTCTTGTCCAAGTAATTTTGAAGAGAGAGAATGTAAATGATCGGCAATAAATGAGTTTCTTAATGCCCGCCATAAATGCCCTGCAATGAATGAGTCTACACACGTGTCATGTTGTGGTAATTTTGAAGGAAGAAAATAGGTGAGAACAGAAATAAGACACATCTTTATATAGGAAGGAAAAGAGCATCTTGTGTCTAAGATATTTATTGATGTGTATTTTTATGAAACGGGAGCACTTTAGAGATTCTAATGTACTTGAGGTATTTAGTTTCATAAAAACTTGAGGGGCATTTAAGTAAATACGCTATAATATAATAGTATTTTGTTGACCAGGGGCATTGAGAAAAATAATTGAAATACGAGGGTTATTTTGATAAAATACACAAAATAGAGAGGCATTTAAGTAATTTTCCCTAAGAAAAAGCACAAGAGGGATTAATGAAGGAAAACAAGTGCAACTTTGTCTTGACAGGAAAGGCAAGACAATTTTATGAAGTGAGTGCCATCTATGCAATTTTTTGTATTGTTATTAACAGATAGATAGGAATTGTTATCAGATTGGCTATTTGGTCCCCCGACTCATTCAAAGAAACTCTTTTTTTTGTCTGCACAGGCTTAAATTCAACACGGCAGATGCATATATCCTTACTTTGAAAATACGAGTCTATGGTTGACCCTAATTCATATTTCCTGTTTTGCTCACCAACAAATCTTCTCTATAGCAGAAGGCTTGTCGGTCCTGTTATTACATTTTGAAGTAATTTTTTGAGAAATTTTTTGCCCCTCGAACTTAAGTCTTAATTCTTGACCACAACTGGCTTCTGCTCTAAACCTTACAACACAGATTTTCCCAGTTAAAACTTTTAAACCAATACCTGCGCCAGTAACCAACTCATTTCACATAGAGTCCACTAGTTCAAATCTGTCTGCTATATCATAAACAGCTAGCTGTTTCCACAATGATCCGAACAAATTTTCCCCACCAATAGAAAATGTCAGTGCCCAAGATAACAGCAATGCAGAATACACCAGAAAACCAACGGCTGACCAGACGACATCTGCAAGACAATTTGAGGCATCCCCAGATTTTCAAATTTTAATGGAGAAGCATATTGCCAAAATGCAAGATTTCTACGCCACAGAACCAACAGCTGAGAACACAAGATGGAAAGCATCCAGATACAGTATATTTCCAAGCTAAAAAGGTTCCTACACTAGAAAACCAATCGGCAATTGCAAGACAAGTTCAAGCATCCAGATACAGTATATTTCCAAGCTGAAGAGTTTCTACACTAGAAAACCAATGGGCAATTGCAAGACAAGTTAAATCATCCCCTAGATTTGATTGAGAAATATATTGCCAAGCTAGGTCATTACCCTTAGGTTATTATAGACGTTTGATAACAAATGAACATGTATGTGCTCAGGCTGAGGGGGAATTTCAACATCTTAAAGAACCATAGATCAGATGCTTCTCCCAAAAAAGCCTGAATCATAGTCTCATTTCTTAGTCTAAGAGCGATATAAAATTCTGAGGTCCCTAGTTCATAAGCTTGATGCAATATAACCATTTCAGGTTCTAGAGTTTAATTTCTTCTAATAAATAGTTCACAAGCGAAACCACAAAAGACGTTACCTTCTAGATCAAATTAAACAGTTGATTCTCTTTCAGGACTCTGTGCCGCAGACCTAAGATTATGTTTAATAAGATAAGACGGGACAAGGAAGGAGAACTTACATGGGCGTAGGTGGGAATCGGAGTGTCGATTTCTCAAAACGGGCCAGAAGTAAAAACAATTGACGAACCAGATCCAGGGAAGAAAGAAAAACCCCGCATAAAAAAGAAGGCGCGCCTGCTTACAAGCAGCATCTGCTTGAACACCCAATGGCCCGTCTATAGTACACCATTCACCTTCATATCCTGCTGCTCTGCCGCCTTCTACCTCCGGCTGCAGCGGGACTTGCACTTCTGCTCTATCTCCCATGCTTATAACACTACACAATAACACAGACAGGCACTTTCCGCTTTTGTTTTTTTTCCTTCTTGGGGGGATATACTAGCGTATGCTTGAATATTCTTTGTTACTTTGTATGGGGGCATGTCACTGGGACCACATTCCGGTGTGGACCGGTGGCAGCCGGAAGCGGGTCACCGGTCCCACCGAAATGTGAGACCAGATGGCATGCCGCCACAACATGGAAATTGGGAGCATTTTTGTGTGTGTTTTCCACACGGAGGTCCAGTGATGGTTCTCAACGGCGCTTGATGGCTATGGTGCCAAATCGCTATGCTGTTGTGCATCCCCTAGCGTTGGGCAGCTATGGCGCTAGTGCTATTATTCTTCAGTGTTTTTTTTAATGAAGATTGTCTGGTGTAACCTTCATTGTTTCATGAGTATCGGCATCCAGATCATCTACTCTTGAAGAAAAGCAAGTTACGGTGATGTAAAATCCTTTCAGAGTAATTTTTCCTTCTTTTAATGTATTTATGGCATGCAAGTTGGAATCTCATGATATGGCTTCGACAGAGAGCACCTTAATGACAAAGTAAAGAATCTTGTTTATCTTCCTTAGGAACGGTTCTGAGCGCGTCTTCTAGGATCCTAGAGTTATCAAAACTCTAGGATCACCCATTTCTTAATTATTTCTCTCTTGAAATAGTCCCACCTTTGAGTTAATGCCATCCAAGAAGTTGGCCGGACTTATTAGATTGCTTCCCTTCATTTTGGTCGGATTATTCCTTATGTTGTGGAGGTACTCGTCGTATAGATGGTCGACGGTTATCCTATTATTGAATCCTACTTAGCGAGGTAATCAAGCTCACGAAGAGGTTCCAATATGTTGGATATCTATCAGCAATGTATATAGTTTTAGTACTCCATACGTGTTTCTTCCCAATCCTTGAAGTTTTGCTCAATTCTTGGGTGCATCCTTTCTAAAAGAAATGACAAAAATCTACTCGAAATTTCATCCCAATCCCATCATGGATGTTATCACCCATAATTCTAAGAGATTCAACTATCTAATAGGTCCTCTCACTTGCTTAAAGCTGGTGTAGTCGTTAATCGTTGGAGTAGCAAGGCGATGATCCACAATTTGTTGAAAAATTTGGTCTCCTTGGAGTTGTTGTATAATCATTCATGTGCCCTGCTTCCTTTTGTCGAACATATTCTGACTCTGCTCGTCCTTAATGTTGATGTTGACTACCTTCATTAAGGTTATTCATATTAGTGGACTTCGTAATGTAGTGGATAACATAAGGTCTCAGTGTCGCATCCCCAAAGGCTTGAAGGTAATGTTCTCCACCGTGTAGAATATTTCATGTCGATTCATCTGCCTCGGAGGTTACAAGATTTGAGGATGATTCTTCTAACTCCTGAATTGATACTGTTGTGTTGACCTTGTCAATTCGATTCTTCGTCTTGGCAGTCACATGCTGCTGTTATAACTTATAAGGCTGATGACAATGTTGAGTGCTTTACCTCTTTTAATTGTGCAACTTCTCATGAGAAAAGTCTATTTGCATCCATGTGCAGGGACTATAATCTTGACTGATCAGTTAGTAATGCTAATATTTAGTCCCCCATGGTGCCTCTTCTTGATGGTGTTTGACCTCCAATCTCTAAGGTGGAAGATCGTCATGAACTTTGCAGATATGCTAAAGCATGCTAAATAGCAATTGTAGCCTTCCAAAGACGTAATTCCATAAAGTCGCCCTATGGAACTACTCCAAATTGCATCTTCCTGGTCCGATGAGGCAAGAATGAGACAAGTCCCTTCCAAGAGCACACAATAAGATTCTGGGTGAGCTAAAGGACTAGGATCACCTATCCATACTCGACTTAACCCTCCAAAGAAAGAGTCAGGCTACACCTGCGATCCGGGGGGTGTCAGGCTTATACCCGTCCGACATACAGTCATTGACTATAAGCCTAGCTCACTAAAGAGGATCCCAATAGCCATGCTCAGCAAGGTCCCAACCTCCAAAATCTCATTGTCCTCATTATCTGGTGCTCAGTCATCACATAGCATCCACAAATAGGCGGGATCTTATGCACAGGCTGCAATTATTGGGATTTATGGGGATTTGAGCTAGAAACATCTACAATCCTACTAACTTTTAGGTCTCTACAAGAACCACCCCCGCCCCCTCTGCCTTCCCCTTCCCTTTTCCATAAGCACAAGAGGTGCAGCATAGAACTTCCATACACCCATTCATAGCCTCAAACCAAGAATCAACATAAGATTTAACATCCTTCTACCCAAACAAGGGTTAGTTCCTATCTAGGAATTTAAGCTATCTAATCTACTTACTGGTTTTTTACTAGAACCATTGTCTCAAAACGATCTCCATCTTCTTGGTGAGCATGGCGATGGCTCCTCCTCCAAGCTTTCTCGAATAGTTTGGGGCAAATTGTGGATGAGTTCCCGATTTGTATTAACTCCATGTAACAGTCTGCTTTTGTCCAATCAATCTGAGCCAAATGGAGTCTGCTAATGTAGGGTTAATTAATATTTATAAAAAAAAAAAACTAACATAGTTAATGTTCAATTATTAATTAATTTAACATGGTTAGCTTTTAATTAGTACTTAAATTGATATAGCCAACCTTGGGTTATTTAATATTAACATGAATAATTAGTACAAGAATTTGTCGTGGTGGCCTTCGCCACCACGGGTTGGTGGTTTTTAGTAAGTGCCTATGTACACATGAGTTTAAAGTAACTATCTTTATAAATGATACCATTTGCATCTACGCTAATAATTGTGGCACTATCCAACCATCTAGTGCATGTAGTAGTGTCTGATAACACCATCATAACACACTGCTTACATCTATATCAATTAATGATGCAATAGAATAGAATAGAATGATAGTGTGCTAAATTCTCTCCAGAAGGAAAAATACTTGTGAGTGCAAGCTTGATGCAAATGCAAAGCTTAAAATGTATGTGTTGCTGGAGGATGGATCTGCAAATAACAATAACAATGCCAGATTGGGACATGCCAAGATATTCAAAAATATCCCTTTCTCCTTTTCTTAAAGCAACCTTCAAATTTCTTGCTATGGTATCCATATAGCATTTACTTGCACCTTCTGTAATTTTGGCTTGGGATTTATTAGTGGTCAACTTGGACTAATGATAGTCAACTAGCGTTCAATCTTCAATGTTATTATTAACTTATCTAACTTGCTAACAATTACAATGCCAGATTGGAATTTTAGTATCGGCGAGCATTCGTGCATCACATTGTTGCATACATGCATTGAATGTGTTTCTAGCCTCTAGATCATGTGGAAAAAATATATTGCTTTTCTTGCCTTAGTTAACTGCGTAAAAAAGTAGATAAAGTGGAATTTACCCACTTAAAGAATAAAAAAATGCAGAATTTCAACAAACTTAGTCGTGTTTTGATTAATGCAAAGAAATTCAGATGCCTGCTCTGTAATATGTGCATGCTACGGAGAGATCTAAGGTATGTGCCCGTTACTACTGAGACATCTACGGTGTGTGTAGTGAGGATACTTGAGCTGCGCAATATGTGTCTGCTACTAAGAGATCTAGTCGGGATAGTTGGGCATTACATGGTAAATAAACCAGCAACATGATGGATAAATTTTGTAAAACAATGCGTAAACCATAGGTACAACTTGCAGTAAGATGCATACATTTCAATCATTACCCTCGTCATTGTAAGTCAAGGTGACTTGATATAAGCTTCATAATAAGAGCCATTTGATGATGCCTCCTACAAAAGGCCGATTTTACTTGTCTACAAAAAACGCACCTAGTTAGAAGGCCTGCTGCAAAATCTAATCTAATCTGCAAGAAATTTGATAGTACTAAAAATGGCAGGACCCAAGAATTGGGATAATTTGAAAGGAAAAAAACCAATTATTGAACTCTAAGTAGAGCTCTTTCAAAGCAAAACACAAGTTATAATCATTCAAAAGCGAACTCCATAATATGAAGTAATGCCATTAAGCAAAACCAAGCTGGAAAATTCCAACATGTCACTCGAACTATAGCTCCAATATATCCAATGCCTCACAATAGAAAAACCTGTGAAAAAGGAATGAAGCTTTTGAGTAAGCTTGAAATACTACCACAAAATGATGGAAAAATTAATCTGAAGGAACATAATAACATAGACTAATGGACCAAATGAAGAACCAAATGAACAAATTACTTTTTATAACCTTAAATCACATAAGCAGAAAGCTGCATGAACAAAAAATGTAAAAAAGTTCCACATTTTATAAATCCATGGCATAGAATGCAAACATATTCCAGTGGGAGGATAATGCTCATACTAATCTTAACACATCCTGGAATAAAATAGAACCGTTAACATGATCATTACATTCAGATGATCAGCTTCTATTTCTTCTGTAATATCTGGTTGTATTTGCTTGATTAACTTAAATATTCAATAAAAGTGGAATTAAACCGTGATCTGCTCTTAATTCCTAAACCAAATTAGGGTTTTTTGTTCTTGTTATAAACATGCCAAGCTGTGCCTCTTTCCATGTAAAGTCACGAACTCCTTAACCTCTGATGCAGAAACACTACAAGGCACAAGGGTCTTTTGTCACGGGCAAATTTGTCACGCTAATAAAGTTTGTCACGTATTTTAATTTTGCCATTCGTGACAAAGGCAAGTCTTTTTTTGCAACTCGTGACAAAAATTCAAACTCCAAAACCGTGACAAAAGACTAAAATTTGACACGCGTGACAAATATTTGTCATGCGTGACAAAGCTTAATAGCCTTTGTCACACGTGACAAAATTTTGTCACGCGTGGCAAATATTTGTCACGCGTGACAAAACCTTAATAGCATTCGTCATGCGTGACAAAATCTTGTCACGCGTGACAAATAATATAGCCGTTTATTTCAATTTTAAATCTATTCATTTCAGCTCCCTTCTTATGCTCCTCTTCTCCTAGTTGCTATGTTGGGCGCTTGGTATGGATCCCAACCTTTTTAACAGTTTGCCTGCTAATACTAGGAGAAGGAGGATAAAAGAGTTGATAGATGCAGGTTTGCTCCCAGCCAGTGCACCCGAGACACGTCGAGGACACCATGCTGGTGAGTTTGAACCTTGTTGGTGTCAGTCATGTGTGGGGCAGCACAACCAGTTGGCTACGGTGATTGAGTGACATTTGCAGTCAAATGGTACTTATTGGGGCGCTCCTGAAAGCTTTTGTAGGCGTTTTGGCGTGTCCTACAACCCAACACCACTAGATGGACAGGTTAGTAAATAATTTGATTTGTTATAGGTTTATTTTATTATCTAGCATGTTGGGGTAAATAGCTTATTTTAGTTGATACATAGTCTTTTATTTAAAAAGCATTCTATGGTTAAACAGAACTCAACACAACAAGCCATAATCAATTTTTCGAGGGGAGTTTGGAGACATGTTGGAGATGATGATGAAATAGATTCTGCACAAAGTGCATCCAACTATAGGACCCATGGACCACGCCACATAAATGTACATAGTGGAAGTAGTTACCAAGTTGTGGGGTGTGGCATACCTGATTTACCAACGTCGCATCACATTGAGAGATTATTAAAACCGTAGATCGACGAAGATTAGGTCTATTTAGTGGTCCATTGCCCAATTTAGGTGACATATTCATTTATTGGGGTCGTCTGTATGTAATAAAGCAGTCTACGCTTCCTGGATCTGGAAGGGGTGCTGCCACCTTGTGGCAGCATGTAAGAGCAACTTCACAAGAAAGTACAAGAAGATCAAGATACATGTACAAGACATTTCTATTTGGAGCTCATTGTTTAGGTATGAAGATAAATCTTAAGACCAAGCTGAAGGCCAATGGAGAACATTCAAAGGAGCATTCAAGTTAACAAAAGGAAGCAAGACTTGAGTCAAAGGAAGTCAAAGAGAGAAGACCCCTAGTCAAAGATTGGAAGACCCCCCAAAGAGTATGTTATCTTGTCACCCTTTGAGATTTTTGCACTATCTTAGAGTTCTTGGCTCAAGAAGGCGTTGCTCACACCCATACTCACACCTCATACCCCTCCTTCATCCCATTCATCATGTTTCCATAGCTCAAAGTTTATTTCCCTAGGGCAAATCTCACACACCACATATTTCATACTCATGCACCATGTACATCACACACACACTTCATAATCCATTACCATGCACATGACAAGTTTGAAAAAATATCACTCTCTCTCTAAAAAGAAAAGAAAGAGGAGAGAAGGTCCACAAATCCATCACATCATAAGTTCAAGACCAAAGTATTGGTCAAAGATCAAGTCTCAAAAAGCCCAAGTTGACTACCCCAAAAAAGGGCTAGGTCAAGGTCGAAAAATCACCATTTAGTGCCACCTCATCATCAAAGTCATGCACATCTCATCCACATCATCACCAAGTCACCCAACACGTGTCATTCACACTTTGATACACTTCATCAAGATTTTACCTAGGGAAATTTTCTTTGACACCTTGCCTTCCACTTCACCATGCCACATCATCACCATTTGCCAAGTCACCACCCATATGCCACATGACCTTGTACACCATGTAAAAAGGGCCAAAAAATGAAGTTGCTTATTTTCAAAATTTGTTTTTTCCACCTATGAGCAGGAGATGCAGGAGCTTGTTTTGGGGGCTGTTAAGCCATCTATTCTGCCTCACCAGCGTGAGAGCTTGGAGCAGGAGCTCTCCAGAGAGGATTTAACAGCGGCATGTATGTGCATGGCCAAGGATAAATGTCCTGGGCTGGATGGCATCCCTGTGGAGTTCTTTCAGACTTATTGGAAGTGGGCTGGTGAGTCGGTGTACCAGGTGTATCTTGAGTTGCTGCAGTCTTCTCAAATGGATAGGATCTTGAATACCGCATGCATTTCCTTGATTCCTAAGGTTAAGCAGCCTTCTACAATTAATGATTGGAGGCCTATCTCCTTGTTGTCCTCTGTGTATAAGATTATTGCGAAAGCCCTAGCAGAGAAGTTGAAGCCGGTGCTGACTTCTTCCATTAGTAAGGTGCAGTCTGGGTTTGTCCCTGGGAGGAACATTTTGACTAATGTTGCCGCAGCTTATGAGGGCCTTTATTGGGCCAGAAGAACAGGTCAAGGCATTGCCTATCTTAAGCTTGACTTTGCCAAAGCTTACGATAGTGTCCGTTGGGAGTTCTTGTCTGCCATGATGTTGGCGTTGGGCTGTGGTCCACGCTTTTGAGAGCGATCATGGTTGAAGCGCGCATAGGTCAGCCGCGGCTCTGGTGGTGTGCGGTGGTGAACCCTCCGCCTTTTTCTCCTTAGGCAGAGGGGTGCGTCAGGGGTGCCCTTTGGCGTCGTTTTTGTTTACGATTGTGGCGGAGGCACTGTCTCAGTTGTTTTTGGCTGCAGTGGAGGAGGGAGTGGTGGATGGGCTTCGGATGCAGGATGGTAGCCAGCAGATTATTAACCAGTTTGCCGATGACACTTTCCTCTTCTTGGTGGCAGAAGAGAGGAATTTGCGGAATGTGAAGGGTTTGTTGGATACTTTCTCCTTGGCCTCAGGCATTCTTCTGAATTGGGGTAAGTGCTCCGCACAATGGGCCCAGCTGACTCCGCCTCCCCCTTGTTTGGCTCTATTCCCTTGGAAGGTGCTTCCAGATAATGTGTGTACTAAGCTGTTGGGTATTCCCTTTGGAGGGGATGTTTCCATGGGGAGGGTGTGGAATGAGATTTTGCAGGGGTTGCAGAAACACCTCAATTGGTGGAAGGGTAGCAAGTTGTCCATGGCAGGTAGGATCACTATTGCCAAGTTAGTACTTTGTAGCACTCATGTGTATACAGCATCTGCGATGCTAGCTCCTGAGGGTAAGATACAGGCTTTGGATAAGATTGTTCGAAATTTTGTGTGGGGCGGGGATGATGAAGGGGCGGTTGTTAAAGTGGCTTGGTGGAAGTGTCTCCGCCCCCGGGAGGATGGGGGCTTGGCCATTCTGGATTTGGCGCTGCATAGTAAGGTGTTGGTCTCCAAGTTTGTTTGGAGCATTCTGCAGGATGGAGCATCTTCTCCTGGTGCGGCGCTGTTGTTGCAGTCTCTTCGCCATTGTGTGGCGTTTGGGAAGCCGTCTGTGCATGTGGAGTTGCCCTGGGCACTGTTGTATGGTCTCCGGCCTTTCCCACATGCATCCCCTTTTCTCACGGGGGTGTTGCGGGCTTGGGATCATGTGCGTGTGCTCTTCCAGCTAGATTATGCCTCAGTTTATCACCACTCTTCTCCTTTCTTGTGGGTTCCTCTACCCCCTGCGCACTTGCCCTTGGTCGCCACACTGTGCATGCTCTGGACCTTGAGTTCCGGTTGGAGGCGAAGCTGCTGTGCTCACCTTGGAGGATTGATATTGGGATGGTCGGCTAGCTTCATGGGAGTTCTTTCGAGCTTCGCTTTCACCTGAGGGCGTGTCGGGCTATCACGGGAACACGGCGGGAGTATTCCGCTACACATACCTATAGTCCCTCGGGATGATGTGGTGGTGCAGGTTTGGAAGGTTCATCCGGATGTTGTATCTTCTTGCTTTGTCGGTCTTCTTACCGGTCTGCTGGCTATTCATGACACCTTTGCCCCTTCGGGCAAGTGGTCTCTGCAGCTTCGGGTTCTCGATGGCGCTTCGGTTTGGGCGTGGACATGGAGCTCACTTCCCCACCGAAGGTTAGGGTGCTTCGTGGCGGTGGTGCACTTCTTTGTATCGGGGTGAATGCCCTTGTGAGTCGGTTTAGGCGGGTGTGAGCCCTCTACGCCCCTTGTTGTGGCCTTCATCGTTGAGGCCCCGTGGAGCATTGTCTAGTTTTATGCCCTCACTTGCAGGCTGCCTGGGATTGGGTTAGGGCTCTGTTTCAGGTAAGATTGACTAGCCAGCAGTTGCTGCTTCATGTGTATCATGGTGCTTGGCCGCTCTTGCGGCAGCAAGCCTTGCATCTGTGTGTGGCTTGGTTGGTGTGGCTGATTTGGAAGCGGCGGCGGTTGTGGATCTTTCAGGGGATTCAGCAGCCTGCAGCCTCTCTGATTCCTCGACTCAGGTACAAGCTATTTCAAAGCTTTCTGGTGTTCCCGGGAGTAATAGAGCGGAAGTTTACGATTTGGCGGGACTTCTTGGGTGTTGTAGATGGTGATGGTCGGTTTGTACAGCAGTAGAGTTGCAGTTTTTCTGTGAGTTTGTTGTGGAGTGTCGAGGTATCACTGTCTCTTTGGGGCAGTTCTCCTTCCTCCTCACTTGCTTTGTAACATTACCATTCTTTTAATATATTGATGACACAGTTCTTCAAAAAAATTTTTTTTTTGTTTTTTCCACTTGAAAGCTCATGAAAAATCATGCAAAGTGGTGGTCAAAACTTCTCATTTTGACCACATCTAGCCCTTGTTTTAGTGGTTCTTGGGATGCGCACCTTACCTTATTTGTGAAAACATTTAGCTTGGTTACCCCCTAAAAATCCATGTCATTTTCTAGCCAACCATGTTTAGCCGCGTGGAAATCCGCCGAGCCCATTTTTTGCCGAACGTCTGTGGGATATTTCTGGTTTTCGTGAAGAACCCTAAAATCATGGCAAGATCCAAGAATACAGCCTAACTAACTGGCAAATCATGACCAAACCACCCCGATTTAGCCTTTTGATGCCAAGAATCTCTCTAAGAATGGTTAAAACCTCATTTATTGTTGTCAGACAAGAGCAAGGCCACGCCAGAGGGGTTTATTCGAAAAAAGGGGACATCATTTTGAAAGAGAAATCATGGTTACAACACCTCAACCGACTACTTTACAGATCAAGAAAGAATTTGGCAGACTGATGAGGCAAAATCCAATCTGTTTCATCAAGAACTGACCAGCAATTGTCGGATTTAAGGGATCAATGAGGTTTCAGGAATTTTTCGAGCACCACAGCGCCTTGAGTGATCAAATCCAGCATCTTACTGATGGGAATGACCTCTATCTGCCCTGCATTGCCTCCTTGTGTCAGATTTCCTGAAGATTTGATGCAATAAAGTCTTATATCATCCTTTGAAGTTATGTATTACCTTTGATTCTTACATTTCATGAGTTTTTTCTGTGTTAAATCACTGGGAAATTCACTCCTTGTATGAGTTGTCTTAGCTTAAGTCTCAATTTAGAGTGCATATTCAACACTGCATTGTCAAGTCAGTGATAAACTCTTCTGAAAATCAAAAAAGTCTAGTCAAAAAGCATCCTGCATTAGATTTTGTTCACCTAGAGCCTGCACTCATCTCTAGGAAGGCATTTCCTTTACATAAAAGCCAAAAAATCACAACTCAGAGCTTATTTTCCAGTTCTGCTTCAGTCTGTCACAAAAAGTCCACGAAAAATGGCATTTATGCATACTACTGCAAACTTTCTGTTGTTTCAACATGATGCACGTGTTCTATAGGTTAGGCAGAGGGTGTCAAAGAAAGAAACTCAAAAAAATTCCTCACGTTTTCTCATCTGCAAGTGTGAGCTCTCTGCCAGGGCTATTGACCAAAAATTGACCCAGTCAGGACACGATTTTTCACCTAGTTCTGGTCAACCATTTGCCTCTGACTTTTGCAAGAGTCATCTAGAGTCTCCTGAGAGTCTATTGCAACTGCTCACATCAAAAAATAATCATCTCATTTCATTTGGCAATCAGAGTTTGGCAAGCAGTTTTTTCCTGTTCAGGGACATCTTGTTCACAGCCTAGTTTGAGCTGATTTGTGCAGGGATTTAGCTACAGATTGGTTGCCTTAAGCAACCTGGAGGTTCTCAACCATTGAAGTTGAAGGTTTGCCAGGAATACCTTCAACATCTTGATTATTCATTGCCCAAAATCTTCGTGTTGGATATAATTCAGTTGTCCCTTTCATGATCTATGGAGGTCCAGAGTATAGTGCATCCGAGTGGGAGGCGTTAACATATTATTCATTTTCTATGATGGTATACGGTTGGAACAGTAATGCATGCACTATGGAAATGAGATCAGAGTACAATGAGGACAAGAGGTCTTACATTGATGGTCGTGTGGAAGAACATGGCAATATAGCGGGGCTGATCAACAGCTATGGTGCCAATAAAAATATCATCAATTGCATGTTTGAAGAAAGAAGTAATGATCGCGAGGAGTTCATGACAAGAATGTCTAAGCACTTTGTTATGGTTGTTGCTATCAAGAGCCTCAAAGAGGGCGACGAGTTATTTTTCGACTATGAATTCCATGAGACTGTACTTGATCGGTTTTTGTAGACATAAAAACTTTTAGTTCTTTAAAACAAACTTTTATTTTTAATAAATCGCTACTTGATATTAATGATACTTATCTTATTAAATTTGAATATTATTGTTCTTGTTTCATTTCCCTTTGCTTTATTCTTTCAATCATGTACTTAATGTTGTGCATACTTAACACTGCTCCTACTTATTGTTGTGCGTGCTTGGCAACTGTATACCTAGTGGTTAGATTTCAAACATTTATTATAATGAATGCTTGAAAAAAATGGTTAATGGCTTAAAAGTAAAGGTATTCTTGACATATTGGATAAACGGTTCGTTTGGTGTAGGTACCAGATGCGCCTCGTATATCAAAGTTCCACCGTGATGATATGGAAAAGATTGCACGAGAAAATCCTATAGTTAATCGGAATGTGGAACAAAACACTGGTCATGCTTATGATGAGATGACTCAAGATTTGTTGTACGGGCATGCTCAATTTGAGTTTCTCATGCAAGGCATTGATAATGACATTGACAAACAAGATATGCACGCCTCTAAGGTTGATGAAGTCATTGAGGTAGATCCAACTGAATACCTTGATGATCAAATAATCCAGGATGCCAAAACAAAATTATACGAGGGCTGCAAAATATCGAGATTGACATTTAACCTATGCCTCCTCAACTTGCAAGGGCAATATAAGATATCAAATGTTGCAGTTGATGCAATATTAAGGTTCTTCCTTCCCTTCCTAACTCTTAATTCTCGAACATATGAAATTTTATTGTTTATCTTTGTTGGCTTAATCATCATATATTTGTGTATGCATACTTATTTGCAAAATATTGCCTCCAAACAATAAGGTTCCTTCTAGTCGTTCTGAAGCACGTAAGCTCATAAAGGCGCTTGGTTTTGAGTACGAGAATATCCATGTATGTTCAAACGAGTGTACCTTATATTATAAGGACATCAAGGATATGGTTCATTGTCCAAAATGTAACGAGCCGAGGTACCGTAAAGATGTCCAAGGCTCGACCATTCCATGCAAGGTATTGTGGTATTTTCCTATAATTCCTAGACTTAAACATATGTTTAGGACAAAGGAGATTGCTGCCTTGATGGGTTGGCATGTAAATAACTGATTCGGAGGCATGGAGATGGCCCGAATTTCAAAATGAACCAAGACATATTCACTTTGGTCTCGCAACAGATGATTTCAATCCTTTTTCGCAACGGACAGCCTCGTGGTCCACATGGCCAGTCATGCTTGTAAACTACAATATCCCTCCACATGAGTCCATCAAACGGGGTCATATCATCTTCAGCATGATAATTCCAGGTTTGTACAATTCATTTAGTCCTATTAGGAATATATTTTTTTCTATATAAAATGTAGTGGGAGTCTTTAATCATGCTGAGTCTTGATATTGCAGGCCCTTCACAACCTAAAAATTTTGATGTATATCTATCACCCTTAATTGACGACTTGAAAACTCTATGGAGTGGTGTTACCATGGTAGATATCTCTAAGAGAATATCTAGGGAGCAAAGATTTACACTGAAAGCTATATTAATGGGGACAATGCATGACTATCCTTGTCTTAGCATATCTAATGGTATCTTCTTGTTCTTTTTATTTATTTTGAGGGCTTTTTTTATATGAAAATTGCATCGATAATAAAAATTGTTTTTACATTTATAGGTCTACAAACTAAAGGTCAATATGCTTATATGCTTGTGTACGTTGTGGTGACCAAATCACATCAAGATACTCTGGTTCATTGAAGAAACATGTATACGAGGGCCATGAAAGATTTTTACCAATGGATCATCCATTACGTAGGGGAGCCCTAGCAAAAATAGACACTCCAAAGTGCATGACCACAAGAGATTGGCTCGATCAATGGGAACGTGCAGAAGACAAAGCATGGAAAGAGGCTGAACATGCAAGCGATGTTTATGAAGGTCCTGATGATATCATTGTCACTCCTCCAAATGGCATGAAACGGTTATCTATACTATTTGAGTTACCATACTGGCGGGAGTTGAAGTACATGGCTTTATTGGATCCAATGCATATCATGAAAAATATTTCAGATTCTTTATGGCAGCATATCACGGGGGAGAAAGATAGTGTTGCTTCTCGACAAGATTGTTTATTATTAGAGCCCCGTCGTAATGCAAGTCTAAAGAATCCAAAATCTCGTCCGCCATGGGTTTTGACTAAAAAGAACTTGGATATTGTGCAAGAAGTGAAGATGCCAACTAGGTACTGCTCCTCTTTTAAAGGTGTTGGGCAAAGAAGGGTAATAAATAAGTTAACCGGATTAAAGTCCCATGACTACCACAAGCTGTTAACAGTAAGTTCCTATAATATGAGTATATATGTCATATAGTTTATTGATCTCTGCTTTTTTAATTATTGTTTTTCTTCGTCCTTGTCATATTTTAGGAGATTTTACCTATGGTTCTACCTGATAGGCTGCCTTCTAAAGTTTGCGAGCCTAATTTCAAATTGGCCAAGCTATGTAGGTAAGTTCATTTACAAACTTTGATTAGATACAAGTATATTGAAGGAGTCCTTTCCCTATTTGAAAAAGTGTTCCCAACAAGTTTCTTTGATATACAGGTGCACCTTTGCTTGTTTCAAAATGTAACAAACTTTTTGATATGTCTGATCATTATAGCAAGTGTTTTTCACAAATTTATTTATAATAATAGGTACATTTGCTCGTACATCTAGTTGAGGACATTGATTGGGCAGGGCCCGTCTCCTATCGTTGGATGTTTTTTCTTGAGCGATTCATGAAAGTCCTTAAGGACTTTGTGAGGCAATTTGCTAAGCCTGAAGGGAGCATGTCTGAAGGATGGGTTGCCGAGGATTGCAAGTTTGCCATATCAACATATCTTAAGAAAGTTGATAAGGAAGCAGTGTTGTTCCTACAACATGAACAAAGCTTGGATAAGCTACATAGCAAAGGGTGCAATTACAAACTAAAGCACGATGAGCTTAGTGCAATCAAATTTTACATAGTGCATAACGAGCAATGCATGGAGAAATGGGTTCGAAAGTATGATGAGCTAAAGCAAGCCAGGGAACTAGAACGACGACAATGGCGACAACAATCACGAGCACCATACCCTCTTGAGCTATGCACACTACCAGATAGTATGCCCGAAGATTGGATATTAAAGACATTCTTAGCATCAAAGAGGGAGGACCCCAGCTCTGTAACTGATGAGGAAAGAGAAATTGCCTTTGGACCTTCAAGTTGGGTAAGTTACATTTCTTTGAAGCTTGTACTTGTTTACATTATATCAATCTTTTCTCGATTGCATTGGTCCCATAACCCGATTGGGTTCCCGTGGACGTTAAAAGATTTATCTTATCTTATCTTATTATACAATGGATATATTTGCAATGGGCGCCACTTTCGGGTTCAAAAAAGAGATGAAGTTGTGTCACTTTTTATTGTGGTGTGATATCTACTTTTACAGTTGCAAGTCGCGCTAGTGCAAGGGACACGAACCAGATAGAAGCTGAGATTGAATATATTGGAAAAATACAACAAATTTTGGAACTTGATTTTCAATAAATTCACCAAAGTCTTGTTTCGAGTTAGATGGTTTGATGCACAATTACGAGGCAGGAATGCCACATTTCGCCACAGTTCTAGTGGTTTAGTTCAAGTCAGATAATGACACGTTTTTCTAAAGAAGTGTCAACAAGTATATCTGCACCCTGCACCTAATGATCGAGATTGGCTTTACGTGATGCAGGTTGAATCTTCATCATCAGTAAAAGCAATGCTAGTTTTTTTTATAGGTTATTGATCTGGGTACTTTCATGCAGGTCAACCCACGACAAATAAAAAATTATGAGGTAGTGCCTTCTCTTGCAGAGGATGTAGAAGATGAAGGAAGAGAAGGCGTCGATGTTGAGGGAGGGGGCATGGCTATGGACGTTGAGGGAGAAGGCATGGATGAGGTTGGAGGAGGAGGAGAAGGTCTAGATGTTTTTGAGGGAGGAGACATGGCTATGGACGTTGAGGGAGGAGGCATCGATGACATTGAGATTCCACCAACAATAGATGATGGTGAACCTATTGAAGAGGAAAAAGAATGTAACGATGGGATATTTGTTTTTCTCGACATTGATGAGAATGATACTCCAGTACAACAAGAGATCTATATTGATCACGACTTGTATGTAAACATGGAGGAGATTTACAAATGGTTATTCCCTTCCTTCTGCACTCCTGTTTCCTTGCTAGCGGGAAGAGACAACTCATCTGGTAAAGTATGGTTAAGAGACAGGTATAATGAATTTTTTGTGTTGATGGCGAGTTCATTTGGAGGCTTCTTGTAGTGCATGAGAATGATGTACAGAACACATGAGCAGATAATCCCCACAATGCAGCATTTCTGTTACTAGGGTCCACTTCTCTGTTGGAGGGGCAGCCAGTCGTGTAACCCCACAATGTGGCAGTATGCAAAGCTAGGGATTTAAAATGTTCTAACTAGAGCATTTTTAGGTACTGAAAGGCCCATTGATGCTCAAGTACTGATAAGCTTGAGCATACTAAATACTTAAGTGCTGATGCTTAAGTAACTCAAGTACTAATATGCTTGAGTGGCTGTTGTTTTGGACAACATGCCTTCAGTCATCATTAAGGATTGCATACAGGTTACTTCAAAAACAGGTTCTCAAGACAACGATCACATACTTGTTTATTTTCCTACCTCATCAGGTGTTGTTACATGTTACAGGAGTAACTTGGTATGTAAATTTTCTATTTGTCTCATTAGGAGACTAAATAAGCACGCCAGGGGGAGATGAAGAAGTTGAGGTGTGAGCTCCTGTAGTAATCTCCTTCTGTGGTGTTGCATGTACTTTTATTACAAAAATTAAAAAGTGGCACTTCCTTTTCTCCAAAAAAAAAAAAAAAAAAAAAAAACATGGAGGAGTGTCAAGAACTATTACATGAAAATGGCTAAATGTACAATGGAAAGACATGCTCGACAAGGAGGCAAATTGATAGACTAGATAGGAAATATAATAAGGTCATTGAATATTAGGTACGGATCTGAATTGTTGTAGATGCATTGCATGAAATTATTGAGCTCATGTCCCAAGGTACCAAAATGCGTCGTAATGTAATATGGTTTACGTATCAGGGCACCAAAACCGCGTCGTTTGCTAATCCCATCGTTCAAATAAGAGTTCATGTCCCAAGAAACATCTCCGAAAATAAAAGTTGGAAATCCAATGCACGGATGTGCCAACCCCCAAATTTTCCCCTTTCCCACATAGGGGCACGACCAAGAAATGGGGTGTTCCTCTAGCTCGACCACTCTAGCAAGCTCAGAATGTGCTTTTAACTTTTTGCATGAGTCAAAAACATCCAATTTACCTTAGAGACTATGCATGCAAGCTCTCGACCACTTCAGAGGCAGGGAAGGCTTCCAAAACTTAAACCCTACAAATTTAGTAGGGTTAAAGTATCGGGGCACCAAAACAGCTTCATCTGCTAATCCCACCGTTCAAATGGTAGGTCATGTCCCATGAAACGTCTTTTAAAAGAAAAAATGAACACCTACCGCATGGATGTACCAACCCCCAAATTTTCCCCTTTCCCACGTTGGGGCACGACCAAGAAATGGGGTGTTCCTCCAACTCGACCACTCTAGCAAGCTCAGAATGTGCTTTTAACTTTTTGCATGAGTCAAAAACATCCAATTTACTTTAGGGACTATGCATTCAAGCTCTCGACCACTTCAGAGGCAGGGAAGGCTTCCAAAACCTAAACCCTACAAATTTCGTAGGGTTTAAGTATCGGGGCAACAAAACAGCTTCATCTGCTAATTCCACCGTTCAAATGGTAGGTCATGTCCCATGAAATGTCTCTCAAAAGAAAAAATGAACACTTACCGCACGGATGTGCCAACCCCCAAATTTTACCCTTCTCGACGTAGGGGCACGACGAGAAAATGGCGTGGTCCCCCAATTCAGCCACTCTATGGAGCTCAGAATATAATTTTGATTTCGTACATGAGTTCAAAGCATTGAAGTTACTCTAGAAACCAACTTCCATGACCAATAGAGCTAATCTCTACTTGATATGAGCAACTAGTGGACCTCTTATTCAATGCACTCCTTGCCTAGTGCGCTAATCAAAGCATAGGATGTACAAGGCAAGCCAGACGTTTGATCGGTTGTCTACTCCTCAAACATGTGTTCAAAGGTGACTCTGGCTGCCTAGATACAAGGAGGGAACCAAACTGTCATGTCCTGCCTTCTAGCATGCCCGGTTGCACAATATCTAGCTTGTTACGAGCCATCGCAAGGGCGCAAGTTTTGGAACCGGTGCCTAGGAAGGGGTTCTTTGTTCTCACTCTTGGGGCCTCTTTTCGGACCCATGAGGAAACTGTGCACGTAAGCTCTCGATTACTTTCGAGGTAGGGAAGGTTGTCAAGACCTAAACCCTGCAGATTTAGTAGGGTTTACGTATCAAGGCATCAAAATCGCGTCGTTTGCTAATTCCTTCATTCAAATAAGAGTTCATGTCCCAAGAAACATCTCCGAAAATAAAAGTTGGAAATCCAATGCAGGGATATGCCAACCACCAAAATTTCCCCTTTCTCACGTAGGAGCACGACCAAGAAATGGGGTGTTCTTCCAGTTCGGCCACTTTAGCAAGCTCAAAATGTGCTTTTAACTTTGTGCATGAGTCAAAAATATCCAATTTACTTTAGGGACTATGCATGCAAGCTCTCGTCCACTTTAGAGGCACGGAAGGCTTCCAAAATCTAAACCCTACAAATTTAGTAGGGTTAAAGTATCGGAGCACCAAAACAGCTTCATCTGTTAATCCCACCATTCAATTGGTAGGTCATGTCCCATGAAACGTCTCTTAAAAGAAAAAATGAACATCTACCGCACCGATGTGCCAACCCCCAAATTTTCCCCTTTTCCACGTAGGGGCATGACCAAGAAATGGGGTGTTCCTCCAGTTCGACCACTCTAGCAAGCTCAGAATGTGCTTTTAATTTTGTGCATGAGTCAAAAATATCCAATTTACTTTAGGGACTATGCATGCAAGCTCTCGACCACTTCAGAGGCACGGAAGGCTTCCAAAACCTAAACCCTACTAATTTAGTTGGGTTAAAGTATCGGGGCACCTAAACAGCTTCATCTGCTAATTCCACCGTTCAAATAGTAGGTCATGTTCCATGAAACGTCTCTTAAAAGAAAAAATGAACACTTACCACAGGATGTGCCAATCCCCAAATTTTCCCCTTTCCCACGTAGGGGCACGACCAAGAAATGGGGTGTTCCTCTAGCTCGACCACTCTAGCAAGCTCAGAATGTGCTTTTAACTTTTTGCATGAGTAAAAAACATCCAATTTACTTTAGGGACTATGTAAGCAAGATCTCGACCACTTCAGAGGCAGGGAAGGCTTCCAAAACCTAAACCCTACGAATTTAGTAGGGTTAAAGTATCGGGGCACCAAAACAGCTTCAACTGCTAATCCCACCATTCAAATGGTAGGTCATGTCCCATGAAACGTCTTTTAAAATAAAAATGAACACCTACCGCATGGATGTGCCAAGCCCCAAATTTTCCCCTTTCCCACGTTGGGGCACGACCAAGAAATGGGGTGTTCCTCCAGCTCGACCACTCTAGCAAGCTCAGAATGTGCTTTTAACTTTTTTTGCATGAGTCAAAAACATCCAATTTACTTTAGGGACTATGCATTCAAGCTCTCGACACTTCAGAGGCAGGCAAGGTTTTGACTTCGCACATGAGTTCAAAGCATCGAATTTACTCTAGAGACCAACTTCCATGACCAATAGAGCTAATCTCTACTCGATATGAGCAACTAGTGGACCTCTTATTCAATGCACTCCTTGCCTAGTGCGCTAATCTAAGTATAGGATGTACAAGGCAAGCCAGGCGTTTGAAAGGTTGTCTACTCCTCAAACATGTGTTCAAGGGTGACTCTGGCCGTCTAGATACAAGGAGGAGCCAAACTGTCATGTCCTGCCTTCTAGCATGCCGCGTTGCACAATATCTAGCTTGTTACGAGCCATCGCAAGGGCGCAAGTTTTGGAACTGGTGCCTAGGAAGGGGTTCTTTGTTCTCACTCTTGGGGCCTCTTTTTGGACCATTGAGGAAACTGTGCACGTAAGCTCTCAACTACTTTCGAGGTAGGGAAGGTTGTCAAGACCTAAACCCTGCAGATTTAGTAGGGTTTACGTATCAAGGCACCAAAATCGCGTCGTTTGCTAATCCCTTTGTTCGTATAAGAGTTCATATCCCAAGAAACATCTCCGAAAATAAAAGTTGGAAATCCACTGAAGGGATATGCCAACCCCTAAATTTCCCGCTTTCCCACGTAGGGGCACGACCAAGAAATGGGGTGTTTGTTGACCGGGTTTTTGGCACCCGGTCAACATGAAAAGATTTGTGAAACAAAACCATTTTGGGGGTGTGAAGAAATTGAGATATTGTAAAAGAGCTCAATATATAAAGGCTCTTAAAATATTGTTAATGGTTGAGGAGGGGTGCATATTCAAAGGTCAAGATCAAGAGGTGTTATTTCAAGGGTTGAGATGAGGAGGCAAGGATGGAAGGGCGAGATCAAGAGGTGCATTTTGAAGGGTGGAGATGAAGAGGCAAGAATTATATAACTGTTTTGAGGAGCACGAGCTCCTCCTCTTTCCCTGCTCCACGATTTTGTGGAGGGTGGCAGCCTCCACATGATCTGGTGTAGAAGCCGCCCATGGTTCAGAGACATGGGAGGATGATTTCCATTGTATTTCCATGCCAGTTCTTGATTATAAAAGAAGATTTTTGGGCCCATATTATTTTCTTATTCTTATTCCAAGTCTGGTCAAGCATTTTGTTTTAATCTAGCAGCACTGGATGATCCTGATTTCTGCCTTTGAGGTCGAATGATGGGGGTGTGGGAAAACCCGGCATCATTATGGAGGTTCTACCGAGATCGTGTTTTTCCCCAGGATCAATTTTGGTGCTGCTCTCTTTTATGTTCACTGCTTGCTGCTTGAAGATGCTTGAAGATGCTGCAGAAAGAAATACTTCTTGAATATTTTCAGGAGAGCCAGCAAAAGCCAGCCCTCCACGAGCTTCAAAACTTCTTGTTTTATACTCTGCCATGAATCTGCTCCCTTTATCTGTTTCTCACGAATCCTCCAACTCTTGCTGTGACAAAAAGGCCTGCATTCAAAGTTTATAGCAGAAAGAAAACAAGAAGAGAAGAAAAGATCTGCATTACCTGTGCTTGCCCTGTGCTTAGAGA
The DNA here is from genome assembly GCA_021234155.1 of Isoetes taiwanensis. Lineage (NCBI taxonomy): Eukaryota > Viridiplantae > Streptophyta > Lycopodiopsida > Isoetales > Isoetaceae > Isoetes > Isoetes taiwanensis. The sequence goes on along the minus strand of JAJEKV010000029.1, from coordinate 14,351,107 downwards.
GTGTCTGATGCTTCAGCCTTGTTTCCCTATTGAGTCTCTCTGTTGATTCTGTGCCTGCAAGAAAAGCCATGGCCATGCCTGCTGCCGAATCCAGCCATCGCCATAGCCTCTGTCTTTGCCATTGCCATCTGCAAGAAAAGAAGGAAAAGGAAGCAATCAAAGAAAAAGGAAGAAAGAGGAAGAAGTTCTTGCCATAGCCGCCTGTTTGCCGCCCAAACCGAAGCGCTGAGTCCGATACCTGCAAAAACCAACAAGTGTTTTTCCTCTGCCGCATCTTGCTTCTGCCATAGCCATGTCTGTTTCGTCGCCGTCGTCCACGAAGACAAACCAGAAACCCTTGCTTTTTTTATGGCTTGTATTATTTTAATGCCTTTTTCTTTACCATTGCTTTATTTTGACCTTTGCCCCTATTTCTTGATGTTTCTATTATTTGACCATTACCTCTTCTATTGCTTTGACCATTGCCCTATATTTTGACCATCACTCTTGATTTATTTTAGTTCTTATTTACCCTTAGCCCATATATTATGATGCACATTTTTTGTTTGGGCGCGCCCCCTTCTCCTTACCTTGCCAAAAAGAATATATTTTCTTGACATTTGTCTCTACATTCATTTGAGCCTTTACCCAAAGCCCGAAATTACCATTGATTTTTTATTATCTTGGCATACAAATTACATGGTGTTAAATCATGAAAAAGCTTTAAATATATTTTTTGAATCATTTTGAAAGGTTTGGAGGGATCCGTTAAAACCCCCATCTTTAAAAAGGTTTGGAGGGATCCGTTAAAAACCCCCATCTTCAGAAAGGTTTGGAGGGATCCGTTAAAACCCCATCTTTGAATTATTCAGAAAGGTTTGGAGGGATCCGTTAAAACCCCCAGTTAGATCTTTTTTGTGCCAAAAAAGACTAACTTATTGTATTAAACATATGAAATCTTTGAAGTAAGAGGGCCGGGGACCGCCCATTTTTGTTTAGGCGAGATGTTGACCGGTTTTGGCACCGGTCAACATGAAAAGATTTGTGAAACAAAACCATTTTGGGGGGTGTGAAGAAATTCAGATATTGTAAAAGAGCTCAATATATAAAGGCTCTTAAAAATATTGTTAATGGTTGAGGAGGGGTGCATATTCAAAGGTCAAGATCAAGAGGTGTTATTTCAAGGGTTGAGATGAGGAGGCAAGGATGGAAGGGCGAGATCAAGAGGTGCATTTTGAAGGATGGAGATGAAGAGGCAAGAATTATATAACTGTTTTGAGGAGCACGAGCTCCTCCTCTCTCCCTGCTCCACGATTTTGTGGAGGGTGGCAGCCTCCACATGATCTGGTGTAGAAGCCGCCCATGGTTCAGAGACATGGGAGGATGATTTCCATTGTATTTCCATGCCAGTTCTTGATTATAAAAGAAGATTTTTGGGCCCATATTATTTTCTTATTCTTATTCCAATTCTGGTCAAGCATTTTGTTTTAATCTAGCAGCACCGGATGATCCTGATTTCTGCCTTTGAGGTCGAATGATGGGGGTGTGGGAAAACCCGCCATCAGTGTTCCTCCAGTTCGACCACTCTAGCAAGCTCAAAATGTGCTTTTAACTTTGTGCATGAGTCAAAAACATCCAATTTACTTGAGGGACTATGCATGCAAGCTCTCGACCACTTCAGAGGCAGGGAAGGCTTCCAAAACCTAAGCCTTACAAATTTAGTAGGGTTTAAGTATCGAGGCATCAAAACAGCTTCATTTGCTAATCCCACCGTTCAAATGGTAGGTTATGTTCCATGAAACGTCTCTCAAAAGAAAAAATGAACACCTACTGCACGGATGTGCCAATCCCCAAATTTTCGCCTTTCCCACGCAAGGGCACGACTAAGAAATGGGGTGGTTCCTCCAGGTCGACCACTCTAGCAAGCTCAAAATGTGCTTTTAACTTTTTGCATGAGTCAAAAACATCCAATTTACTTTAGGGACTATGCATGCAAGCTCTCGACCACTTCAGAGACAGGGAAGGCTTCCAAAAACTAAACCCTACAACTTTAGTAGGGTTTAAGTATCGGGGCACCAAAACAGCTTCATCTGCTAATCCCACCGTTCGAATGGTAGGTCATGTCCCATGAACGTCTCTCAAAAGAAAAAATGAACACCTACCGCACAGATGTGCCAACCCCCAAATTTTCCCCTTTTCCACGCAGGGGCACGACCAAGAAATGGGGTGTTTTTCCAGCTCGACCACTCTAACAAGCTCAGAATGTGCTTTTAACTTTTTGCATGAGTCAAAAACATCCAATTTACTTTAGGGACTATGCACTCAAGCTCTCGGCCACTTCAGAGGTAGCGAAGGCTTCCAAAACCTAAACCCGACAAATTTCGTAGGGTTTAAGTATCGGGGCACCAAAACAGCTTCATCTGCTAATCAAACCGTTCAAATGGTAGGTCATGTCCCATGAAACGTCTCTCAAAAGAAAAAATGACACCTACCGCACGGATGTGCCAACCCCCAAATTTTCCCCTTCTTGATGTAGGGGCATGACGAGAAAATGGCGTGGTCCTCCAATTCAGCCACTCCATCGAGCTCAAAATATAATTTTGACTTCGCACCGGAGTTCAAAGCATCGAACTTACTCTAGAGACCAGCTTCCATGACCAATAGAGCTAATCTCTACTCGATATGAGCAACTAGTGGACCTCTTATTCAATGCACTATTGCCTAGTGCGCTAATCTAAGCATAGGATGTACAAGGCAAGCCAGGTGTTTGATCAGTTGTCTACTCCTCAAACATGTGTTCAAGGGTGACTCTGGCCGTCTAGATACAAGGTCGGAGCCAAACTGTCATGTCCTGCCTTCTAGCATGCCCGGTTGCACAATATCTAGCTTGTTACGAGCCATCGCAAGGGCACAAGTTTTGGAACCAGTGCCTAAGGGATTCTTTGTTCTCACTCTTGGGGCCTCTTTTCGGACCCTTGAGGAAACTCTGCACGTAAGCTCTCAACTACTTTCGAGGTAGGGAAGGTTGTGAAGACCTAAGCCTTGCAGATTTAGTAGGGTTTACGTATCAAGCCATCACGAAGTTTGGAACTGGCATCTTAGAAGATTCTTTTGTTCTCTCTCTTGGGGTCTCTCTTTGGACCCTTGCGAAAACTCTTCACGTAAGTTGCCGACCACTTCAGAAGCAAGAAAGGCTGTCAAAACCTAAACCCTATGGATTTAGTAGAGTTTAAGTATCAGGGTATAAAAAACGCTCCATCTGCTAATCCCACCGTTCAAATGGTACATGTCCCGAAAAATGTTTCTGAAAATAAAAAATGGGCATCCACTGCACAGATGTGCCAATCCCAAATTTCTCCCTTTTTGACGTAGGGGCACGACGAGGAAATGGCATGGTCTCCCCAGTTCAGCCAATCTAGCGAGCCCGAAAAGTTGTTTTAACTTCACGCATGATTTCAAAGCATCTAGATTACTCTGGCGACCAACTTGTAGTTTATGATTAATGGAGCTAATCTCTACTCGATAAGTGCAACTAGTCAATCTTTCGCTCAATGCACTTTCTCTAGTGCGTTAATCTAAATAGAGCATGTAAGAGGTAAGCAAGGCGTTTGATCGATCGTCTACTCCTCAAACATATGTCTGAGAGTGACTCTGGCAGTCTAGATGCAAACGCACAGTGAAACTGTCATGTTGTGCCTTCTGGTAATGCCCAATTGCACAATATCCAACTTACAAGCCATCGAAGTTTGCATGACGTAAAAATACTATCTATCTATCTATCTATCTTTGGACCATTGAGAAAACTCTGCACATAAGTTGTCGACCACTTCAGAAGCAAGGAAGGCTGTCAAAACCTAAACCCTATGGATTTAGTAGGGTTTAAGTATCGGGGCATAAAACGCCCCATCCGCTAATCCATCGTTCAAATGGTAGCTCATGTCCCAAGAAATGTTTTTGAAAATAAAAAATGGGCATCCACCGCACGGATGTGCCAACCCCCAAATTTCCCCCTTTTATATATTTTATCAAATGCATATGCATGAAATTGAGACTTCTTGTTGCACAGAAGAATGTGTTGGCAGTTCTTTTTGTTTTCTCTGTTTTTTAGCAGCCATGATTTAGCTATCTGAAATCACCGACAAGCAGAGCTTAGTTTAGATACATGGAAATATTTGCACCTCATTTGTGACAACTTCGAAGAGAACATTCTCACCTTCGGAGTCGAGGTTGATTGCGTCATTGATGGCATACCCTTGGCATTGCTCCATAAAGTCTAGGTACGTCTTGTCAAGATCCATTTTGAGAATCCGCATTGTATCCTCCAATAGTAAATGCCTACACTTAATCAAAGTACTGCAGTATTTGAGTCCTCCTTGTTTATTTCTACATGCATTCCAAAAGAACCTTCGGAACTATTTCGACTTGTTCTTCTGTCATCTCCAATAACATTGGTGATTCAAGTATCCCATCCGAATCAGACATATGCTTCTTCGAAACGTGAAATACTTTATATACATTAAAATACATAGGAAGATTGAGCTTGTAGGCCTGAGTACCTACTCTCTCAATGGTCTCAAAGGGTCTCGCCCATGGAGGAGCCAATTTTTTTCAATTGTCAACCTTAGCCTTTGCTTGCTTAACCTTAATCTTTAACTATACGAACTTGAAATTCCCCTTGGAGTTTTACTAGACTCTTTTGTCTACTTCTTGTTACCAAGAAGTACTCATGTACCTCTTCAACTAGAGCTTCATATCAACTAGCGATTTCTGAGAGACTTCAACCTTTGACACGGGTTATGCCATGTGTCTGGAGTGAGACACATTATTTATCATAAAGGGAGACCTTCTCAAAAACCCATGCTTTGTACTATTGTAGGCAAACTCTACCCATAAGTAAATCTTTACTATATGTTCAATTATGTGGTGCAGGACTCATGCATGCATTGCATAGATGCATGGTATGCATGCACTGTGTGCATGCTTTATGTGCGTGTAATGCATGCATGCGTGCATGCCAAAACCATAGGTTGGGAGTGCAAACTAGCTAGAAATACCGCATGCGCTCTATGAGTACTGTTGGTATACCCTCACACAAACACGACAAAAGAATCATATACAAACCTTAGCAAAATGGCCGTATAATTACACGTCTTGCGCAACAAACTATTTTTTGTGATATTTATATTTTTTGGGCTTGTAGATTACCTCAAAATCATACTCCTCAAGAAATTCCATCCATCTCCTTTGTCTAAGATTAAGATGTAGCTTTATATAAATGTATTAGAGGCTCTCATGGTCTGTATCCAATTAGAAGTGCCTGCATCATTCATTTTCTTGAAATCATAGGCTATAACTCGGCCTTCCTGCATCAAGATACCACTGCAACTATTTTATTTGCATCTGTGGCCACCCATTTATCCTTCTGGGGGGTCTGGCAAAGTAAGAACCAGTGTTGTGATTAATGCTTTCTTTTAACTTTTATCAAAGAATGATTGCATTTTTTCTTGCCACTGTTTGACCCAATCTTTAACTTTCTCATGCTTTGTGAGGTCTCTTAAGGGTGAAATCATTGACAAACTTTTTGCAATAACCTACTAACTCGAGGAAACTTCTTACCTTTGAGACATTCTCAGGTGCTGGCCATCCCTTAACTACATTAATTCTGCAATTGATATGCCTTCTGTAGAGACTATATGCCCAAGATATTTAACATCTATTATTTAGCAAATTGGCAATTTGAGAACTTGGCGAAGATCTTATGCCTTTTCAAATTTTGCAAAGCGATTCGAAGTTGGCGCTCATGTTCCCCTCGGGTCTTCCTGTAAATAAGTATGTCACCAAAGAAGATGATGATAAATTCATCAAGGAATTCACAAAAGACATCATTCATCAATCTCATGAATGTTGTGGGCGCATTGATTAATCGAAAGGGCATAACAGTGAACTCATAATGGCCATACCTGGTTCTGAAAGCTATAGTTATTCTTTTCATTTGTTCTTATCTTGTGATAATATGATCAGAGATCTATCTTAGAGAAATAGTTAGCTGCTTGCAATCGATCCATTAGGTCATCTGATCTAGATAAGGCATATCTATTATAGTATGCCTATTCAATTGACGGTAGTCGAGGCAAATGGGATCACGAAATTAAGACTACATGTTTGATCGGTTGTCTACTCCTCAAACATGTGTTCAAGGGTGACTCTGGCCGTCTAGATACAAGGAGGAGCCAAACTGTCATATCATGCCTTCTAGCATGCCGCGTTGCACAATATCTAGCTTGTTACGAGCCATCGCAAGGGCGCAAGTTTTGGAACCGGTGCCTAGGAAGGGGTTCTTTGTTCTCACTCCTGGGGCCTCTTTTCGGACCCTTGAGGAAACTGTGCACGTAAGCTCTCGACTACTTTCGAGGTAGGGAAGGTTGTCAAGACCTAAACCCTGCAGATTTAGTAGGGTTTACGTATCAAGGCACCAAAATCGCGTCGTTTGCTAATCCCTTTGTTCGTATAAGAGTTCATGTCCCAAGAAACATCTCCGAAAATAAAAGTTGAAAATCCAATGAAGGGATATGCCAACCCCCAAATTTCCCGCTTTCCCACGTAGGGGCACGACCAAGAAATGGGGTGTTCCTCCAGTTCGACCACTCTAGCAAGCTCAAAATGTGCTTTTAACTTTGTGCATGAGTAAAAAACATCCAATTTACTTGAGGGACTATGCATGCAAGCTCTCGACCACTTCAGAGGCAAGGAAAGCTTCCAAAACCTAAGCCCTACAAATTTAGTAGGGTTTTAAGTATCGAGGCATCAAAACAGCTTCATTTGCTAATCCCACCGTTCAAATGGTAGGTTATGAACAGCTTCATTTGCTAATCCCACCGTTCAAATGGTAGGTTATGTTCCATGAAACGTCTCTCAAAAGAAAAAATGAACACCTACCGCACGGATGTGCCAACCCCCAAATTTTCGCCTTTCCCACGCAAGGGCACGACTAAGAAATGGGGTGGTTCCTCCAGCTCGACCACTCTAGCAAGCTCAAAATGTGCTTTTAACTTTTTGCATGAGTCAAAAACATCCAATTTACTTTAGGAACTATGCATGCAAGCTCTCGACCACTTCAGAGACAGGGAAGGCTTCAAAAAACTAAACCCTACAACTTTAGTAGGGTTTAAGTATCGGGGCACCAAAACAGCTTCATTTGCTAATCCCACCGTTCGAATGGTAGGTCATGTCCCATGAAACGTCTCTCAAAAGAAAAAATGAACACCTCTCAAAAAAAAGTAAGTATAATAGTAATAAATTGTATGCATCAAGTTGATTGCAGGTTAAGAAGATCCCAAGGTGGGGAGACCCACGATGCTGCGGACAGCATCATTTCAAGGTGGGGAGAATGTGACGTTCCAGCACAGTATACGGTCTTAAGACGTATACTGTACTGCCTCATCACGCGTACACGCCATCCCGACCGACGTGTACGCCGACGCGTAGCCAAGCAAGTAGCACCCTAGGGGGCAACTTGCAAGGTGTGTACATTTATTTATGTGCACATTTACTCATGTGCACATTTATCCATGTGTACACATTTACCCATGTGTACACTTTATGCCACCTAGTTAATGAAGGCAAGTGGGCCACACCCAATTATCCCACATGCTTAAAGGGATAATGGGAAACCCTAGCCCTAACCCTTTGTCTATTTAGGTAAAGGAAACCCTAACTTGCTATTTTCGTTCATAGCATTCTAGGTCTCTGTTTTTCTTGCTCCAGGAGCCAAACCCACCTCCCAAACCCTGTCTGAGCGATCTAGCTCATTAGTTTTTCTTTCTAGCTTCATCTTCTAGCAGTTCAGCAGGATGGTCGAGTTCAGGGCAGGAGGAGCGAGCCAAGGATCAGGTATTTTGTCAATTTAATAGCCTAAACCGCCTCCCAGTCATTGAATAAGTAGGTTTAGCCTATTAAATTGCCCATAGCAGCCATCTAGATCTCTAGATATCGAACCCTAACTAAAGAACCTAACTCTGTGATTTAGATTAGATCTTGTTCTTTAGTTCTTCTGTGATATGTATGTGATGATGTATCTCTGTGGACTCATTGTATTGGGAGGGGGGGTAGAGACCTTAAAGCCTAATAGTTGATGCTCCTAGCTAGCCTCTTTAGTGCACTGTAAATTCGGCCTGTGTACAAGAGCCACACCTGGTTGTGGGTGAAGGGGCCAGACTGGCTTATAAGGAGGTTCATGTCCTGACTCATGAGAACGATCCCTCTGGTGTGTAAAGCCTACCGGGGATCCCTGTGGACTAGGTCTAATGGCTTGCCACTGCGTGTGGGCAAGGCATGGGCTCGACACCCGTGGAGTGATGCGTCACTCTCCATTGGGTTCAAGTCGAATAAGGGCGGTGGCCCTCTAGTCACCTTGAGTCAGCATGAAGATCTCTGGAGGGAGTGATCCCTACCTGCCCCATCGAAACTGGGGAGATGCAACCCAGGAATAGCCCCTTTGGCTATGCATCCGGCGGGCTACAGTCGGGTCCCAACACTTTTCAACCTACTCTGCAAAGTGTGCACAGGAAAGGCGGATGGAGTGGACTACCCTTAGCCATGTTCTTATGCCAGCCAAATCCATTGCCATGAATTCTGTCTGCAATGACCTCTGGAGGCCCAAGCCGTCAGTCGTTCCCCTTGAGTCTGAGCCTTGGGTAGGATTTCCATAAATTTGACCAAAAGTAGAAATGTCTCACACTGTGCGCCAGAGCACCAACCTAAAATTTAGGTCGAGCCCTGGGCGCACAATGCGAGACATTGGCCATAATCACCTTGAAACTTGACGAATTTTAACGAGCTAACATGCTAGATCGAGTTTTAAGGTAAGAATTAGTTAGATTAGTTAGAATAGTTAGAATTCTAAGAGTAACTTAGAATTTGACCTAAAATTGCCCAAACTATAAATAGACCTAGACCCCCCCCCCCTTTCATTTGTAGACTTTCTGTTTAGAAATTTGCTCCGCATTTCGAGGCGATTTTAGGGTGCCCGACCTTCGATCGACATGGCGCGCACCAAACAGACCGCTCGACTTCCTCGACAAGGCGAAACAGCCAGAGGCCAAGGAGGCCGAAGAAAATAAGAAGCGGAAGGGCAAAGGCGTGGAGGAGCCCAAGCGAGAGACAAAGAAGACCCCGAACGTCAAGGTAGTCATCAAGGAACGGCCAGCCGACCAGCCAGCCTCCTCCGATGATGATTCAGACGACGAGGACTTCAACCCAAACCTGGAGGTAGGGAGTTCCTCCAAGCCAACAGAAGGGGACCAGCCAGCCCAGGAGTAGGGATCCCAGGGATCAACGGAAGCACTGGAGGAAGAGGACATTGGATCTCCGGGTTCAATGGATGAAGAGACCCAAGAAGTGTACGAGCAGATAGAGCGGGAGATACAAGAAGAGGAGAGGGTAGAACGAGAGCGGGAGGCCAAGGTTCAAGAAGCAGCAGAGCAGAAGCTAGTCCAACATTTTGAAGACTCAACAGCCTGCACAGTACACGCCAAGAGAGTACTTGGCCAGTCATATTAAAGGAGAGGCTTATTAATTTCGTAAATCATATATTTTGTGAATACAAAGTGTTTTAGAGTAAATTATAAGTGTATGAAGTTACTTAATTAAGTTGAGTTAGCAATTAATGGCTTTTGTTTTAGCCAAATTGGTCATATTTAGATCGAGTTCCAAAAAGTAGGAGACCATGAGGGGGAGGAGATGCATATCAGGGAAGGAACATCTCCGGGGCAAGATCAAGGAGGAGAATATTCTGCTCAAACAAGAATTCCGGACCCAAAAACACCTAGAAACCAAAGGAAGGACGACTTTACTACGTCAGCCAAGGAGTGCGAGACTCGAATGGATAGGACCCAAAGGACGGAGGAGACGACATAGCCAGCAGGTACAAATCACGCAAAGGCGACCAGAAGGAGCTATGGTAGGTGCAATGGAGATGACCACACTTCCAGGCACAGGAGATGTACCTCGGAATGAAGCAAAACCCAAGCAACAGGAGTCCCACTCAGAAATTCAACCTGCGGAGGAATGACAATGCCTGCCTACCGACCACGATCTCAGAGCTCCGAAGACATTCAAGAATGCCCAACTGCAACAGCCAGGTGATCCTACTCGAGCGATCAATGGCACCGCACATCGGCAACCTTGCAACGACACACCGCATGTAGGGACGTCATTTCTTATGACGGACATACACATTAAGGAGGAGCATCTTTTTCAAGGGATCACATCGACGAACACTCTTCGCAACTTGGGGTGACGAGCTCGGATCAGACATGAAGCTCAACAATAGTAGCAGTATCTCAAGGAATCCCGGAATCAACCAGAATGAAGAAGATGCAGCAAAACCGAAGAATCAAACGCGATAGGAGGAGGGGAAACCCTAAAGGAGTATAAACATTTAAGTAGATCTTCGTAGTTGTTTTGAAAAAGTGGATGAATTAAAATCCCAATGTAAATGCGTATATGTCTATTGTATATCTCGGGTGTTCACATATATAGTGGAGAAACATGAGTTTAGAGTCATGTTTTACGGATTTAGCGCTTAGATCAGGAAGCTCCTTCACTTCGACTACCAAATGAGGAAGCAAGAAAGCACAACTATAGCCCAAGATCAAAATGGAAGAGCAAGTACGAGGGAGAAACGACCAGAGCCCAAGCAAACCTTCGACTCCAAACACTTCGGGAAGTGCCCTCAAGTAGAAGACCGCTCATCCACCCAATGTCAGAATAAGAGACAACACCGGTCTTGTCAAGATCATCAGCGCTGCACCAGGACATCGTCAGGGCGCAACACTACCTCTTGTGGCAGCGGCAACACTTGACGAACTTATGGCACGAGTGGCCTCAACAGTAGAAGGAGGAACGACCCGATATCAACGAGCCAACTAAGAAGGCAACAACTCGACGACCATAATTCCCCCCTGTGGTAATATAAGGTGATGCGCTATGACACGCGTATTAGATGGAGATGCACTTACGAAAGGCACCGCGACGGGGAGATATGCCTTCAACAACTAGGTGATGGCTTCGTCAGGTACTCCTACCAGTAATTAGAAGAGAAGAAGCCGATCATATCTCCGACATGTGGGACATCAAACGCCCAAGGTAGAAGAATTCGACACCTTAACGACAAGGATAGCAACTGAAGCACCTTCGGCAAAAAGAGAGTTCAAGATAATAGCCAGGCTATTCAACGACAAGAGTATATCTAAGGCAGGTACTTCTTCAACTCAAAGGTCAAGCTGCGCAGATATAAGGACCCATAGCCAGCAGGGAGGAAAGCCATGATGCTTTACTTGCCAGAGAGACCGACATGCATAGAGGGACAAAGGTCAGGAACTGAAAGCTGGAGAAGTGCTAGCAACCGACTTCTTCCACGAGCCCCCTAGAGGCAACAGGAGGATCAAAACTGACGAGCACAATCAAAGCCACCGGAAGGTACCTCAAGACAAGAAGATGGCATAGCACTATGGAACGTGACAACGTCCAAGCCATGTGATCGAGGGGATCAACAAGTAAGATTGGAAGCTCGATGGAGAAGCAACTAGGCGAGCCGAGCCGATGACTTGCACGCGGACTTGCATGCAACTTGGTGAACCCAAGGATCGACGATTCAAAGAACAACTGCAGAAGAGAACAACTCCAGAGGAGTATAGCCAAAGGAATTGCGCACAGCCTCAAGAGGCGCCTCCAAATAGCTTCAAGTATCATGAAGGAGGAACAATTACCGTCCAGGATCAGGAAGCAGACCAAAATGTCGAAGCATCAACGACCAGCACACCTTTAGTTAGAATGTGATGCAAAGCGTGTTGTGCCATAGCCGACAAACACCGGAGGGCCCAAGTATATCAACAAGTTACCCCGAGTACGAGCTGACGTGCAAATAGGAGGATAATTGCACCAGGAGGAACACCGATGACATTGCCAAGGAGTAGGTGTGCAACTCGAAGGGAGGCACAAGGGGGGCCTCATAGCTCTAATAGTAATTGTAATTATGTAAGCTATATGCTTTGCACGTATAGTTCCTTTGTTATTCCTTCCCTCCCATAGCGTAACAGATCAAAGGAAGAGATGTCACGCAATTTGCAGGGATGAAGCAATCAATATCCTCAACACTCTTCGAGCAACACGATAACAACAAGAGGACTCGACGTATGAGACGTCGATGGAGTCGAAGAAACAATATCGAATACAGAGTCGTCCTTTAGCTGCCAAGACAAAGAGTTCAAGATGAAAGATCTTTTTCAACGGCGCCACCTTCAGGCTTTTGGAAAGCGGCATGGAAGATTTCAAGTGATCAACTACACCATCAAAGCCATCAGCAATGAGAGGCTTCTAACGAACAAAGTCAACCTCTACATCAAAGAGGAGCCACCGTCAAGGAGACTGAAGTATCGAGCGACTCGGAAGAACACCACCTTGCTACTTCAAGCAGGCAACGAGTGGATGAGCTTCTAGCAAGCTCAACGATCTAATGTCATGGGATCTAGTAGCTTAAATGTATGGACGGTAACATCCATATTGGGATTAGAAGGCATTTCCAGATATTCTCGCTGAAAGGATTGCCCCAATATTGAGCTAAGCGTCAAGGATTGGGAAGGAAATGCGTAGGAGTAACTAAAATTATACACGATTGTTAACAGACATCCAACATATTGAAACCACTTGGTGAGATTGATCTCCCGCTAAGAAGGATTCATTGCTAGGATAATTGTTGACCATGTATAAATCTAGTACCTCCAGAGAATAATCCAACCGAAAGAAAAGAAGTAATCTAACAAGTCCGGCCAACTTGTTACGATGGCATCAATTCGATTGGTAGGAATATTCCAAGAGTTTAAATAACTAAGAAAGGGGGAATCTCTAGAATATAAAAGAATAATACATGCAAGGTACATCTAAAATAAGAATTAAAGTAATCAAATAGTCTTTTGAGACAAAAGGAATTGTCATGATGACAAAACCTTGTGGTTTAGAATCGTTCTAACTAAGTAGGTAACCCGTAACTATATTGAAATAAATGATAACATAATATGTGCATCCATCTTAGATGGTTATATATGCTAGCTAAGGCTAGTAAATTAATGCGCTAAGTAAGAAGCGTATAACCTCTTAAGGGGAGAGAATAGATATGACGTTGTGTACAACGTCATTGAAGGGGTGCAGGACCATTTTCTTTTCGAAGAAAGTGGGGGGGCTCAACCTTATGATTGAACGTACTTGTATCTTAGGGATTGAAGAGGCCATCGAATTGACCGACCCATAAGAGAGCCTTCAACGTGCGAGACTGACGTAGTAGCTAACTACACTAATGAAGTGGAGCAAAACTATGGGAGCAATGCAACGACCAAGTCATCTCCAAATTACTCCACGCCGGCTCAATAGGTGGATGCGTTCTAGCCTTAGGTAAGGCGTGCGCATGCATAGAATTTGCCGTACGTATATGTATCATAGGGAAATAAGTTAAATAACAACGATAATGTGAGGTAGCATGTTAATTAATCCTTTGCAAGGATGCAATTCCTTCCAAGGATAGCTATATGACCTCGGGGTCCTTATAAATATAAATAGAAAATAGAATTCAGATATACTTAAGTGCATCTTAGGGATATACTTCCAAGGGTAATGCAGGACCCAAGGAAGAGAATAAGAAGCACATCTAATTCTTGTGTATCATAATTAAAACCTTGTCTATGTAACAATAGGTCTAAATCAGGGTTATTGTTTAAATAATCACGATCTAAAAGTCGTTAAAAATTGTAAAGCTTAGAGTAAATATAATAGTACTATCGGAAGTAATGTATCCGATACTATGATAATGTTAATTCATAAATATTACCTTAGGGTAATTATGCTAATCGCATGCATTAAAGGAGCCAGCAGAAATCATGCAGGTTTCAAGTTAATCTACGCATGCAGCCTATGCTAGGTATGGGTTGCATGCGTTCTTACCGATGATGGGACCACTACGGTGATCTCTAGGACGCGGTGTAATGTCATTGTAGGCATGACCACGGTTTTGCTTGGATGAGTTGGAAGGTAGATTAAAAAGTCTACTTCCGTCCCACGGAAGTAGATGATCTTGAGAGATAAGACGCCATTCAGGAATGCATTGATAGGAAAGCACCTCTAGTCAATGCCTACGGGAAGGACGCCACCTTCACGCCCAAGGCAACTAAAGGTGTAGGCATGAGTGTCATCCTAGGCATTATAGGGCGCTGTCTCCACGGCCACGATGGAAGAAGCATCCTCTTCCTATGCCGGGAGATTAGTCATGCATCCATTTAGTTAACTAGATGGGTGGTTACCTTATAACCATAATTTTATTAATAATTAAAATGGTACTAACGTAGTGTCGACCTGCGGGCCAATAGAGCGCTCCGGAGGGCAAGGAGGTCGAGTTACGAAGACTTGCAACACAAGTTTTGTTGGAATGTGTTGCAAGGAATGAAGAGTACCTCGAAGGATAATTGTATATGAAATTGTTAAATCTTGATAAACTTAAATGTTGTGATAAGTGAGACTAATAAGTACCTTACTTTAATGAAGTTCGGAATTGATAAGTTATTGATAATCTAATGTCATAATAAGGTTTAAAAATATTACCTTAAGGTAATCATAATTGTGTAAGTATAATAGTAATAAATTGTATGCATCAAGTTGATTGCAGGTTAAGAAGATCCCAAGGTGGGGAGACCACGATGCTGCGGACAGCATCATTTCAAGGTGGGGAGAATGTGACGTTCCAGTACAGTATACGGTCTTAAGACGTATACGGTACTGCCTCGTCACGCGTACACGCCATCCCGACCGACGTGTACGCCGATGCGTAGCCAAGCCAGTAGCACCCTAGGGGGCAACTTGCAAGGTGTGTACATTTATTTATGTGCACATTTACTCATGTGCACATTTATCCATGTGTACACATTTACCCATGTGTACACTTTATGCCACCTAGTTAATAAAGGCAAGTGGGCCACACCCAATTATCCCACATGCTTAAAGGGATAATGGGAAACCCTAGCCCTAACCCTTTGTCTATTTAGGTAAAGGAAACCCTAACTTGCTATTTTCGTCCATAGCATTCTAGGTCTCTGTTTTGCTTGCTCTAGGAGCCAAACCCACCTCCCAAACTCTGTCTGAGCGATCTAGCTCATTAGTTTCCCTTTCTAGCGTCATCTTCTAGCAGTTCAGCGGGATGGTCGAGTTCAGGGCAGGAGGAGCAAGCCAAGTTCAATTTAATAGCCTAAACCGCCTCCCAGTCATTGAATAAGTAGGTTTAGCCTATTAAATTGCCCATAGCAGCCATCTAGATCTCTAGATATCGAACCCTAACTAAAGAACCTAACTCTGTGATTTAGATTAGATCTTGTTCTTTAGTTCTTCTGTGATATGTATGTGATGATGTATCTCTGTGGACTCATTGTATTGGGAAGGGGGGTAGAGACCTTAAAGCCTAGTAGTTGATGCTCCTAGCTAGCCTCTTTAGTGCACTGTAAATTCGGCCTGTGTACAAGAGCCACACCTGGTTGTGGGTGAAGGGGGCGGGACCGCTTATAAGGAGGTTCATGTCCTGACTCATGAGAACGATCCCTCTGGTGTGTAAAGCCTACCGGGGATCCCTGTGGACTAGGTCTAATGGCTTGCCACTGCGTGTGGGCAAGGCATGGGCTCGACACCCGTGGAGTGATGCGTCACTCTCCATTGGGTTCAAGTCGAATAAGGGCGGTGGCCCTCTAGTCACCTTGAGTCAAAGATGTAGATCTCTGAGGGAGTGATCCCTACCGCTCCATCGAACCGGGAGATGCAACCCGTGAATAGCCCCTTTGGCTATGCATCCGGGAGGCTGATCGCGGTCCCAACACTTTTCAACCTACTCGCAGTGTGCATAGGAGGGGCGATGGAGTGGACTACCCTTGGAGTGTAAGAACGCAAAGTGGCAGTCCACATTCGATCCGTGTACCCGCTTGCGTATCACCACACGCATCAGCCCATCCGGTTGAGGAGACAAAGGCGGTACCTGCCAGCATCGGGGAGATGTTCGGCTGCTGGACACTCATCCTCGAACCTTTTGGCGCAGAGTGCTTCGAAGGCCAGCCCAGCCTCTGGGGGACATCACACCCGGCGGGGGAAAGATTTGCAAAAGTTTCTATGACCCGGACGCTGCACGCCCATACCCCCCACGTGATGGCCCCCATTGGTTCTCGTGGAGGAGGATGTTGAGGAGGGGGCTCGCAACGGGCCGGCTAATGGGAAGGCAGCTGACCTCGATGGTATCTTGGTAGCCGAGTTACTCAAATGGGCAGGGCAGCCGCTTGTGCCGATCCTCACTACCCCTGTTCAGCGAGAGCATTGCGGGGAAGGTCTCCCCGACAATGGACCACAAGCGGTTGTTCCCATTCACAAAGGCGGGCGACCCACATTGTCCGCCAATTACCGGACGATCATGGTTAGCTTAGTATTTTACAAACCTGTTGGTGGCATTCTCGGCGGCCCGATTGACCCGGCCGGCGAGAGGCGTGAGATGTCGCGAGCCCTCACCGCGACAAAGCTTTAGACCCCGCCACTCAACGATTGACCATATCTTTACACTGCGGGCACCGATTGAAGACAGTAGGAATCATCGGCGAGGACTTGTATTCTTTGCTTTGTGGACTTCGCGAAGGCTTTTGATCTGATTTCCGGGGAAAAAGGCGTAGGCTAGATCGCGTCAGCGGGGCTCCATTTGCACGTGCGAATGCCATATACAGGTTGTATGAGAGTTGTTTTGGCGTGATGCGGCCGGCCAGACCAAGCATTCACCAAGAGAGTATCGGGGTCCGCAGGTTGCCCCTCTCACCAACACTTTTGGCCTCTACATTGATCGTTAGAGCCCCGGCTTACCGAAATGGGGGATGGCATACGGCTTTTGCACCGTGTCATCCGCCACTCATCTATGTGACGATGTTGGCCTGCCGGCCCACACTCGAAGCTATGCGGTCTCACCGGATGCCCTAGACACATTTTGTCGGGCTACGCACATGCGGCGTGAATCGGCCAAGACCGGGGTGGTTCTCATATCCTCTTCCACGTCACCCCATGCCTCCTGCACTCACATATCGGGACAGCTTTGTGGGCGCCACGCCCACCTACAAGTATCTAGGGGTGGAGTTCCCCTCCTCGCCTGGCTGGAGGCGTCTATCCGCTATGGGTGACAAGGGCCGGAAAGCGCTTTATGCCATCTGAACAACAATCACCAGCCGAGCTCTATGATTGGGGCCATCAGGTCACATCCGCTCGAACCGGTCGAGCTGGCCCTTTATGCGGGGTCGAGGTTTGGGGCCCGGTCGTTTCTTTGGCGACATGGAATGACTTGGAGCAGGTCGCGAAGGCATTTTGGCACGGGCACTTGGGGTGAAACCTTCCGCCTCCCCTATCGAGATTCTCTTGCAGAAACGGATTCTTGCCGCCAGTGGCAGCCCTTGATAGACACATCGCCTATTTTCGTAAAGTGGTTACTATGGGTGATGCTCGGCTCCCGCACTGGCTTACAATGTGGCAATGAGTCCGCAGCGGCTTAGGGCCCGCTGTTGGAGGGTAAGAGAGATCGGTGGTTCGCCCGATGGAACGCGTCAGGAGCACAGATCGCGCGCGGTGGACACGGGCCGATCGCGGGATGTACCGGGGAGTAGCTAGACGCTTGTTTCCTTGGCAAGCTCGGGACCCGGCTCTAGAGCAGGTCAAAACGCCCATTACAAGGAGCACATCAACCCGTGTTAGCCCTGGGCCCACAAAATCTACCTCGTTCCCACCGCCCTCGAAAAGCGCCAGACTCATTGCCTCCATTCGCATACGGTGCCCACCATCTTTGCATCGAGGCAGGCGGTGGATTGGGGAGCCCGCCAGGACAAGCTCTGTCGCTCTTTGTCAAACGGGTGCCATTGAGGATGAGCCTCACACTTCCCGAGTTGCCTACCGTTGATCCGATCCGGGCCACATACGCTCCCTTAGTAATGCCGGACTTGCCCTTACATTTGCTGATGAACACACCGTCGGTCACGCCACCTCGGGTCGCATTACATTCGAGGTAATCTTGGACTGCGAGGTCACCTTTGCCCCCGGCGGCCTTTCGACGATTAGGCATCTGCTTAGTGCGCGGTGCATGATTGTATATATTTGGGTGTTTCTGCATTTTGTATGTTAGTTTGTCAGCAGGCTGATTGCTGCCACGGTTTTTCCCTCGAAAACCCTTTGGGGCGGGGGTTTTTTAATCCGGGCAGTAATCCGCTTGCTGCGTTTTTGTATTGGGTCCCATAGACCGATTGGTCTCCGTGGACGATAAAAGTACCTTCCTTCCTTCCTAGCCATGTTCTTATGCTAGCCAAATCCATTGCCATGAATTTTGTCTGCAATGACCTCTGGAGGCCCAAGCCGTCAGTTGTTCCCCTTGAGTCTAAGCCTTGGGTAGGATTTCCATATGTGATGTACTGATCTTTGTCTATGCAGATATATGTGATGAGCCACCCTTCGAGATGGTTATGTGATGTTGATGTTGTATACTGACATGTATGTTTACGCTTCCGCAGCTAGGTAGGCCCTGAGGGAGACAGGGTAAATGACCCCTTCATTCTTCCCACAGGAACTCATCAAGGTTGCATATCAGTATGGAGCTGGTATGGGGGATGAACTCCTGTTTGTATACGGTGAGTGCACCGTATATGAGTAGGGGACGTCACACCATTCAAGCCAAGAGGGCTTTGAGTAAGTACAGGTATTGATGGATAGGGATATTAACTGTGTTACCTGGAATCTCCAGGGAATTAATAGTAATATTAAAAGGGATAGACTTAAAGTTTGTCTTTCTTCCCTCAATCCCGACATTCTGTTCCTTCAAGAGCATAAGATTCATGACTCAGACCATGAAGTCATCATTAGTAGAACTCTCCCTCCCAATTATAGTATTTGGTCGATTCCTGCTAACGACTCTTCTGCAGGAATTGCTATAGCTTGGAAGAAGAATTTAGACATTTCTGATACCTACATGATTAACGGTAGGGATGGCAGATGCCAGATTCTTCTATGTACTTTCCTCAGGATCAAGATCGCTCTGGTAAATATTTATGCTTACAATAACCCTGTTGAAAGGGTAGAGGTATGGAAAAAAGTTAAGAGTAGCCTAGACAATATAGAATTTGATGAATGCATTCTTGGGGGTGATCTTAACATGGTGACCAACAGCTTCATGAAGAACAAGAATTTTAGACCCCTTGGGAAGCAAGAAAAAGATGCATGGCTCGACCTCACTCGCTGTCACAACTTAAATTTAGCAAGGACTAAGCCTGGCACTTATAGCTGGACTGATAAAAGGGTTGACCCTACCCAATGCCTCCACGACAGATTTTACCTTTCTGAGAATCTATGGAATGATAGCTGCAGAGTCAACAATCTTGAAGGTTATACTCTTTCAGACCACTATCCTCAGCAGCTCAGGATTATGGCAAGCAACTCAGTCAGGAAAAAAAAGAAAAACTTACTTCAAGCTTAACAGTAGTCTGCTTGAGCATGAAGAGTTTATTGACAGACTGCAGGTGATCCTTGCTAAATTTTACAAGCCTACGGGGAAATCTGGCTGGATGTATTGGTGGATCCAAGTAGCTAGAGCAATCAAAAAATGGCTCAAGGACTGGGGTAAATCAATCCATTACAATAAGCTATCCTTCCTTCAGAATTTGAGAGATAAGCTCTCTAATGCTTATCATAAGTCACGTACCAGGATGACGAGAAGTGAAATCATTCATTGTATCACGCACATTTCAGAAGAGCAACAAAACCATATTGAATCATATATAAACATAAGAAATCGAAAAAGAAGAGATCAGGATTGCCGAAGGTTGGAGGCTCGAAGCAAAAATAAGAGAGATCAAAGATGATGAAAGATGCAGCTCCAAATTCTTCTTTGCTAAAGCCAAAGGCGGAATGAAGAAGAACCATATCTTTGAAATCAAAGTGGGGGACGAAGAGATATTGGATGAGGACCAGATCAAGCTAGCTGCAGCTACACTTTACCAACATCATGGGCACCAATCAGGATTGCTCCCAGGCTATCATGGACGACTTCATCAACCTCCAAGCCAGGAGATTGAGGACTATTCTTGAAAGAATAACTAGTAAACGTGTGCCCGGCGTTGCCGGGCTAATGTTCTGATACATGTCTTTACCCATCTTTTAACGTCCATACGTGCAACTTCCGTCAATAGCACTGGCACATCTTGATATTCGCAGGAATGGACATTATTTTCTTTTGTAATTATTTTTGTTGTTGAGATTGTCTAATGACTATATCATTAATGTATTAACTTTGCATTTATAGATTCCAGTAGAGAAAATAATGCTTTATAGAGAATGTGGAGGGCACGTGACTTACCTTTAAACACAAAAAAATGGAAAAATAGATCCAAAACTTATGCTCAAAATGTCACTGTTAGAAGTAGTTAAGTACATCATTAAAAAATAGATAAGAAATGCAAAACACAAATCATTGGCGTACTTTAATTCATGATGGACCTTCTAAATATACATCTCCACATGATGCACATCACCAAGAGCCTGATGTTGTACTTTTTGGATGCTCCCGTGATATAGAGTAACATTTTAACAAACATTCCAACATGCATTTAAGAATTCCCAGAGTGAAACAAATATTCTAATGTTTACATATATTTTATCAACTCTAGCCTTAAAACACAATTCCATTCTGATATGCATTACAGCATATTTTTGATATTCAAAGGAACATCCAATCCCTAACCTTAAAACATAATTCCATCCTGCCATGCATTACAGCATATTAAATTGTTGATATTCAAAGGAACATCCCATATTAATATTAAAATCATCTAGAGGTAAGCATTATTGGATCCCGGTATTGGATATATTATAAACCTTATGCATGCCATGTTGCAGTATTATTCAGTGATTTCTCTTGCTGAAGGGGACTTTTGGGTACATAAGCAAAATTCATGCATGGCATGGAGTGCATTATATGTAAAGACATGTCTTAGATCTGTTGTGTACATTAATTCATTATAAGACAACAGATGGCATGGCTTAAGAACCTCAGAAGGGGTCCTTCAACTGGCAACAATCAAGCGTAGTTCTTATGAGGTTGCAGAATGCTGCGACTTAACATGAAAACCGAAAATTACCTGATACATAGACTTTTAACCTGCTGACCGAAATGAGTAAGGCAGATTTTCATTCCAGTGATAAAATGATCCACTGGATTTTCGTGTCGTATCTCTGCATCTTTATGCTCTCATAATCCACCCAATTTCCTTTGTCGATATCTCGCATCTTTATGCTCTCATAAATTTGTTCTCAGATACAATATTTGGTTCTAGATATTGCCTATTCTTTGGTAGCAGGATATTCCCTACTCTACCCCGAGTCCATGTACTTTCGTGTAAAATATGAAATGGATTAATATTCAATCGGATGGTAATGAGCACTGCAAGAAAACATGTGGTTCAGGAATGGGCTAAGCATTAGGATAAGCTCAAAAAATGACTATTGCTTAAATAATTGTGAATGTCATATAAAACACCCAACCCTCAACAAACCTAATCAAGAAGTGTAGAACCTCGAAAGTGAAACCAGCATACAAAGAGGAGGTAATAGCTTTACTTTCCCACTTCATCAAATTTTGACTTCACTATTAACCAGTTAATTTCATAATGTACAATTTATGCATGTAACACTTAAAAGTGTGCAAAAACAAACAAAAGGGTGATGCATATCTAAATGTGTGATATTATTAGGGGTGACATGACATGATTGCAACTTATACCACTATCATAAATATCAGAAATTGTTTCAGAAATATCAGAAACATATATACTATGCACATGATTACACCTTATAATGAACACTTAGATATAAACATCTATGCCCGTAACACCTACAATGTGAAAGAACAAACAGAAAAATATATTATATGCTTGGATAAGAGATACTCACGTGGAGGCCTCCTTCCAATGTGCCCCAAATACTGCAAAATTATAAAATATGTCCGCAAGAACTTTTGCAAAGATTCGTCCAAA
This sequence comes from Isoetes taiwanensis, assembly GCA_021234155.1. Lineage (NCBI taxonomy): Eukaryota > Viridiplantae > Streptophyta > Lycopodiopsida > Isoetales > Isoetaceae > Isoetes > Isoetes taiwanensis. Next base: position 14,329,010 of record JAJEKV010000029.1, on the reverse strand, counting down.
GATGAAACAAATTCGATCAAATAGATTTGGGTCTGCATAGAAGGATCATAGAAAGTCTGCATTTGAGCTGAATGCAGCAAATAGAAAAGGATTATAGTGAAATAGAGCTAAATGCAGCAGATTTGTATAGGAGGCCTCCATTTTGAACCGTGTTGAAAATATTTTGCCAGAACAGAAGAAAAATAAGCCCAAGTTTTCCAGATCAAATCATCACTTTCTAAACCAAATCTGGGGAAACTGGGAGGGATTATTGTGAAACAGAGCTTGCATGCATATAAAAATGAAGAACAAAAACGACTTCTTATGTATCCTCTGTTTCGTGCATGAAGAAAGAGCAAGAAAACTACCTGAATAAAATCCGAAGCTCTCTAGCTGGCCGGGCGCTAAGAATCAAATCGAAGCTCTCTAGGCTCTTTGGCGCTAAGAATCTGGTGTGGCTCTTTGCTTCCTGAATCCCGAATGCAAAAGAATCAAAGGCGTTCTTTGGATGCGTGTTTCTGATACCTAAAGCTATTTTAAGGAATGGGATGGGAAAATAATGAAAGGAGGCTGTGTAGGAACGTTTGCTGCAGCAAATTATGCTTCCCTGAGAATTAGCCGGCACCAAAACGATCATGATTTGGAGGAGGACGATCCAGCCACTAAAACTTACGTTTAAGAAATGGGAAATAGGAAAAAAAACGTTTAGTGGAAATACGAAATGGGAAAAAACGTGCATAATTTGGGGATTTCATTTTTTTCGTCGGATTTCAAATTTCAGATCACAAAATTTCGCTTTTTGGCCGGATTTCGATGTCCACCGGCGGCCGGAAAAAGGAGGACACACCCCCCCAACACAATTTAAGTAAGTAGATTAATACCTCCCAGGCTGCTTATTTGAAAGATAGATTTATTCTCAACAACGTGGTAACAGCTGTTCTTGGGCTAAAATGGGCTAAAGACTCCAATCAAGATATAGCCCTCATTAAGCTTGATATCACAAAAGCCTTCGACACAGTTAGCTGGAATTTCTTATTTAAATGCTGTAGTGCCCTTGGCTTCTCTGATGAGGTAATTTTACTTTTTAAAGCTATTCTTACAAATTTTAGATCCTCTGTTTTAATCAATGGTGAATGTAGTCCCTTCTTCCCCCTGCAAAGGGGTGTTAAGCAAGGCTGCCCTTTAGCCCCTTTTCTCTTTCTTATTATTATGGAGGCCCTTCATAGCAAATTAGAAGTGGCCAAAAGAACTAACATGATCCAAGGTCTCGCTCTCCCAGACAATGGGGAAATGGATCAAATTTTGAATGGGCATTTTGCAGATGACACATTTCTTCTAGTATCTATGGATAACAGATCCCTTTCCAACACTCAAACAATTCTGGAGGAATTTGGGGTCGCCTCAGGATGCAAAATCAATCCAATTAAATCAAAAGTGGTGACCAGAAATCAGGTAAAAGGAGAGCAAACAGCTGCTCTCATGGGCTGTAAGTATATCCCCCCTACCAGCTCTTCGAAAATTTTAGGAATCCCTTTAGTTCTGAAGGGGAGTCCCTCAGACATTTGGTCGGATATTATAGAAAAATTCCAGAAAAAGATGGATAGGTTAAACTCTAAATATATCTCTAAGCATGGCAGGGCTATTATTGCTAACTTTGTTATTTCCTCCTCTCATGTTTACCAATCCTCAGTTATCCTTACCCCCAAGAAGGTTTCGGCCAAGCTTCAAAGTATAATTGGAAGATTTATCTCATGTGGTCAGAACAGAAGATGCTGGACCCCTGTAGCTATGGAGGAATGCTGCAAAAATAGGAATATAGGGGGTCTAGGGGTCATTAATATTGAGAAGCAGGGAGTGGCCCTTGCAGCTAAGTATTTTTATAAGGCTGCTTACAATAAAATTAACCATCCTGTTTCTATAATTATCAGATATTATCTTGGCAAATGCCTTTCTTACGGATGGAGGAAGCTTAATCTAAATTTGCCCCATGCTATCTATTTTCCTTTTTCGGTCCCGAACTCCATCCCTGGTTTAATTAAGAAATGGATCAGAGCCTGGAACATGGTTAAAGGTATGTTCTCCTGGAAGGAAGGTCTATCCATGGACCAATCGATAATTTGGAATCCTGCTCTGCTTACTAATGAGCCTTCCCTATGCTTAGCATGCCATTTCCCTGAACAGGCTAGGCTTTGGAGCAGTAAGGAGCTACTTTATATCAGAGACTTGTTCGATGACCAAGGAATTATTCCCTTTAGAAATTCTGTTCTGGCTGACGAAGATGATAACACAGAGATGCTTTACAATAATAAGGGGAAGTTGGTCTGAAGATAATCTCAACTGGCATCATAATGGCTCTGGGGAGTTCACAGTCAAATCTGCTTACAAATATCTGATGAGGAATCAAAAGATTTCTATCCATACCAAGTGGCACATAGGGGAAGAAAGATGTAAAAGAAACTTGAAGTTCTTGTGGTCTAGTCCTATTCCCCCAAAGGTGAAATCCTTTATTTGGCAGCTTTGGCACAAAGCTTTGGCAACCAATCACAAGAGACACAGGCTTCAAATGGCGGATTCAGATGTCTGTCCTAGATGTCTAAGCCACAGGGAGGACGAGAAGCATCTATTCAGATCTTGCACTTGGTCGGAATGGATTCTCGAACTCGCCTCTACACTGTTTGGATACGACCTCAACTCCATGGATTCAGTGGATTTCTTTATGCCAAACTACCCCAAAGATTGGAGGCTGTATATTCTTATGTGGAGAATTTGGAAGGGCAGGAACAACTTTATTTTTAATTGTGATATTACTCACCTGGAAGCAGTCATCAAGCAAATAGAATATGACATTAAATGGATCATTGCTGCTACATAATGCTTATTATGAATCTCACAATTATTTTGTTGACATTTCAGGAATTGTTTTCGTGTTGGTGCGTAAGCTTAAATGGAAGAAGATCGATCCAGTGGTTAACCAGCAGTGGATTAAGGTATTCGGACCGCCTGATCTCTACAGCCATGAGGAGCCATGTTTGTGCAACTATTGCTGTGACTAGAATCCTGATGCAAGAAGAGGCTTACTCTGTGAAGCTAAGGACAGCAAAGGCCGTTTCAATATGGCTAAGGCTGATTCATGTCTTTGCGTGTTCTGTACCCTCACGGTCATGGTTAGAGGCAGAGGAAGAAAATCTGGCAATCTCAACCTCAGATCACACTTCTAGGCAGTCTTATATATCATATCTGACATTACCACCCATATCACAACTGTGCTCTAAGTTTTTACTACTTATCCTCTCTTATTTACCTAATGGGGTTATACTTCCCTGTAAAAAGTACCTTTTTGTTATCTTATAACTTATAATTAATACAAAAATACGCCTTCAAAAAAACATGATCAAACATCTTTCTTAGAGAAATAGTTAGCTCCTTGCAATTGATCTATTAGGTCATCTGGTCTAGGTAAGGCATATCTATTATAGTATGCTTATTCAATTGACGATAGTCGATGCACATTCTTCGGGTGCCATCCTTTTTCTTAACAAATAAGATTGATGCCCTAAAGGGTGACATGTTTGGTTGGATGAAGCATAAGTTAAGAAGGTCCTGCAACTACTTCTTAGGTTTTGCCAACTCAGGAGTACTCGTCCTATAAGAAGACTTATTGATAGGTTTGGTGTCCGACACAAGGGTGATCTCACACTCTAACCCCCTGAAGGGTGGCAATTCTTTGACTCATCAGGAAAAAGGTCATGAAATTCTTTAATTAGGTTGATGATAGCTTTTGGCAATCCACTAATGAGCCCTTCTTGCTTAGTGAAAGTTCTATAGATGCGATCTTTATAATACAGGTGACTTTAAACTTCCTTATGATCCTATTCAATTGCTTCAACGAAATATGCTCTATAAATGGATTAACTTGGTCACATGCAACAGTGATGCACATTAGGTGCGGTAAAAGTCACCTCTTGTTTCTCTCAGTCAATGTGGGCTTTTGCAGCTACTAAAATTCCATGCCAACAATGAGGTTGTACTTGGCTAAACATTCCATGCCAACAATGAGGTCATACTTTTCTATATTCATGATTTCAGCCCCCATAGCAACTGATGCTCCTGACAACTGAATTCTCCATGTTAAGCCTACGAGCTTGTGTGATCCCGATGGCCCAGCTTCCCGACACTACTGGTGTGGGCTTAGATTTCAAGGGTTTGACTTGCAAGATTTCCGCCATCCTACGGGATGCAAAAATATAGATACTACCTGCATCCATAAGAATAAGAAAAGGTTTAGAATTTATATTCGAATGGTAGATATAACAATAGACTGACTGTCTATAATCTCAGTTTCTATGGCTGGAAAAATATGGGACTCGCCTTCAATGTAATCTCGTAGCTAACACTAAAACACAATGTGATGTTACTAACATATTATACGTGTGTTGTATGCAAAAAGAAATTGTAACAAAGTTAAAACCATCTCAAATGCTTGGCTCTAGCTCATCACGCTGAGGTGAAGAAATATCGGGCCTCTTCCAATATCAAGGATGACCCTAGGGTTGACACTAACTCCGGTAGTCAAGGTTATGACATCCCTTGCTCATATACGATACTTCAACCGTATAATAACAAGAGATTCCCTCCTGTCAGCACATGCTCTCCAACATGAGGCCATCTATCTGACATCAAACTCCTGATGGTGAGCAACAATCCGACGTGGGAGGAATAGACGTGTCATTCATCCTGTCTCCCTCGGGGTTGACCTAGCTACAGAAGTGCATAAACAAGAGCACATAACAATATAACAAATACATAACCACCTTGAAGGGTGGGAACACCATAATTCCTAATAACATCAGAATCAATTACATCATACATCATGTATGTTATAGAATACAAGAAAGCGTAGATATCCCTAGTCGAGTACACCTTCTCCTCTGGTAGGTTGCCTTGCATCCTCAAATACCTTAAAAATATACCATAGCCTCTCAGACCATTGAAATATGTTTAAACTGCAAGTAATAAAATGAACAAATAACATATCATAAATCCTCTCTTACATTACAAATAGACAAACAAATGTGTAAATAATAACTAGTAAACGTGTGCCCGGCGTTGCCGGGCTAATGTTCTGATACATGTCTTTACCCATCTTTTAACGTCCATACGTGCAACTTCCGTCAATAGCACTGGCACATCTTGATATTCGCAGGAATGGACATTATTTTCTTTTGTAATTATTTTTGTTGTTGAGATTGTCTAATGACTATATCATTAATGTATTAACTTTGCATTTATAGATTCCAGTAGAGAAAATAATGCTTTATAGAGAATTTGGAGGGCACGTGACTTACCTTTAAACACAAAAAAATGGAAAAATAGATCCAAAACTTATGCTCAAAATGTCACTGTTAGAAGTAGTTAAGTACATCATTAAAAAATAGATAAGAAATGCAAAACACAAATCATTGGCGTACTTTAATTCATGATGGACCTTCTAAATATACATCTCCACATGATGCACATCACCAAGAGCCTGATGTTGTACTTTTTGGATGCTCCCGTGATATAGAGTAACATTTTAACAAACATTCCAACATGCATTTAAGAATTCCCAGCGTGAAACAAATATTCTAATGTTTACATATATTTTATCAACTCTAGCCTTAAAACACAATTCCATTCTGATATGCATTACAGCATATTTTTGATATTCAAAGGAACATCCAATCCCTAACCTTAAAACATAATTCCATCCTGCCATGCATTACAGCATATTAAATTGTTGATATTCAAAGGAACATCCCATATTAATATTAAAATCATCTAGAGGTAAGCATTATTGGATCCCGGTATTGGATATATTATAAACCTTATGCATGCCATGTTGCAGTATTATTCAGTGATTTCTCTTGCTGAAGGGGACTTTTGGGTACATAAGCAAAATTCATGCATGGCATGGAGTGCATTATATGTAAAGACATGTCTTAGATCTGTTGTGTACATTAATTCATTATAAGACAACAGATGGCATGGCTTAAGAACCTCAGAAGGGGTCCTTCAACTGGCAACAATCAAGCGTAGTTCTTATGAGGTTGCAGAATGCTGCGACTTAACATGAAAACCGAAAATTACCTGATACATAGACTTTTAACCTGCTGACCGAAATGAGTAAGGCAGATTTTCATTCCAGTGATAAAATGATCCACTGGATTTCCGTGTCGTATCTCTGCATCTTTATGCTCTCATAATCCACCCAATTTCCTTGTCGTATCTCTGCATCTTTATGCTCTCATAAATTTGTTCTGCATACAATATTTGGTTCTAGATATTGCCTATTCTTTGGTAGCAGGGATATTCCCTACTCTACCCCGAGAGTCCATGTACTTTCGTGTAAAATATGAAATGGATTAATATTCAATCAGATGGTAATGAGCCTGCAAGAAAACATGTGGTTCAGGAATGGGCTAAGCATTAGGATAAGCTCAAAAAATGACTATTGCTTAAATAATTGTGAATGTCATATAAAACACCCAACCCTCAACAAACCTAATCAAGAAGTGTAGAACCTCGAAAGTGAAACCAGCATACAAAGAGGAGGTAATAGCTTTACTTTCCCACTTCATCAAATTTTGACTTCACTATTAACCAGTTAATTTCATAATGTACAATTTATGCATGTAACACTTAAAAGTGTGCAAAAACAAACAAAAGGGTGATGCATATCTAAATGTGTGATATTATTAGGGGTGATATGACATGATTGCAACTTATACCACTATCATAAATATCAGAAATTGTTTCAGAAATATCAGAAACATATATACTATGCACATGATTACACCTTATAATGAACACTTAGATATAAGCATCTATGCCCGTAACACCTACAATGTGAAAGAACAAACAGAAAAAATATATTATATGCTTGGATAAGAGATACTCTCCTTCCAATGTGCCCCAAATACTGCAAAATTATAAAATATGTCCGCAAGAACTTTTGCAAAGATTCGTCCAAAGATGAAACAAATTCGATCAAATAGATTTGGGTCTGCATAGAAGGATCATAGAAAGTCTGCATTTGAGCTGAATGCAGCAAATAGAAAAGGATTATAGCGAAATAGAGCTAAATGCAGCAGATTTGTATAGGAGGCCTCCATTTTGAACCGTGTTGAAAATATTTTGCCAGAACAGAAGAAAAATAAGCCCAAGTTTTCCAGATCAAATCATCACTTTCTAAACCAAATCTGGGGAAACTGGGAGGGATTATTGTGAAACAGAGCTTGCATGCATATAAAAATGAAGAACAAAAACGACTTCTTATGTATCCTCTGTTTCGTGCATGAAGAAAGAGCAAGAAAACTACCTGAATAAAATCCGAAGCTCTCTAGCCTGCTGGGCGCTAAGAATCAAATCCGAAGCTCTCTAGGCTGCTGGGCGCTAAGAATCTGGTGTGGCTACTGCTTCCTGAATCCTGAATGCAAAAGAATCTGGCGTTTGCTGGATGCAGAAGCTGATACCTAAAGCTATTTTAAGGAATGGGATGGGAAAATAATGAAAGGAGGCTGTGTAGGAACGTTTGCTGCAGCAAATTATGCTTCCCTAAGAATTAGCCGGCACCAAAACGATCATGATTTGGAGGAGGACGATCCAGCCACTAAAACTTACGTTTAAGAAATGGGAAATAGGAAAAAAAACGTTTAGTGGAAATACGAAATGGGAAAAAACGTGCATAATTTGGGGATTTCATTTTTTTCGCCGGATTTTAAATTTCTGATCACAAAATTTCGCTTTTTGGCCGGATTTCGATGTCCACCGGCGGCCGGAAAAAGGAGGACACACCCCCCCAACACAATTTAAGTAAGTAGATAAAATGTATATGTATACAAGAAAATTAATACGTCCTACGGCGCATTGTTCCAGTTTTAGCATGTCCTTATATTCCCTTTAATTCTCCTGGATTCCCTTACATTCTAGAAATTTCTAGAACATTTTAGAACTTTCTGGAACATTTTGAAACTTTCAAAACATCCTAGAATATTATAGTCTATTTTATCTTAATTAAAACATTACCCTTAAGTGTACTTGAAATATAAATTATTCATAGAATTAATGCTTGGTCTAGTGGTTAGAGTCGGGGGTTTGGGGGGTTAAGGACTAGGGTTCGAATCCCACCAATAACATAAAAAATTTTAAAAGCCTTTCCTTAAGGAACAAGCATTCAATATGAGCGATCTTAGACTTGATCAACGATCAAGATCTCACCATCTAAAAGCAATATGAGCCGTAGGATCTATTACATATAATTCCCAAAGCCACGTGGACCGTAGGATGTGTCCCCAAGCCACGTGAGCCGTCGGATCTCGGACCGACGGTCAGGATCAAATCAATCTGGACCGTAGGACCACGGTACACATATTATATGTAAACTCCCAGGCCATCTGGGCCGTAGGATACGTCCCAAACCCACGTGAGCCGTCAGATCTCGAACGGACGGTCGGATAAGCGCGAAACATAAGAACATATATAGATCAGATAGAATACAAATTGGAATTACATTACAAACAGACATTTCAAAACATCCTATAAGTAGTTTGTCCATTGGCAACAAGTTAGCTTATTACAACTTGCAACTTTGATCTCCTGTGGAATAACCCTTGCCCAACACGCAAATCACAGTTATGCAACCATACAACTTGGCAAAACGTACTTCAAAGCTTTCTTCAGGTTATTGCACATCACGAAGAGGCTTGCAAATTATGCTTTGAGAAGTATATCCTTCTACTCTTCTTTGACGGACTAAAATACAAGCAAAAGCAACAAAATTTTCATGAACACAATACTGCAGCTTGTTGCTTACATGAACACAGTATCACAACTTGTCACTCGAGCATAATAAGCTATATCTGTATGAATTAGGAATTTTGGAATTCTATCTCTCATACAAACAGAGCTGATTTGCAAATTTACAGTCAAGATGGATGTTGTATGCCTCCTATGTGAAAATACCTATATGGCCGGAAAAAAAAGAATAAGTAATGTGCCTTGCACGATGTTAAGTACTAAAGGGATTCATGCATGCATTGCATGGATGCATGGTATGCATGCACTATGTGCATGCCTTATGTGCGTGTAATGCATGCATGCGTGCATGCCAAAACCATCTGTTGGAAGTGCAAACTAGCTAGAAATACAACACGCGCTCTATGAATACTGCTGGCATACCCTCACACAAACACGACACAAGAATCATATGCAAACCATAGCAAAAGGGCCGTATAATTATACGTTTTTCATGACGAACCATTTTTTTGTGATATTTATATTTTTCGGGCTTATAGACTACCTCAAAATCATACTACTCAAAAAATTCCATCCATCTCCTTTGTCTAAGATTAAGATGTAGCTTTGTAAAAATGTATTAGAGGCTCTCATGGTCTGTATCCAATTAGAAGTGCCTGCATCGCTCATTTTTTTAAAATCATAAGAACATATATAGATCATATAGGATACAAATTGGAATTACATTACAAACAGACATTTCAAAACATCCTATAAGTAGTTTGTCCATTGGCAACAAGTTAGCTTATTACAACTTGCAACTTTGATCTCCTGTGGAATAACCCTTGCCCAACACGCAAATCACAGTTATGCAACCATACAACTTGGCAAAACGTACTTCAAAGCTTTCTTCAGGTTATTGCACATCACGAAGAGGCTTGCAAATTATGCTTTGAGAAGTATATCCTTCTACTCTTCTTTGACGGACTAAAATACAAGCAAAAGCAACAAAATTTTCATGAACACAATACTGCAGCTTGTTGCTTACATGAACACAGTATCACAACTTGTCACTCGAGCATAATAAGCTATATCTGTATGAATTAGGAATTTTAGAATTCTATCTCTCATACAAACAGAGCTGATTTGCAAATTTACAGTCAAGATGGATGTTGTATGCCTCCTGTGTGAAAATACCTATATGGCCGGAAAAAAAAGAATAAGTAATGTGCCTTGCACGATGTTAAGTACTAAAGGGATTCATGCATGCATTGCATGGATGCATGGTATGCATGCACTATGTGCATGCCTTATGTGCGTGTAATGCATGCATGCGTGCATGCCAAAACCATCTGTTGGGAGTGCAAACTAGCTAGAAATACAACACGCGCTCTATGAATACTGCTGGCATACCCTCACACAAACACGACACAAGAATCATATGCAAACCATAGCAAAAGGGCCGTATAATTATACGTTTTTCATGACGAACCATTTTTTTGTGATATTTATATTTTTCGGGCTTATAGACTACCTCAAAATCATACTACTCAAAAAATTCCATCCATCTCCTTTGTCTAAGATTAAGATGTAGCTTTGTAAAAATGTATTAGAGGCTCTCATGGTCTGTATCTAATTAGAAGTGCCTGCATCGCTCATTTTCTTAAAATCATAAGCTATAACTCCACCTTCCTGCATCCAGACACTACTATAGCTATTTTACTTGCATCTGTGGCCACCCATTTATCCTTCTGGGGGTTTAGCAAAGTAAGAACCAGTGTTGTGGTTAATGCTTTCTTTAACTTTTATCAAAGAATGATTGCACTTTTTCTTGCCAATGTTTTAACTTTCTCGTGCTTTGTAGAGTCTAATAAGGATGTAGCTACCTTTGCAAAGTCCTTGACAAACTTACTACAATAACCTGCTAACTGGAGGAAATGTCTTACCTCTGAGACATTCTCAGATGCTGGCCATCCCTTAACTACTTTAATCTTGATTGGATCAGTTGATATGCCTTCTGTAGAGACTATATGCCCAAGATATTTAACATCTATTATTTAGCAAATTTGCAATTTGAGAACTTAGCCCTTTTCAAATTTTGCAAAGCCATTCAAAGATGGCACTCATGTTCCCATAGGGTCTGTAAATAAGTACGTCACCAAAGAATAAGATGATAAATTCATCAAGGAATTCACAAAAGACATCATTCATCAATCTCATGAACATTGCGGGCGCATTGATTAGTCGAAAGGGCATAATAGTGAAACTCGTAATGGCCATACCTAGTTCTGAAAGTTGACTTATAGTTATGCTTTTCATTTATTCTTATCTTGTGATAACATGATCAGAGATCTATTATGATTATATATTATTCTTCTCTTTGTAGGAGAGGAAAATAGTGTGTATTGCAGTATATTGTCATGCTTAGACATGTGGCCCTGCTCAGTTGGATCTAATTATCCACGGGTTTTTTATTCATGTCTCTACATTGTATTATGTATTATGGAGTGTTATAGATGCAGCCTTTATATTACAGGTGATCCAATCTTTAACTTTCTCATGCTTTGTAAGGTCTGTTAAGGGTGCAGCTACCTTTGCAAATTCTTGACAAAGTTTTTGCAATAATCTGCTAACTTTTTGCAATAACCTGCTAACCTTTTGCAATAACCTGCTAAGCTGAATATGCACCCAAACCAAAGGGGATTTCAAGGGAATTTTAATTTAAAGGTGTTTAATGGTTTGTGTTAAATTTAAAATGTTTTTGGCCCCTTTGGGGACTTGAAAATTGTTTAGAGGTTTTATGTACATCTCTATAGGTGCCTTCAGAAAGATGTTGTGAATATTAAGCAATATATGCTAGAAATTCATAAACGTGAATAAACTCAAAATATAAGTTCTATTATTGAGGGGGAATTTAATAGGAGTTGTTGGGGATTAATGGTTTATGTTAACAAAATATTTGAGGGCAAATGGGATTACGAAATTAAGACTTCAGGCACCTGTTTCAAGCATTTATTACAAGAACTTTGAATACTGCAATATCTAGATACTAACCTCTATGTTTTACTATATAGAATGTTAGTGCAATATTTGGGGGAAGGACACTACTGGTATGTACTTAGAATTTTCTTGAGTTTAGAAATATTCAACAACTAGCAACACATTTTCAAGGACACTAGGTGTTGAATATTCTCTTAAACATGCAACAAGCCTCTTGAATGTCCATGATGGAAAATAAAACTCTGTTGACTAATTAACAAAGATTGAAAAAACCTAGGTAGCAAGAAAAATTGTTTGGATGCACATGATGAAAAGTAAATATCTGAATAAGTTGTAAAAGTATGCATGTTCCTAGCTTGAAAAAATATAGACAAAATGCCAACAAATAAGTCCATAAAAGAAAATGTTCAAGCCATCCAAAAAAAATCAGGTGCTAATGCAATATAGGTTGCCCTTAGAAATATTTTGTAAGATGTAAACTAATCATAAGAAAGATAGATAGATAGATAGATAGATAGATAGATAGATAGATAGATAGATAGATAGATAGATAGATAGATAGATAGATAGATAGATAGATAGATAGATAGATAGATAGATAGATAGATAGATAGATAGATAGATAGATAGATAGATAGATAGATAGATAGATAGATAGATAGATAGATAGATAGATAGATAGTGTTGCCATGCTATGGTAGCATAGAAGAGCAAGATTCACATTGATTTACTTATGCTTGCATATTGATTTGAGCACAGATACACAAATACCATTGATTTGAAGATAACATATCCCTAGAGATTATAAAGTGCACTTGAAGACCAAGGTGAAGACATTCATGAAAGATCACACAAGTATGCTAGAGAAGGTGATTCAAGCAGAGCAAATTTGAAGTTTGGAAGACCCCTTGAGTGTTCTTGGTATGTGAAATTTCTATTGAGTTCTTGGCATGACTATTTCATATGATCCATATCTTAAGGCCCTTCACCCTCTTTTCCATGCGAAAGCTCCCACATGACTTCAAATTCCATGCTTAGCCTTCATTTCCTGTAGCAAATTGGCTTGGGGAATTTTTTCTAGTCAAAACATTTCTTTCATACATCATTCATACCTCACACACCCACCATATCATCACCATCTTGAAAAATAAAAAAATTCCACTTAATTAGGCCACCTCCATGGTCTAGGGTCAAATTCTCTTACTAGAAGTCAAAATGGAGAGAGAAAGTGCAAAATTCTTAAGGGAAGCAACAAAAGCAAAAAAATTGCTTAAAGTATGCAATTTATATGCACTAGTGTCAAATTCACCCATGTCACCACTTGAAAATGGCCAAGTCATCATACACATCATCACCATTGCCATGTCACACCACACACATGTCACCCCCATTGAAAATTCTATTTTCTTCAAGATTCTTCAAAATGAGTTGTTTGGACCATTAAGGGGACATGTTGTCTTGCCACATCATCACCAACACTTCTACATCACCACCCACGTGTCATACTCATCACCTCCAACTCATCATATGTTTTGACTAGAAAAAATATCCCTTGCCAACTTGTTTAACACCTCATCACCTCTCTTTGCCATGTCATCATCATATTGCCAACTCACATTGCGTATTTGCCACCTCACCACTTCCACACCACTTTTTGAGCTAAAAGTCAATAAGCTAATTTTGCAAAAAAGATTCTTCCATGGTATAAAGCATCAAAAAAGATTCGTTTTGCAAAAAAGAATTTTCAAAAAAGGGCTCATTTAGACCTTCATTTTGGGTTTCTTGGGAAACGTGCCCAGCTTCATTAACAAAAATTTTCTCCTATCCCCCCCGAAGCCTGGATTCTCCCCAACCAATCACCCCCCGCCACGTGGTACACCTGGGCGTGTGGGGCGGTTACAGACCGAATCCCACGTGGGCATAGCACGTCGATTTATTAATAATGCTGACTGGATCTGTCTTTATAAATCCAGGCTAACTTTCTTAAGAATTCCTGTGGGATATATCGAGCCTTTCTGCCAAGAACCCTAAAAGCTTTGTCACGCCAAGATCCGGAGAATTGACCTGAATTAACCACTTAATCATGATGAAACATCTTCGCATCAACCCATATTATACCAAGGATGAATTAATCAAGCAAAAAGACAAGAATCTGGCTTGGATTTGCCAAGAGCGGGCCGATTAGGCACGTGTTGATCACGGTGAAAATTGCACACGCATAAGATAGGTGTGAAATAACCAAAATGCATGCTCATTCCATCTAGAAAAATCCCAGCTTGCACAATTAAGCAAAAAAATTGCATATTCTAGCCTAAGATAGCACCTTTCATTTATTGACTGGCATCCCTTACTTGCAGAACATAGATAGCCTTAGAATTGATTCGAAACGACAAAATTAATTTATCAGAGCTTAGCTTACTGTTCTCAGTCTGTGATAGTATGTCAGAACTAATACCAAAATTTCAGCATATTTAGCAATTATTCGTGAAAAAAAGTACTTGACCATTATGTGCATGCATATTAGGAAGAGATCCAAGCATCAAATCACAAAAAAGACCTACCTTTTTGGAGTTACAAAAATTCACTCTCTGCCAGGATAGTGACCAATATTTGATCTGGTCAGGAGTGCATGTTTAAGTGATTTGCACTGATCACAAGCCATCTGAATTTTTACCCAGCATTTCTCAAGATCTTGAGTAGCTTTGGCAGAAGAAATCATAAGCAGATCCTTTCTTGTTTGCATGTGGCATCATTTTTTGCAAGGCAGTCTTTTTTCTGTTTGGGGAAAGTGATTGAAATTTGTTATTTGAGCTTTCTACTTGAAATTTTCTCACATAGAGTGGTTGCCTTAAGCAACCTAGAGGTTGAAGGTTTTGCCAGGAACACCAACATTTTGGAGGTTTTACCGAGATCATTTCCTGGAATTTGAACTCATGGCTCCCAGAAGAAACAATGAAACATATGAGCATGCTGAAGCACAGGAAAACCATGAAGCATCTGCTGCAGTACCAGGAGTAAATATACAAGCAAATACAGGTATGCCTTGCCACTACTTTGAGTTGAATATGCCAATTCCTGCTCCCACTTTTGATCCAAGCATGAATGCCAATAATTTTCTGAAAACTTTTGAGGAGTACTATCAGGAATATGGACACAAGAAAGGTTGTAAGTTTTCTGAGTTTAAGAAGTGTTTCAAAAATGATGAAGTTAGAGCTTGGTTGGAATATGTTATGAGTCTAGGAGGTAACTCATGGGATGAAATAGTCAAGAAATTCTTGGCAAGATTTGGTAAGCTGCTAGATCCTCAAGATTTGATTTTTGAATTGCAAACTTTTTCTCAAGATTTGATTTTTGAATTGCAAACTTTTCATATTAAACATGGTGAAAGTGTGCATCAATGTGTGGAAAGATTCAATCTTTACCTTGTTAAATGTCAAATCAATCAGGTTCCTAACCACACCTTACATCTTGTAGCTTCATTTATCAGAGGTTTGAGCAGCAGGCCAAGAATACAGATGCTCAAGATTTAGAAACAAGAAGGATTTGACACAATACAGAAGGCTTTGACAAAAGCTACGGAGATTGCAAATATGATTTCCTATCTTCCTGATGATATGCACTCACCTCATGATCCTTTCTTTCCAGATTATGATCAAGAGGATATGGGACCAGGACCTGTACCAGTCTATGTTGTTCAAAAAGAGAAGAAGAAATAAAAAATGGAGGATGCAGAAGATTCTTGGCTGATGTAAGAGCTGAGATAACTAAATTGTCTGAGGCTCTGGTCGAGGTGACCAAGCAACTTCAAGAAATGAAAAGTTCCAGACCTGAGAAGAGAATATATCCTCCATGTGCTCATTGCTTGAGAAACAGTCACTCATCAGACTATTGTTGGTATAGGCCTTGCACAAAGTGTGGTAAAAGAGGGCATTTTGGTAAAGAATGCCCTATTTGTGCTTTTTGCAAAGCAGTCGGTCATTATGAAGATAGGTGCAGTGTGAAAAAATATTTTGTTAGTCAAGAGAAGTCTAAAGCCAATGAACCAAGTGCTTCTGTCATATTTGTGCAGGAAATTGAAGAGCAAGAGGAAATCATGGTTGTTCATACAAGAGGAATGAACAATGCAAAGGACAAAGAGCAAGTACAAGTCAATGAGGAAGTCAATACTGTAAGACACGAAGAAATTGAACAGAATATGGTTGTACCTCCTCCCCCTTGTCGGAAATACTTAAAAAAGGATAAAGAGAGTGAGGATTCTGAATATTTGCTTAAGAACTCAAAAATTAGTGTGGATTTACTAACCCTGCTGAAAATAGCTCCACCCTACAGAAAAAAGGTTCTAAATCTGACCAAGGAAGATGAATTTGCTCTCACAAATCATATTGAGGAGCATGTTTTGACTCAAGAAGACTATGATCCAGGAGCTTTCACATGTGTTGCTAGAATGGGTAAAAAAGTTCTGACCAAAGTCCTTTTAGATGGAGGACCACCACTTAATGTGATGTCTCATCATATTATGAGATTGTGTGGCCTTGAAATAGACAAGAAAGCTCCAACGGTCTTAAAATCATTCTCAAATACCAAAATCAACCCCATGGGAATAGTTAGCAATGTACCAATTGATGTGGAGGGGACAATTGTTGCTGCTAACTTTGTGGTTGTTGCCTTTGAAGGAATAGATGAGAAGTCAGATATATATGACCTGCCCTTGGGAAGAAAATGGTTGTAAACAGTAGATGCAAGACCTGTATGGTCAAGAGGAGAATGCACTATTTCAAATGTTAAAAAGAGAGTAATACTCTACAATAAGGTAGGAGAGTTTGAAGCTTTGAATTTCATTGAAGAAGATATTCTGGTACCAAATCCCTGTGGAGAATATCAGCTAGCTACAAATGATCAGTTGCCAAACTTAGAATTCCCTTTAGAGATAAATCTTCCAAAAAGAGAAAGCTTTGCTTATTTGTGGTTTGATGGTGGTGTCTCAAAGAGCTATTCTTAAAGATTCTTCCAATAGGCTGCTTGCAAAAGTAGGCAGAATTTTTCCAAATATAACCTCAAACATGGCAGAATACAAGAATTTTAATATTAATGAGATTGTTATCTTTGGAGATTCACAGCTTGTTTGCAGACAAATATTGGGTGAATATCAAGCAAAAAATGAAGACATGATTGTGTTAAGAGACAAAGCCTTGAGAGAATTGACTAACTTCAAGTCTTGGAAATTATGTCATGTGCCAAGATAGCAAAATTGTGAGGCTGATGCATTGTGCAGAAGTGTCCTACTCGAGCATTTAGCCGAGGGAGCAATTCAAGAAGAAGAATTGGAAAGGGGTGACCTGCAACAACTCTATCTATCTTGGTAATCAATGCAAGTGAGGAAAAATAGGTAAAGAGGTAAAAGTAAATAAAGAGGGTCAAGATAGAATTTTATATGTTGGGGATTTATTCAAAGAGGATGATGAGTTTTTTGTTACTAAATTTTTTGATGAATGGAAAGATGTGTTTGCCTGGGATTACAATGAACTTGTTGGTGTTGATAAAGGAGTGTGTGAGTTTGAAATAAAGATCAAAGAAGGCATGAAACCTGTTGTGCAAAAGCTTAGGAGGATAAATGCATCTTTACTTGGCCTAATCAAGGAAGAATTATATAAAATGAAAGATGTTGGTGTGATCTCTGAAGTAGTGAATCTAGAATGGTTATCTTGCATTGTACCTGTTGAAAAGAAAAACAAAACTATAAGAATTTGCATTGACTATAGGGATTTAAATAAGGCTACTATTAAAGACTGTTGGCCTTTGCCTTTATTGGAAGGAGTGTTACATGCAGTTGCAGGGAAAGAGACGTATTCTTTCTTAGATGGTTTATCAGGTTTTAATCAAATAAGCATTAAAGAAGAAGATCAACCAAAGACTGGGGAACATTTGCAATGAGGAGAATGCCTTTTGGATTAATGAATGCATCAGCAACCTTCCAAAGAGCTATGGACACTATCTTCAAGGACATGCCTCCAACAGCATTTCGTGTTTTCTTGGATGATCTTTGCTTAGGTACTTCTTGTAAAGACCACTTTGATTGTCTGACAAAGTTATTTGCTTTATGCAGAAAGGGAGGTGTTAGCCTAAACCCAAAGAAGTGTGTCTTTCTATGCTCAAAAGGAGACTTGCTGGGACATGAAGTATCCACTAAAGGTATTCAGGTTGCAGAGAATAAAATAGAGGCTTTGAAGAAACTTGCTCCACCTAAAACACTTAAACAGGTAAAAAGCTTTTTGGGAATGACTAGCTTTTTGAGAATGTATGTTCCTCACTTTTCACACACCATAAGCCCAATTTCTAACCTCACAAAAGTTGGAAAATTCTCAAAGAATGAGAGCAAGCATATTTTAGTTGATTGGAATGAGACATATCAAGAATCTTTTGATGCAATCATTAATGCCACCTGTCATTCTATCTTACTGAAGCCTCCAGACTTTGAAAAACCCTTTAAAGCTTACATCAGTATTACAAAGAAGGCAATTGGTGTGGCATTACTCCAGGAGGACCATGTTATCTCTTTTGCCAGCAAGATGTGGTCTGACACTGAGTTGAGATATCCCAAACTCGAGAAAAGTGCAGCTGCATTAATGTTCCTAATAGATAGACAAGGTCATCTTTTGCAAAACAATTACACTCAAGTTTACATGAAGCAAAATCCTTTATCCCTTCTATTTTAAAAAAAGCAACCAAAGGCCAAGTTATGTAGATGGTCTTGCAAGATTCAGGCTTACAATATTACTGTCAAGGTAAATCCCAGTTCATATTTACCTTATGCTTTGTTTGAACATGAGGATCAAGAGGGATTAAATGAGACTGATTATGTTACTAACTTGATTGCTTTTCATAAAAAAGATTTGGATTGGAAGTTTGACATCAGGAACTATTTAGAGAACAATGAATTGCCAAAAGACATAAGTAACAGTCAAGAAAGAAGTTTCAAAGAATAGAATATAATAGAATAGTGTTTTTAACGTCCACGGAGACCAATAGGTCATGGGACCCATACAATGGGCTAGTACAATCATTACTACTAGGATTAAAAAACCCCTGCCTCGAAAGGTTTTCAAGGGAAAAACCTTTGCAGTAATGATGATACTAGACAAGCGGAGATAATGACTACTGAGGGCTCAGTAATTGCAGACGTTTATCTAGAACCTCAAGTATGTATAATGCCAAGTCATGCACAGATGGTGCTCTGAGAAGTTGTGGAAGCGTGGAATGAAATGCTAAAAGAGAAATGCAAGAATTTCAGATTGATTGGAGAAGTATTGTGCAAAGTTGACAAGGAAGGAGTGTTGCTGAGATGTGTGGATCCTGGAGAAGCCAAAATGATCATTGAAGCTTGTCATGAAGGTATCTGTGGTGGACACTTTGCTGCTGATACAACTGCAAATAAAATTTTAAGGCCTGGATATTTTTGGCCTACCCTTTTTAAAGATTGCTGTTGTCACAAATGCCAATTTTTTGGCAAAAGGATTTTGCAACCAGCTTCTCTCACTGCCATAACTTCTCCAGGGCCATTTCAAACATGGGGACTTGATTTCATAAGTCCAATAGATCCCCCTTCATCAGCTCAGCACCAATTTATCCTTGTAGCCACAGATTATTTCATAAAATGGGCTGAAGCAGTTCCATTGAGAGAGGCAAATGCCGTCACCACATCAAGATTTCTCCATGAGAATATTTGTGCTCGATTTGGGATCCCTTTTAAAATTGTTTCTGATAGGGGAAGTCAATTCACGAGTCAAACTATTGCCTTGCTGTTAGCTACTCTCAAAGTCAAGCACGCTAAAAGCTCAGCTTACTACCCTCAAGGGAATGGTCAAACTGAGTCAACCAACAAGGTTTTAAAGTCAATTCTTAAGAAAACTATCAGCATTTCCAAGAAAGATTGGCATTTGAAGCTGCATGATGCATTATGGGCATATAGGACCACCATTAAAGCATACAAATCAAAGAAGTTATTTAGCTGAAACCTTTATATTCAAGGTCTTCACTGTTGAAACTAATGCACAAACAGAGAGATTCATGCAGGTGTCAGCTTGTTCAAAGCTCAAGTCAAAATCTTCTTCCCATCTTTCATGGAAAGGCTCCTACATTAGTTTGTAAAATATCTTAGGTGCTTCCATTCTTACATGTTTTTCGTAAATAAGGCAATAAAACTCCTAACAAAAAGTTATCTTCCTTACTTCATGCATATTGAAAATGATGCAAGACAATATATTTTGGATTCTGAAATGATTTTTTGTGGTCATCATCAAGCATGATAGTGTTATGCACACTATACACTGGATATGGTCTCCATACCTTGTTAACATTTTTGCTAAAGGACAACCTCTTATATAAGAGATAATTATATCCTAAATTTGTGCATTCCCTTTGACACCATAAGAATTTGAAAACTTTGTTGTTTGGCACAATCTTCTGCAAACAAGTCAATAACCTTATCTCTGACATTGTTGTCTAAATTGCAACCCTTACAATAAAAGGTATTCGATAAAAGCAAGGCAACTTTTCTCTTGAAATGGTGGTGTTGCTTGTATAATTTTCATATCTATCAACAAATTAAGAGTTAATTAATTCATTATGCAAGAATTAATTGTAAAGTGCATGAAAAGAGCATTCTATGATTAGATTGCAGTGGATACAAAAGAACTACATAACAAAAAAACAGTCACATTCTTGCCTTTGCAATGGCAAGAAATCTACAAAACGTATTTAGGCATGATAGAGTTTATGAACATTTGGATAAAATAGCGTATGGAAATTTGTAAGGTCTCTTTAATCCTTCAGTCAACCATCATCTCCTACGAAAGCAAAAAACAATCAGTCTAAACATCGAACATATGTTCGATGTGGCACATCATGGTTCACATAAATCAAGGCCCAAATATGAACCATGTTCATCAAGCTAAAAATCATCTAACATTTTTTTAGCCTCACAATAAGTTATAGAGTCATGAGCTTGAAAAGGAATTGCATCTTCCTTGTGAGTATGGAAAAGATTTTCACCCGAATTTTTGCTCTCTTTTTTGTGATTGTTTTGGGGAGCGCTCTTGCAACTGTACCTCTCACGCTCTTCTTCTTGTGCAAGCTTTGGGGAGCGCAAACCTTCCTCTTGCAACTGTACCTCATGCTCTTCTTTTTCATTATATTCTACGGCTTGGTCTCCATATTTTCGCATGGATTCCCCTTCCCGTCCCCATGGAACTATACGTGATGTACTTCTAGTTCTAAGTTCTGATCTCCATATTCTCCTTTTCTTACATCATGTGCTTCTGCATCCTTGTCAATATTCTGTACTTGTTCTTCCTTCTCTTCCTCTTTTTTTTCATCTACGTCTTATCTTCATCTTCATCTTCCTGATCAAGAGAGTAATTGTCAAAATAATCTTTTGAAGATGGTGTAGATAGAACTTGTTGTGCAGTCTAAAAATTCATAGATGTAGATCCTAGTTCTAGAACTACATTTCTTTTTTCAAAATAAAAATTACAGGAAATTTTGAAAATCCAGATATTATAGCTTCAATTGTAGCCTCTCAATATAGATTGAATATAGAATTATCTGTCAAGACAATCACTTGTCTACTAAAAGAAGCATGCCTCTGCAATTAACAAACCTTTGACAATGGCTCCATCTTGCAATCCAGTGGCCATTGAATAACTTATTGGCTTCACATATAAATTCAATTGTTTGAAATCTTCAATTTGAATTGGATCATAATCCAAAGCTGGGTCATCTGTCCTGAAGTAAAGTGTGGAGTTCTTGTATAATAATGATTCCAATGGTCCTTTTACATCCTTCGAAACATCTACAAGGATAACAAAGGTCTTTAGAAGAAGAAGAGGAGATCTGAATTTGCAGTCATTCATATCATATTCACACACTTTCCTCCATATCTTTCCATATTCATAGCAGCTGCCATCCCCACCATAACAGCAGCTCATTGTGCTGATAAATATGTTGTCACATGCAGGTGCATTCTCATACATTCATTCCACAATAATCTACTCAAGAGTTGCCCATGATCCATTTGAGACACTTCAAATCAATGATTTCCCACTGAATCCACTAGCTGCTGTCATACTCCCATCCAGCAGATCATTTTCTCTATTAACAATCACATTTGTCATGCAGGTTCACCTGTACTCCACATTCATAAACACATTCATATCATCTTGATTACTTGCCAATACCCTCTTCTCCTAATCCATTGCAGGTTCAATAAGCTGCCAAACATATCTCCATATTGGCAGCTGGCAGGAATTCCACTTTGATCATTTGCTAAGCAAAAAGGCTGGGGGACCAGCCTGTTCTTTTGTTTGGCATGATGCTGCCATGCTATGGCAGCATAGAAGAGCAAGATTCACATTGATTTACTTATGCTTGCATATTGATTTGAGCACAGATACACAAACACCATTGATTTGAAGAGAACATATCCCTAGAGACTATAAAGTGGACACTTGAAGACCAAGGTGAAGACATTTTTAAGACCACACAAGTATGCTAGAGAAGGTGATTCAAGCAGAGCAAATTTGAGGTTTGGAAGACCCCTTGAGTGTTCTTGGTATGTGGAATTTCTATTGAGTTCTTGGCATGACGATTTCATATGATCCATATCTTAAGGCCCTTCACCCTCTTTTCCATGCAAAAGTTCCCACATGACTTCAAATTCCATGTTTAGCCTTCATTTCCTATAGCAAATTGGCTTAGGGAATTTTTTCTAGTCAAAACATTTCTTTCCTACATCATTCATACCTCACACACCCATCATATCATCACCATCTTGAAAAATAAAAAAATTCCACTTAATTAGGCCACTTCCATGGTCTAGGGTCAAATTCTCTCACTAGAAGTCAAAATGGAGAGAGAAAGTGCAAAATTCCTAAGGGAAGCAATAAAAGCAAAAAAATTGCTTAAAGTTTGCAATTTATATGCACTAATGTCAAATTGACCCATGTCACCACTTGAAAATGGCCAAGTCATCATACACATCATCACCATTGCCATGTCACACGACACACATGTCACCCCATTGAAAATTCCATTTTCTTCAAGATTCTTCAAAATAAGTTGTTTGGACTATTAAGGGGACATGTTGTCTTGCCACATCATCACCAACACTTCCACATCACCACCCACATGTCATACTCATCACCTCCATCTCATCATATGTTTTGACTAGAAAACATATTCCTTGCCAACTTGTTTGACACCTCATCACCTCTCTTTGTCATGTCATCATCATATTGGCAACTCACATTGCCTATTTGCCACCTCACCACTTCCAGACCCCTTTTTGAGCCAAAAGTCAATTAGCTAATTTTGCAAAAAAAGATTCTTCCATGGTATAAAGCATCAAAAAAGATTCTTTTTGCAAAAAAGAATTTTAAAAAAAGGGCTCATTTAAACCTTTTTTGAGTTTCTTGGGAAACGTGCCTAGCTTCATTAACAAAAAGAAAAATTCCTATCTACCCCCCCCTCCCCGGCAGCCTAGATTCTCCCCAACCAATCACCCCCCGCCACGTGGTACACCCGGGCGTGTGGGGCAGTTACGGACTGAATTCCACGTGGGCATAGCACGTCGATTTTTTAATAATGCTGACTGGATCTGTCTTTATAAAGCCAAGCTAACTTTCTTAAGAATTCATGTGGGATATATCGAGCCTTTCTGCCAAGAACCCTAAAAGCTCTGTCATGCCAAGATCCGGAGAATTGACTTGAATTAACCACTTAATCATGATGAAACATCTTAGGATCAACCCATATTATACCAAGGATGCATTAATTTAGCAAAAAGACAAGAATCTAGCCTGGATTTGCCAAGAACGGGCTGGAACAGGGGATTTTAAAAAGGGAATACTCTGCACATAGTTTTTCGAGGGCTTTTTGACGAAAGATTGATCGAGACCCTTTGAAGAAAGAACAGTTTTGATGATTCAAGCTTGAATTTGCCTTCCAAGCACCAGATTACAGTTTGACTTGAGCATGTGCCCAAGACCTTGAGCTTGGGATTCTGTTTGATTACTGTGTGAAACCTAGGCCTAAACTTAACCTTTTGGCTAAGCCTAGACATCTCGGATAATCCTAAACCTAAGTCTAGGTAATCTAAGACTCATCAGACCTTAGCCTAGGCTGCCTAGGCTAAGGTAACCATGGAGACCTCCAGTTTTACAAATCTATTTACATAATGTCTTTAATTTCATAGTTTAAGAAGATAGATTATATTGTTTATGCACATGGGTCCATTTATGCCCTTTAAGTTAAAGCCACGAATGTATGAATTAAGTCCACAAGTTAACACCTCAAAAAGAGTCCCTTACGAGTTGAATTAGATCTGATCAAGTTTCAGACCACTTGAGTTCAACATAGATGCAAGTACTCTATTGTATTTCAAACCAAACAAATATGAAAGCCTACAAAAATACTTGTCTATTTCAATGCTGAGTTGTGAGCACTAAGAGATATAGATTTTCTACTTCTCGGGCTGGTATTCACTTTCAAAAGCATGTTGTTTACAGACCAGGGTAATAACCTATTAATGTCAAGTGCAATCCAAACATTATGCTAGAAATTAAATTGCTAAGTCTGGACCCTGGATAAAACAGTATTCAAGACCATGATGATCCAAACTAATAAAGCAGGGATCCGGATTATGGAAAATAAAACAACAGCTTAGTACCAAGCTAAATTAAACCAACACATCAAGAATAACTATTGCTGATGGATTGGAATACTGCATAAACATGCTTCATAGAAGAAACGAGTTCAAGTGTTTATAACAGTTAATTCCAGACGAGTTCTAGAAAATTACCAGTTAAATTTGAGCCCATATTTTTAGCTCCATTTAAGTGTCTAAGCTAAAATTTGATTTCAAATTACCTTGGTGGCTTAAACAAAGCCTTAACAGAAAAGAAATAGCAGTAATAAAGTCCAAAGTGTTGAAGTCCTTAAATGAAAATGCTTCTTCTCGCGCATCACAATTAAAAGTAGGCAGGACCATGGTCCCGTAATTCGTATAGGGCAAGGAGGGTCCCTATACTAATATAGGGACCACTCCTGCCAACTGCCTTTAGTCTAGAAAACGCACGCAACATAGAAGCAATTTGCTTAAAAGAGACATCTAACCTGTATGTGTTCAACATCTTTGTAAAAATTGTGACGTCAAATTTGAGGCCTGGGAAGTCTGCATTCTTCAAGGTTCTGCCCACAGTGCTCCATACATCCCTTTCATGAAATCCTTTTTGAACAAACTGTAAAATCAACTGGTGTATCTCATGTGCTGCTTGATTTGGGCAGTTGTGCACATAAAGGTAAGGTATCAGTTGTGATATTATCACATTTTTAGCCATGTAATAGGGCCTACATCCACTAGCATCCACAAATTTACTGATTTGGAATGGGAGGTTATCCCGCTTATCATATCTACTCATCTTAAAAATCCCATGCTGGGGTCAAGTATTTCAATTTTGAGGTTAAGTTAATTGCTTGCCCTTTTGCTGGTACGCCAGAGGGTTGTTCCCAATACATGGTTTCATCTTTGATTTCTAGATGTTGATTATATATGCTTGGCATTTTTGAATTATCCCCTTCCAGCCCAAGTGCAGTTCTAATATGCCTATTGTTAAGACTGACAAGGTCATCAATATACCTATGTGTGGCATTAAAGGCTGCAGCTTCCTCAATTAAACCCAATTTAATGAGTTTCATAATAAATTTAAACTCGAACAGTCCTAAGTATAGGTTGCACCAAGCGGGCTCTTTGGAGAAGCCCATTGGTATACCCTTGATCTGCCTCCAAAACTTAGTGCCCATTTGCAAGAAGCAGCTCTTTAACAACCATATATTCATGTCAATAAATGTTTCTTTGCTGATGAGACTCCATTTGTCACTGCTGGGCACTTTATCCTTCCATTCTAGGCAAACTTCATTATTACCCTTCACCATGTACCACATCTCATAGCGCGCAGATCTAGCCTTTTGGAAACACCAGACCATATCAGCTAACTCTTGCATTATCTGTCAGATCCCGTCATCCCCATTAATGGGAATATTTTCATAGCAGCGTGCTATGTCAGCAACAAAGACATCTTTTACCTCTGCCGGTATATTACAGATGAAATCATATACAGAATTAATACACCAGGCTATTTTAACTTTGTTCCTTCGAAAAAAGTTAATTCTGCTAAGTTTTTCTTCACAGATTTGTGGCCAGATCTCCAAGAAGGTGTTAAGCCCTTGAGCTATCACTGTAGCAAGTTGTGAGAAAGTTGAATTGTGTGCACTAGTTAACCATCTATAAGTGCCCTTGTGCGCCTTAAAGATGCCAAACAGATAGGGAAGTTCAGAGTTGGTCAGTTCCCAGTCACCTAAGAAGTTTTGCAGATCAGAAGAAATACTAGCTTTCAATGCATTTGGATCAGAGTGGATTTCCTCAAAGTCGATCTTGGACAATCGACAAGTGCCTGTTCTCTAATGTATCTTGGGCAAATGAACGAGGGGTTATTAGTAGCCTTATCCACCCCTGAGATGTACAAATTGTTAACAAGCCATTGAATATTCTTGATGACAGCACTGTCATTAATAGGGAACTTTTTCTTGTGTTTAGCATTCTGTTTGATGAAGCACTTTGCCATCTTTTTAGCTTTACTAAAAATTTCAGTTTTACAGGTGTTAACTAGTTTCTCCTTAACACCAAGAATGGAATATCTATGCACACTGAAAAACTGATCAATAGTCTTCCTGATTTCCCTTGTGAATTGTAGCAAATGAGAAAGGCTGGTCCGGAATGTGGTAAGGCCAAGACGGATCCAGTTCCTAAGAGCCTTATTATGAACAATTTCAAGTTTTGTGGTCCGTTATATGGCCAATCTTTGGGTTGACATATTTTTTTTAAGACTTGGATTTTATGATGGGCAAGGCATCTCAGCAGTTTCAGCAAAAACTCTTTTTGGCTTATACAGCATGCTCTTTAAATTTCGTGCATATTTCCAGCCAAAAATAGTGTCCTCACAAATTTTACTGCCAACTAGGCCAAGCCTTTTGCTGATTACATCCGTAAAGATGCTTGCAAACTTGATTTTATCAATGGCTTTTGAAAAAAACTTGAAATGCACAAACTTAGTCTTCCTTTTGTCATTAATGCAGTGCCGCATACGCCCATCGGCCTTCCGCTTTCTTTACCAATACTTTAGTATTTTTCCTGGTTAGACAATCCCACAAAGATCCATTAATGCAATAAACATTAAGCAAACAATTAGCAACTTACTTGTATGGTTATACGCGACAGTGAGGAAGCTAATCTGATATACAATACCAAAGCTTGCTGAGGTATTGTCTATGTAGTTTTTATTGCATAGCAATATAGTCTTAGATGGTAGCCCAATAGGGTTTACCCTTGTCTTAAAAATAGCCAAAGGGCCATTCATAGTTACCAAACATAGCAATAAACTTAAAATAGTACTAGATTGCGAAAATGCTTTAGAAGTCAAGAATGAACGTTTTGTTACCTTATACTTGATTTTCGGAGTTTGCACCGCCATGCAATTCTTGTTCACCTTGCCTTTGTTGACCCGGGCATTGCCAATTCCATGATTGTTGAGATTTGTGCAACTTCCGCACGTTGTTGAACTTCCGCTTGTTTTTTTTTCCGATTAGGTGGCATGATGATTTGAATTTCTTCCTCATCCCCATGCCTTGCTTTTTTTTTCCGTGAATCCTCATCCTAATTTTTTTCCCTCATGTTCCCCGCTCCATGGCTTTTCGAAAGGCTTTGCCTTTAATAGTCTTTTCCGGATTTTAGAGTTCCCAAATTCTTTTTTAAGTTGGCATTTTCATCCTCCGCAAATCTAATTGCCATTTTAATCATGCATTCCCTAACTTTTAGGTACCCAATATATGCTAGGGCACCAATTCATTATCTCATGGAAATGCTGGAACCTATAGCGAGGAGATTTATTGGGATCAATCTTATCCATATCGTTTCATTATATACCATCCTCATACAATATGGTATTTGCACGATCCTCATCATTATTTCGCGATTATTCGTTCTTAGCAAATCATTCATCTGCACTTGAAATATGGACAAAAAGTCCTCCACATTTTGTTGATATAGAAGTTGTCTCTCGTTTCTACTGTATTGGCGTTATGCCCTTTCTGGCCAATATAAATGCCATTATCTTTATTGCACTTCTTGCCAAAAAACTGGGTATTCTTGAATGGAAAGTCAACATCCATTTTAGTGATCCGCTTCACGAAGTTCAAGGCATCTTTGTGTGCTTGGTCCACTTCAGCGTTGGTAATGCCATCAAAGCCTTTAGGGTGTTAACACTAAGGGGTGCAAGAACACCAAGATTTCCGGTTCCCCAAAGTGCCCGTCGCAATAAATCCCATGTAACTCAACCAGTCTAGGGACATAACCGGAAAGTGCCCACGGTTGTAAAGCGTAAGTGCCTTAATCTTTGTAATCCTCTAACCGCTTGCGACCTCATCAATTATATCATCATCGTTGTTATCCGCCTCAGCCTCGACGTCACCCATTATATCCTCCCATTTCTTAGTGGCAAAGATAATGATGTCAAAGAGATTAGAGGTGGATTTCACTCTTTTCCTTTGGTTTTGGTTTTTCACTGTACTCTTTTTGCCCAATAGCAACTCGTGCATTATTTGTCTTTTCCAAAGCAAAGGCCACTTTAACAAGGTTAAGTACATCCATCAATTCTCGATCCCCGTGGACTTCGGATGTGCTATTGGGAGTGCCACCCCCAGGTCGTCAATCATTTTCATAGCGTTGATCAAGGTACAGTCAGGTTTGTTGACTTTAGAAATAAGATCCAGCATATTGTTAACCCCAAGGAATGTTATGATAGAAACCTCATCCTCACCCAAGAACGCTTCCTTTTTTATGAGATATTTATGAATGTCGGTTTTGACAATACAACCCAAAGAAAAGATCTCATCTTGCATTATTTGGTGGAATTATACTTGTTATGCCATATCCAAGAGCAGCCACGTTGGGGTCCCATTTTGGTCCATTCTTTGCTCCAGATGCCTTGTTTGAAGTTTCAGGCTTGTCTGTAATCTCATCAGGTGTACTGATCACAAATGTAATTCCTTCCTGAACATACATTCAAGATCCAGATCAGTAAAAAACACCTTCATTACTTGATACAAATACAAATGTGATATGTTAGAGGTCAGCAAACTGCTGGGATGGAAAGCACAAAAATAGAGGTCTCCATGGTTAGATCGGTTAAACCAATGCTCTGAAATCTATGAATATATACCTAGGCCTAAACTTAACCTTTTGGCTAAGCCTAGACATCTCGGATAATCCTAAACCTAAGTCTAGGTAATCTAAGACTTATCAGACCTTAGCCTAGGCTAAGGTAACCATGGAGACCTCCAGTTTTACAAATCTATTTACATAATGTCTTTAATTTCATAGTTTAAGAAGATAGATTATATTGTTTATGCACATGGGTCCATTTATGCCCTTTAAGTTAAAGCCACGAATGTATGAATTAAGTCCACAAGTTAACACCTCAAAAAGAGTCCCTTACGAGTTGAATTAGATCTGATCAAGTTTCAGACCACTTGAGTTCAACATAGATGCAAGTACTCTATTGTATTTCAAACCAAACAAATATGAAAGCCTACAAAAATACTTGTGTCTATTTCAATGCTGAGTTGTGAGCACTAAGAGATATAGATTTTCTACTTCTCGGGCTGGTATTCACTTTCAAAAGCATGCTGTTTACAGACCAGGGTAATAACCTATTAATGTCAAGTGCAATCCAAACATTATGCTAGAAATTAAATTGCTAAGTTTGGACCCTGGATAAAACAGTATTCAAGACCATGATGATCCAAAGCAATAAAGCAGGGATCCGGATTATGGAAAATAAAACAACAGCTTAGAACCAAGCTAAATTAAACCAACACATCAAGAATAACTATTGCTGATGGATTGGAATACTGCATAAACATGCTTCATAGAAGAAATGAGTTCAAGTGTTTATAACAGTTAATTCCAGACGAGTTCTGTGACGTCCCCTACTCGTATACGGTGCACTCACCGTATACAAACAGGAGTTCTTCCCCACACCAGCTCCATCTGCCGATACAGGGGCCCTCCACATATCAATTGCACCACCAGAACGAGGTCTCGGGGGGAGAGTGAAGGTGTCATTCTACCCCGCTCCCTCGGGGCCTACCTAGTCATGAAGCGTAAACATACATGTCAGTAGCACATACATCAACATCCTGTGACCATCTCGAAGGATGGTCCCCTCATATCTGCATAGACAAAGATCAGCACATCACATAGGGGATCCTACCCAAGGCTCAGACTCAAAGGATGACTGACGGCTTGGGTCTCCAGAGTTCAAGGCGCATGTAATTCATGGCAATGGATTTGGCTGGCATAAGAACATGGCATAGGGTTGTCCACTCCATCCGCCCCTCCTGTGCACACTTTGCAGAGTAGGCTGAAAAGTGTTGGGACCTGACTGTAGCCCGCCGGATGCATAGCCGAAGGGGCTATTCCTGGGTCTCATCCTCCCAGTTCCGATGGGGCAGGTAGGGATCACTCCCTCCGGAGATCTGCATGCTAACTCAAGGTGACTAGAGGGCCACTGCCCGTATTCGAACCCCACCGGAAAGTGTACACCACTTCACGGTGTCGAGCCCATGCCTTACCCGCACTTGGTAAGCCATTAGACCTAGTCACAATGATCCCCGTGTAGGCTTTACACACCGGGGGATCGTTCAAGAGTCAGGACATGAACCTCCTTTTTAGCCAGTCTGGCCCCTTCACCCACAACCCGGTGTGGCTCTTGTACACAGGCCGAATCTACAGTGTGCTAGAGAGGCTACTCTAGGAGCATCAACTACAAGCTTTAGGGCCTCTACCCCCCTTCCCAATACAAGGAGTTCACAGAAATACATCATCCAAATATATCACAGAAGAACTAAAGAACTAGATCCAATCATAGAGTTAGGTTCTTTAGTTAGTGTCCGAGATCTAAGATCTAGATAACTACTATGGGCAATTTAATAGTCTAAACCTACTGATTCTATGACTAGAAGACGGTTTAAGCTATTAAATTGACCAAATACTGATCCTTGAGTGGCTCCTCCCTACGAGTTCAACCATCCTGCTGAGCTGATCAATCAGTTGAAACCGATGGCATAATTCGCTTGGCGCGTCGAGGCGGTTTTGGCTCTGGGGGCAGCCAAACCGAGCTCTAAAACCCTATGGGCGAAAAACTAGCAAGCTAGGGTTTTCCTACCCTAAATAGACATGGGGTTTAGGCTAGGGTTTCCAATTACCCAATTTGGCATGTGGGATAATGGAAGGCCCCACTTGCCTTTAGTGGCTAGGTGGCAAAATATGCCAACATGGAAGGTGTGCCCTCATTAATGTGCACATGTGCACATTAATAATATATGAACACTCCTAGCAAGTTGCCCCTAGGGCTACTTACAGGCTATCCGTTGGCGTACCGTCAATCCGGGGTGGCGTGTAATGCGTGGCGGGCGATTACAATGTAATCCCTGGAGCGTATAATTGCTGGAACGCCACATTCTCCCCCACCTTGAAATGATGTTTGTCCCAGACATCGTGGGTCTCCCCCACCTTGGGATCTTCCTAACCTGCAACCCAATCAACGTGATACCTACAATATAATCTTTATACATTTATCGCGATTACTCTAAGGTAATTACTTTTAGAACATTATTACGTTATTATATTATGGAATACTTATCAATTCATAACACCATTAACAAGTTATTCACTATGTTAAGTTAGACAAAATTTCAGCATTTCATATCTATAATTCATCGTCCGAGGTACTCTTCATTCCTTGCAACACATTCCAACAAAACTTGTGTTGCAAGTCTTCGTGAGCTTCGACCTCCTTGCCCTCCGGAGCTCTCTCGGCTCAGGCTCGACACTACGTTAGTACCGCTTTTAATTGTTTAATAAATTTTGGTTATATGGTGACCACCCCCACCTATCTACATGAATGCATGGCTAATCTCCCCGTGGGAAGAGGATGAATCTTCCATAATGGCCGGGAGACAAATCGCTATATGCCTATATGCCGCTCATGCCTACACCTCTAGTTGCCCAAATGGAGGATATCCTTCTCGCGTGGGGCGTGAAGGATGGATTCCTCCTATCAAAGCATATATGGGGCTAAAGGTGCTTTCCCTATCAATGCATTCCTTAATGACCTCTTTTCTCTCGAGGCCGCTCCTTCCGTGGGGGACGGTAGACTTTCTAATCTACCTTCCACTTTAAGCCCCAAACGCGGTCATGCCTACATTGACATTACACCACGCCCTAGAGATCACCGTAGTGGTCTCATCATCGGTAACAGCGCATGCGACCCATACCAAGCATAGGTTGCATGCGTAGATTAATCTATACAAGAATTAACCTACGCAAATCGACATGCCTGAGCCGATTTCTTCGGAGATGACCTTGCCGTCCCATTGCTCCATAAACTGTGGGTACTGCTTTACCAAATCCTTCTTAAGTACCCACGTGGCGTCTTCCACTGGCAAGTGTTTCCACTTGACCAAGTATTGGAGGAACTCCGACCTCCTTGTCTTCTTGAAAGCTTTATCAAGAATCATTTCTGGAACTATTTCCAGCTGCTCCTCCGTCATTTCCAACAACGTTGGAGTGTCCAAAACTTCGTCTGGATTTGGAGTATGCTTCTTCAACAAACTCACGTGGAAGACCTTATGAATCTTTAGGTGTGCTGGCAATTCTAACTTGTAGGATTGATTACCTACTCTCTTGATTATTCTGAAGGGTCCAGCCCACCTTGGAGCAAGCTTCTTGCAATTGCCAATCCCGAAGCCACCGCTTCACCTTTATCTTGAGCCATACATCATCTCCAACTTTGAACTCTCTTACCGTTCGATGCTTATCGGCGATGCTCTTTTGTCGACTTCTTGCTGCTAGCAGATACCCTCGAACCTCTTCCACGAGCTGCTGCATATCGGCCAACATCTGCTGCGAAACTTCTACTTTTGACACGGGGTTGTGCCAAGTGTCCGAGTTAAACATCGATAGCCATAATTGATCATAAATGGCGACATTTGGGACGATTCCTGCTTGGTGCTATTGTATGCAAACTCCACCAAGTGAATAAATTCTTCCCACATACTTTGCTTATTCCGACATATAGTTTCGTAGCATGTCTTCTAAGATCCTGTTGGTCCGCTCCGTCTGGCCATCCGTCTGAGGATGATACGCCGTGCTCATGGATAGCTTGGTCTGAATTGTCGCAAAGAGGTCTTGCCAAAAGGCACTCATGAACTTCGGATCTCTGTGGAGATAATCTCCTTGGCATGCCATGAAGCCCGAAGATCTCTTTGGTGAAGAGCTTTTTGTATCCATAGCTGTATCACGTGGTCCCGCAAGGCACAAAATGTGCCATCTTTGACAACTTGTTTCCACCACTACCATCAAGGCATCCTTGCCTCTCGCCGTTCTTGGGAGTCCCGTGATGAAATCCATGCCGATTACCTCCCACTTAGCATTTGGCACTTTGCTAATGGCTCTAATGCCCCGGAATTGGCTTTCTTAGCCGTCTGGCTGGCATAGCTGACATTCCTTGATGTAGCGAGCTATTTGCTTCTTCATTCCCGGCCAATAATAGCCTGCTGCTTTGAAATATGTTTTCATGAATCCCGATGGCCAGCTATTGGGCTGTTGTGCGTGTCATGGAGGATCAACTTCCTTACACCTGATGATTCGGGCACGCACAACTTGTTCTTATGGTATAACAGTTGCCTTCCTTCTTATAATGCTTGAAGGCCTCCCGCTCTTTATCTGTTCTAGCCTCCTTAGAGAGGCTTGCCCATACTTCCCCGGAATCCACATCCGTTGGCAAGGACTCTTCAATCCTCTTACCAAAGTCGCCGGAGAGCGTAAAATTGCGTTGCAATGCACTCTAGTTGTCGGGGATGCCTTGAAAGCGCATCTGCTACCACATTGAGTTTCCCGGCTTGTAGACTATATCAAAGTCGATTCCTCGAGGAACTCCATCCATCTCCTCACGCCTCAGTTGAGGTGTGGTTAGCGTGAATACATATTGGAGGCTCGATGGTGGGTATCCAATTGGAACTTCCTTCCCAAGAGGTAGTGCCTCCATATTCTTAGCATACGACACCCAAGCAATTCCTGATCGATGCGTTGGGTAAGCGTCTCGGCGTCGTTCATCTTCACAGAATCATACGCTACCACCGCGCTCTTCTTGCATAAACCTTTGCACTGTAGCTATCTTACTATCGCATCCGTTGCTACAAGCTTATCTTTCTCCGGTCCCAAGAGGTTAAAGATCAATGTTGTTAAAGCTTCCTTCAACAATTCAAATCCCTTTTGGGCTTTCTTGTGCCAATGCTCTACCCAATCTTTCACCTTCTACGCCCTGTCCAGATGCATTAGCCGGGGCTGCTATCTTAGCAAAGTTCTTCCACGAACTTCTGTGAGTACCCCTAGGCCAACCGAAAACTTACGACCTCGTGCACATTCTTTTTCTACAACCCTTTGAATCAACGCTTCAATCTTGGCGGGGTCCGTCGAGATGCCTTCTCGCCGAGATCACATGACCAAGGTATTCCACCTTCTCTCCAAGGCGGCGGCACTTCGACAACTTGGCGCATAAACCTGTGCCTCCTCAACTTCTCTAGCACCCTTCTCAAGTTTGCACGTGTTCTTCAAGGGATCTGCTATACACCAAAATGTCATCAAAGAAAACAATCACAAAGGTGTCCAGAACTCCTCAAGATATCGCTCATGAGCCTCATGAACGTTATGGGGCATTTGATAAGTCGAAAAGGCATCACCGTGAACTCATAATGCCCATACCGCTGGCCCCGGCTAGGCGGTCTTGTGGATATCCTCCTCCTTTATCCGTATCGATGATAACCTCGACCTTAAGTCGATTTTGAGAAGATCTTTGCTCCTTGAAGTTGATCCATCAAGTCGCCTGATCTTGGAAGCGCATACTTGTTCTTAATGGTGTGCTTATTCAACTGTCTATAGTCTATGCACATTCTCAAAGATCCATCCTTCTTCTTGACAAAAAGAATGGGCGCTCCAAACGGCGAGACACTAGGTCTAATGAAACCTAGGTCGAAAGCAGCTCTCCTTTCGCTTTTTAGCTCGGACAACTCCCGCGTTGTCATTCTATATGGAGCCTTGCTTGTCGGTTTTGTTCCCCGGTTCGAGTGCTATCTCGCACTTCGACTCCCCTATAAGGAGGGAGCCGCTTGATCTCATCCGGAAAGAGATCGTGGAACTCCGCGGATCAACTTAGCTATTTGCCTCGGCAACTTGCTGAGCATCTTGTCTTCTTTGCTTCCTTCCAATTCCGGCTCACTAATCTCAAGCTTGAAGATGTATGCTACCTGCTCACTCTTGATGCACTTGAACAGCCGTTTAGAAGACATACACTGCATGATGGGGACAACTTCTTTACCCGTTATCTCAATGATCTTGCCGTTGGGTGTTGGGAAGGTCACCTTCCGCTTCCACAATCAATAATGGCCCCCGCTGGTCCAAGGTACTCCATACCTATTATCAAGTCATATTTGCCGATGCTCATTACCTCCGCCCCCATCCGGATCTTAATCCCTGCAAGTCGATGTCAAAGTTGATTCTTTTACCCGCCCGTGCCTTTATCGCTCCAATTTGCTAAGACAACGGGCCTTTGGCTTTGACTTTAATGGTTTCAACTTCAACATTTGAACCATTCCGGGAGATGCAAAGTTATGGCTACTTCCAATCTATTAGGACTATAAAATGACTTGGCCTTGGCCTTTCCCACCGGGAAATTACTTTATACCGGCTCTCCGCTTGCTCAGATCTATTATGGCAAAGATATGACACTCACCACCAATGTAGTCGCGGGCCTCCTCGCCCACGCCGTCGGGCGAGTGTCCCAATCTCCCAACTTCGCTAAGGCCGAGACTCATGACATATGGGCGCTTTGTGTCCTATGGCCCGGTTGGAAACACCAAGCAAAGCCGCTTTTCTATGCACTCCTGTCTCTTTTCCTTGGGCATGGCTCGCAGAAGGGATCGCACCGCTTTGGAGTAGTTTGACCCTTCCCGCTTGTCTTTGAAGGACACCCGCTTTTCTCCCCGCTGTTTCCCTTGATTGCCACTATATGGGGCTCTAGGCGGGTCCCGGCCGCCGTTTCGGCTAAAATCCGCTTTGCCTTGCCTTTATCTTGGTAATACTTGCCTCGCCTATTCCGAGGTCCCGTCCCTTGCAAGCTTATTGCCTTGGACTCCGCTTCCATACCGCTCTAGGGTTTATTGCCCTTACAAGCTTGGCGGATCTCCTCATTCAGACCTTCAATGTAGCTTTCAATCGCATGCTTCTCACCTAACTTTGGCACATACGGTATTAGCCTCATAAATTCCTCTCGTATTTCATAGACCGGGATTGTTGCCTTGCTGCAACCCTGTAGAACCGCTGCCGTGATCATACCGACTTGTGCTCTCTTTGGGACGAATGGCGCTTTTGAAGGCTTTAGCAAACTTTGAACCTCGCAAGCATCCCTCTAAGCCATGAGCCTTGGCATAGCCCCTTCCACCAAATGCGCAGCCGCTCTTTCTGGTTCATTGTTGCCACCCCCGCCTTATCCTTATCCTTCATACCATAGGCATTGTCAGAGGCTCATCTCGTCAAGCCAAGCCTCCGCTTCCATGCGACGCGTTCTGTTTTGAGAATTGCCGAGAGCTTCCTGGCCTTCCAAACATTTCCCAATGCAGAGTCTACTTTCTTTCCGTAGTCGAGGTTCTTGTGTCCCTTTGTCGTCCCTCCGGTGTGGTTCCTCGCCTTTAGTCTGCTTTCGGACTTGGTTGCGCTCTTCTTCTTCCTCGAGTCGAGTTGCGAATCGAGCTTGAGTCGAGGAGTCCGCTGGGGACCTTCCTCTCTTGCTCCTCTTCCGTCTCTACCTGTTCTCCGAGCTGATGCTTGCGGCGGTTGAGCGTTACCCAATCAACCTGCTCCTGCTTGTGCGCGGCTAGCAGTTGGCCTTTATCCGTTAAGGTCTGTCCTCATTTTAAGATATTTCTTCCTCACGGAGTCATTTGTCCAAACTCTTCAAGCGGGTTCCTTGCTTGAGGCATTGGCCAGGCGGGCTCTGTTCCCCGGTAAGTTCCCTCGCAGTTTGTCGCTCTCCCGGCTTCGGGGCCTCTCTAGCTGCATACACAAGTGGTTCATATCTACATGGTTAGTTTTCCTTGCTTTCTTGCATTATTTATGTTTGTTGGCATGGTTGAGGGGACACAAAATGTATCAACAAAACATTTATAGTGCAAGAGAATGTTATATTTATATTTTATATTACACTAATACAAGAACTTGCAACTCATCGCTAATCATACACGTTGATGCTTTCTGTGAAGATGGATTATCCTCCAAGAACTTTTTCACTTGGGCTGTTCCTACCGAATGGCCCAAGTTCCTAGAACATTGGTTTGGAGATCCACCCCGTAATGCTCTTGCTAAATCTTCTATTCTCGATTGGGAGGTGTAAGTCGCTGTCAATGATCTTGCCTTGCCGCTGTAAGGTATGGGCGGTCGAAGACGCCGAAAGCTACCGCTCTTTTCACCGTGATTGCATACTTGTTAAGGGGTAGCCGTGCATGCGGCCAATCCCGAGAGTGCAATCAGCAACGATACTCCTTCCTCGCCTCGGGGGTGAACTTGCGGTGGATAACCGCTATTCTTCCATCCATCGCGAATGGCGGGTAATAGCGTAATGACCATGCGCGCGAGATGGGTCCTCGCCACCAGATCCAGCTCGTATGCGCTCGAAATCATCAACCTCCACCGTGGTGAGCTCCTGTAGTCCTTGATCAAGGCTGAAGCCCTCCCGAGGTCGAATTACCGTCCTATCCCGGGAGGTTCCCGGGACGAGCTTGCCGTTAGGATGTTTGAGGTCGCATAGCGATCCCCATCTGTTCCTCGAGAGCAAGGAACTCTTCCTCCGTCGGTAGCTTGTTCTCGGCCTTTGTCTCCCCTCCATGATGCGCACTGATGTTGCCGTAGGCTTGGATGTCGGAGGTAAACTCTCCCGTGTAAGTGTCGGCTTCCCTTACTTGGAGGGGAAAGTCGGGCTCTCCTGACGATGAAGTCGCCCAAGTCCGTTCTTCCGGAGTTGGTGCAAAGAACTCTTCAGTGCCCAGACTTTCCCCGCACTCCGGAGGTTTTGAATGTCGCCAGAGTAGAAACTCCTCACCTTCCGACGATAATGGGAGCCGGGCTTGTGATGCCTAACCCGGGGGTGGCTGACTCGAGAGTCTGCCCGGCTTCTTTTCAAGTCTTGCCACTCCATTTCTGCTTGTCGCTGCTCCTCTCTTTGGGTCGAGCTCAACATCGCCTTCCCTCCTCCTCGATTCCTCGCTCATCCGGGAGTCTTCTTCCCTTCCCTTCCCCGCTCCTGCTCATACGTGTGAGGAGCCGTTGTTCTCTGCTACGGCTAATGGATCCACGTCCATGGGGAATAGAGGTTTCCCCACAATGTTCTCAAGACGGTGGGTGAGAAAGATTGCCGGCAGTGTTGAAAGAGAAGTACTTGGTCCCGCTGATTAGCTAGGACCATTGGCTCGTGTGTCGCGGTCGCGCTTTGTTTGTGAGGTATTTGGCGATGTTAGGGACATCGCTCTATCTTTTCTAGGGGCTGTCTAGGAACAAAATATCCTATACAAGGAGGGAGTTGCACTAGCGCTTGGTTCTACCCTAGCTTGGAACTCACCAAGACTCTACTATAAGCCGGGTCGCGTGCAAGGTTGCTTGGGCGTCTACCTCCTTCCTGAAAATCTGGAAGATTTGGTCGACGTCGACCTCGAAAGATGAGCCAGCGGGCGCTGTACCATCTCCGAAATCAGAAGTTGCCATTGATTAATTGCGAAAGAAGGTAACAAATGGTTGCAAGAGCCCTCGGGGAGTTAGGAAATCGGCTAGAAGGGCAGGGAGCAGATTTGCGGGGTGCTATGTGAGAAGTGGCGGGTCTATTTATAGAAAAAGGGGAACCCTAATTTTGGATGACTTGGAAATTTCCTAGGATTGGGTAATTCTAACTTATCTGAGGTCAAAATAGGAGTTTGAGGACTATAGGAGATGCTTGAACAAGGCTAGGTTACCTAAAAGATGCTATCACGATGGGTTGAAGGTGACTTTGACAAGTCTGGTGAAGAATTGGTAAGAGGTCTCACAGACTTGCGCCTCGCTTCAATCCTAACTTTTTGTTTTGCGACGGTATGAAGCTGTGAACATCAGTCCCATTTCGATTAAAGGTGTCCAATTTGGGTAAACTAATGGTGTAAGGGTGATGGGCTCACCAAATTAGGCAGAATCGACCCCTTATTTGGTCAATTTGGAGCTGTTTTGGTCAAGTTTGGTGAGGTCTCCACAGCTTGCTCCCCTTCAATCCTAACTTTTTTTTTTTTATGACGGCGCGCGCTGTGAGACATCATGTCTCTCGGCTCCCAAATGTCCTATTTCCTTTGAAATAAAAGCTAAAACTTATTAATTTGCTCTAATTACTCAAGTTTATGTCATCAAGGTACACAAAATTGCTCTATATTACAAAATTTTTAATTATTTACAACAAAAAGTTTCTAAGGCGTTCTCCTTAATGCGGTCGCATAAGACTCATGTCTTGTCGCATTGAGGTTACCCGCTTAGCGTGGATAGTGCAGGCTGTTGAATCTTCAAAATGTTGCACTATCTTTTGCCTCAGCCGCCTCTTGCATTGCCGGCGGCGCCTAAATACGTGACTCTAAAGTCTTCTATAGGCCTGCATAACTTCACCAACCACCCGGCGAAGGGGCACGGGGGATTAGGAGACCGGCTGCTTGAAGTGTCTAATCTCCCTAGCGCTCTTCTCTCCACCTCCTTCCTATCCGCTTTCTTCCGGGTGGCGGCTTGGGAACTTGGGCTTAGGTGGTGGCGGCCTTAGGGTTTGTTTGCTTGGTTGGTCGCCCTCCTCGATGAACTTAACCTGTTTTCCTCATAATATTTGTTATAGGCCTCCCATTTCTTCATGTAGGCCTCGTGCTCTCTCATCTTCCTCTCATAAATCTTCACCACAGCCGGTGGCGTAGGCTTCCCGGCGGGTCGTGTAGTTGCTTCTTTCTATCCCATGCCGGGTATTCGAGGGCTTCGCACTTGGTCTTGGTGGGGTTGCTCGGTCTTGCCGGGCTTTCGGTACTTCCCCGCTGCGTCGCTGGGTGCTTGGAAGAGCTTCCACCTGCGGCGTTAGGGTTGAAGTCTTCATCGGAAGAGTCGTCCGGAAGGGTTTGGGGGTTCGATCGGGGTTGCGCTCCTTAATGATAATATTTGGGTTTTGGCCTCTTCCTCGTGACGGTCCTTCGTTCTCCTTATGCGACCCGCGAACTTCCTTTCTTTTTCTTCTTTTCTTCTGCTGCCTTTTGTTCCTCTTCCTCCCTTTTCCTCTTTTGTCTTCCCTTCTCTTCTGCCCGCTTCGTACTTCTGACGATGAATCTTCTAAGGTTCGCTACCTCGGCTCCCGGACCGATCACTTGCTCATCACGCTCGAGGATTTCCGTGGAGTGCGTCTGAATGGTGCCGCTTGTTCTGCTGCGGATCTCCCTCTCTATCTCCTCATACACCCTCCCTCGTCTGGTAGTCCATGGGTTTGGAGATGTGGCCTCGTCCTCCTCCTCCACTGGTTGAAGACATCGATCAAATCGGAGGTGTCTTGCTCTTCGTCCGGCTGACGACCCCTCTTGCGAGCCTCTCCGCGAAGCATCTTCGAATGATCTCTGTCACCGTGGCTGGTGGTTTTACTTTGAGGCGGCGCTTCCTTGCCTCTGTTTGGTTCGGGCCATGTTTTTTACGGATCGTCAATCGGATAAAAGCGCCGAAAGATCGCCTAAATTGGGGAGAGCGGATTTCTAGGGCTTGGACGAAAAAAATGAGGGGGTTCTATATCTATTTATAGCTTGGGGAATTTTAGGTCAAAACTCAAGTTGCTCTGTTTAACATGCTAAGGCACCAATTTATCTAAAACTTATACTTATTTCAGACTTTTTTTTTCTACCCATTGGTCTCACGACTTAGCCTCGTTCCAATACTAATGTTTAGTTTTATGACCAAGCGAAATGTGAATCTCATACATTTCTAGGGTTTTAGGTAATTAAAACATGCTATTCTAACTAATTCCTACCTTAGAATTAGCCTTACCACATTATTTATCTCAAATTCATCATGTTTTGGTGTTCTTGGCTCGATGTCTCATAGCTTAGCCTCGCTTCAAAACAAAAAAAGTTAGTTTTATGACGAGGCGGAAAGCTGTGAGACCACCACTCACTTTGGAAAATTTTGGCTCGTTCTTTTTAATCTTGTTAAATTCCAATTCACTTAATTGTTACTAGCTTAGCATAACTACAAAGGTGAGAAAAATTTTTCCCACTTTTAGAGGCTTGAGGATCCTATCAAGTTAGTACTCTTCGGGAACATGGTCGGTGCTTTGCTCTTGGTCTCCAAGAACATTGCTCATACCACCGTGGCGTCCCCTACTAGGTATCACGGTGCACTCACCGTGATACAAACAGGAGTTCTTCCCCACACCAGCTCCATCGCGTCTGAGGGCCCTCCACATATCACTTTGCACACCGTTGAGTCTCCGATGGGGAGAGTGAAGGTGTCATTCTACCCGTCTCCCTCGGGGGCCTACCCTAGGCTGCGGGCGTAAACATACATGTCAGTAGCACATACATCAACATCCTGTGACCATCTCGAAGGATGGTCCCCTCATATCTGCATAGACAAAGATCAGCACATCACATAGGGGATCCTACCCAAGGCTCAGACTCAAAGGATGACTGACGGCTTGGGTCTCCAGAGTTCGCTGAGGTGCATGAATTCATGGCAATGGATTTGGGCGGCATAAGAACATGGCATAGGGTTGTCCACTCCATCCGCCCCTCACGTGCACACTTTTTGCGAGTAGGCTGGCTGAAAAGTGTTGGGACGGCCCAGAGCCAGCGGGATGCATAGCCCGAAAGGGGCTATTCCTGGGTCTCATCCTCCCAGTTCCGATGGGGCAGGTAGGGATCACTCCCTCCGGAGATCTGCATGCTAACTCAAGGTGACTAGAGGGCCCACCGCCCAGATTGACCCGAACCCACCGGAAAGTGTACACCACTTCACGGGTGTCGAGCCCATGCCTTACCCGCACTCAGTGGTAAGCCATTAGACCTAGTCACAATGATCCCCGGTAGGCTTTACACACCAGGGGGATCGTTCAAGAGTCAGGACATGAACCTCCTTTTTAGCCAGTCTGGCCCCTTCACCCACAACCCGGTGTGGCTCTTGTACACAGGCCGAATCTACAGTGTGCTAGAGAGGCTACTCTAGGAGCATCAACTACAAGCTTTAGGGCCTCTACCCCCCTTCCCAATACAAGGAGTTCCACGTAAATACATCATCCAAATATATCACGGAAGAACTAAAGAACTAGATCCAATCATAGAGTTAGGTTCTTTAGTTAGTGTCCGAGATCTAAGATCTAGATAACTACTATGGGCAATTTAATAGTCTAAACCTACTGATTCTATGACTAGAAGACGGTTTAAGCTATTAAATTGACCAAATACCTGATCCTTGAGTGGCTCCTCCTGACCTGAGTTCAACCATCCTGCTGAGCTGATCGAATTCAGGGAAACTGATGGCGCAATTCGCTTGGGAGCGCACGAGGCCAGTTTTGGCTCTGGGGCAAAAAACCGAGCTCTAAAACCCTAAGGGCGAAAAACTAGCAAGCTAGGGTTTTCCTACCTAAATAGACATGGGGTTTAGGCTAGGGTTTCAATTACCCAATTTGGCATGTGGGATAATTGGAAAGGCCCCACTTGCCTTTAGTGGCTAGGTGGCAAAATATGCCAACATGGAAAGGTGTGCCCTCAATGTGCACATGTGCACATTAATAATATATGAACACTCCTAGCAAGTTGCCCCTAGGGCTACTTACACTATCCGCTGGCGCATACCGCCGTCAATCGGGTGGCGTACGTAATGCGTGACGATGGCGCACAATGTACGCCCCGGGGCGTATCTTTGTCTTTGGAACGTCACAAGTTCTAGAAAATTACGGCCAAATTTGAGCCCATATTTTTAGCTCCATTTAAGTGTCTGAGCTAAAATTTGATTTCAAATTACCTTGGTGGCTTAAACAAAGCCTTAACAGAAAAGAAATAGCAGTAATAAAGTCCAAAGTGTTGAAGTCCTTAAATGAAAATGCTTCTTCTCGCGCATCACAATTAAAAGTAATTGGAGATGAGAACCGGTTACCTGTAACCAAACAGACCAACATTAGCAAGGATTTGGTAATGAGGCAAGGGTTATCAGGTAAGCAGTGGTTCATCATGGCTTTTCGCCCTTCACCAATAAGAATAATCAAGTAATTAATGAATACCAAAAGATACTGAAGCTAGAATAAATAAGTTGAAGCCTATCCAAACATTCATTGCCATAGCAGAATATAGTATTAATTTCCTATTCACT
This sequence comes from Isoetes taiwanensis, assembly GCA_021234155.1. Taxonomy (NCBI): domain Eukaryota; kingdom Viridiplantae; phylum Streptophyta; class Lycopodiopsida; order Isoetales; family Isoetaceae; genus Isoetes; species Isoetes taiwanensis. The sequence goes on along the minus strand of JAJEKV010000029.1, from coordinate 14,285,650 downwards.
GTATTTAGCCCATCACCCCGACCAGACATTTATTCAGAGAGTTGCAAACCTATAAGTGGCAACACCAAAAGCGAGTTAGATGCACAAAAAGAAGTTCACAAAGTTAGAAGACCTCGTGTTACATCATGTTTTCAGATTTTCTATCATAACTTCCTTTACATGTGTGTGTTTGTCTGGAAGTTTATTTTCTATGCATGTGCAAAGGTGCATCATGTCTATTCCACTAGTGCTGATCAGCTCTCAGATCCTGGTATTGCCCATGCTGGCTGCTCCTTTGTATATTGGCATTTCATGTGTTCAAATGCATATCAACTTGGCTGCAACACTGTAGGCTCAGCCCTCATGCATAAAGCACATACACTAGGTCTGCCTCACACAAATCAGCTTATGTTAAACCTCACTTACCATCTACTCCAAAAGCTACGTTTAACAATAGTTTACATGGTAAAACAAGTCTCCTTAAACAACTAGAGCAGCCATTAACGTAGATTTGGGCCGGAAAAAGCAGCAGAAGAATCTAAGATTAACACTGCAACTATTGTTCAAAGCAAATCCTTCAAGTTTAATGCAAATCTAAGGTTAATGCACCACTTCAATGCATTAATTATCCGAGCTTTCAAATCCATAAAATGCTTTCTCTATATGCTGCTATATAGAAGTTCCCTTTTCCTGCTTCATCAATTTTAAGTTTAAGCTTGAGCTTGGGATTCTGTTTGCTTACTGTGTGAATCTTGAATGAATGAAAATCCGGCCCTTGGAAAATACTTGTGAATGATTTTACTTTGGCATTATGAAAGACATGACAATAGGTTTTTGCACTTAGACGCGTGTTGATCATAATGAAAATTGCACATAGGTAAGCATAAGATAGGTGTGAAATAACCAAAATGCATGCTCATTCCATCTAGAAAAATCCCAGCTTGCACAATTAAGCAAAAAAATTTGCTTATTTTAGCCTAAGATAGCACCTTACATTTATTGAGTGGCATCCCCTTACTTGTAGAACATAGATAGCCTTAGAATTGATTCAAAAAACAAAAAGGTCCATAAAAGATCAATTTATCGTAGCTTAGCTTATCGTTTCGGTTGTAATGATCTGTCGAAACTAATACCAAAATTTCAGCATATTTAGCAATTATTCGTGAAAAAGAGTACTTGACCATTGTGTGCGTGTGCATATTAGGAAGAGATCCAATCATCAAATCACAAAAAAGACCTACCTTTTTGGACTTACAAAAATTCACTCTCTGCCAGGATATTGACCCATATTTGACCTGTTCAGGAGTGCATGTTTAAGTGATTTGCACTGATCACAAGCCATCTGACTTTTTGACCAGCATTTCTCAAGATCTTGAGTAGCTTTGGTAGAAGAAATCATAAGCAGGTCCTGCCTTGTTTGCATGTGGCATCATTTTATGCAAGTCTTTTTCTGTTTGGGAAAGTGATTGAAATTTGTTATTTGAGCTTTCTACTTGGAATTTTCTCATATAGATTGGTTGCCTTAAGCAACCTGAAGGTTTTAAACCACAGAGGTTGAAGGTTTTGCCGAGAACACTTTCAATAAGTAGATAGATAGATAGATTTTTAACGTCCACGAAAACCAAATTGGCCATAGGACCAAACGACAAAAGAGATATAGAAACCCAAAAAGTATAAAGAAAAAGATAATGCTAATGCTAATGATGATTTTATGCTACTTAAATTAATTAGACATAGCCAGTCCAAGGATTGGAAGGCCATTGATCTAAATGATTGTTGCACCTCCCCTGTATACTAGCCATTTCTTTTGCAGGTGGGCTGACCTGACCTTGCAAAGCTCTTCCTTACGGTTACACAATTGAAGAGAAGAGACGTCCTCTTTACTGAAAAACTAGTCCCTTTGAGATGGTTACCATGCTGAAGAATATGTAGGCGACTGAGAGCATCATGAAACCAAACCAAAAGATGTCGAACGATCAGGTCTTGCCACTCCCACCCTAGTAGCACAGACAACTCCAGCAACCTTCGCGTGCATGATGTCAGTGAAAGAATTGTAGTGGGTCTGGCCCGTTAGCAGACATGTAATTTACCTTTCCCTATTGACGCTTATTATTGCATGAGAAATATATACTATGTATGAGAAGTTTATACGAAGTTCATGTGATACAAAAAAAAAGGACATCAGTTTTTGTGAGGGTTTCTGTAAGGATGTCGAAGGAGCAATTTTTGGGCATTTTTGTTTGTCGAATATCTCGGCGACCCAAGATCCAAATCAGGTAATTCTTTCTTTGCCAGAAAGATTTTCAAGCCAGCTTTCCAGATTGGATCTAATCAAGTCAAAATTCATCTGTATAGTATAGTTATGGCAGAAATAGTGATGATGGATTAGAATTGACCGCGCATGTATCTTGTTCTACAGATTGATTCTTGGAGCGAGAAGCCGGACTTTTTGAGGCACAAATATCTGCAAGGGGTCCATACTTGAAAGAATTATCAGGTGGGTGGTTTATAGCTTACACCAGGGGATGTCTTGAATTGTGAATAAATGAAAAGAGATTGTTGAATTCAGAGATCTACGAGTTGGGTTGGTTATGAGATTAACAAGGATTAAATTGAATCCTTCTTATGAATAGAACGAGCGAATGCAAAAATAGATTTGTAGAGATTTGAGTGTGTTAGCAAAGGTATAATATGTGCACGAATAACATGCTCGAAACATGCTCTAATTATAATATTGGAAGCCTTTAGAATAGCTTATGGGGCTATTGAGTATGACCACGGCATGGAACCCAAGGGGTTAATAAGAATAAACATATGGTTAAGAAAAAGTATTAAGGAATTACATGGAATGTTAATATAGCTAAGGGAATAAACGATAAAGAAAGATAAGGTGTGATGCTTCTCCATGGCGGAGAAGATCTTGGGAAGCTTATGGGAGCTTCTGGACATAAGTTTGGTATGGGATACTTGAGGGTCTGATGAGACGCATGAAGCATACTCTGGATGAAGTATTTAGGAATAGATCTGGTAGACTTAATTGACAAGTCGTGACCTCATTGTTAAAATGGTTTAGGGATTTAGCCCAATTCATAGATAATGATGAAATTGCAATGTGGTTGATATGACATTCTAAAAAGGGCTTTCCTAGGGGAGGGGAAGTTAGGCTTCTATGTGCTTCTAATGATATATCTAGAGATGTTGTGCATAGATGGCAGTGTAATCATGGTTGCATAATGTTAGCATGTACTGGTTGAAATTCGATATAAGGATGTGGTAGTATATGTATGTGACTATGTATGTGAACTGTTCTCTATGATATCATTGCAAGTGTTTGCACTATTATATGTTTTTATTATATATGCATAGTGGAAATGCATGTGAGATGTGATACTGGATACTTGAATCATGGGGATGAATATGGTTTAAACTTTGACATGTAAGGCATGTAATAAGATATGGATTGATATATGAGTGCATATGCTCAAAATAGCGGAGTCCATTTGCAATGTTTGACTCATGATTGTTCTTATTTTGACATTGGGCGTTGTCACCTCGGGCGAGGGTACTTTGTCGCACTACATGGCTTAGAGGTCCCTAGTGTTGGGCGAGGCTAGGAAGGGTGTGTACAATGAGGCTTACCCCTCGCCTATATTTACTGCGGAAAATTGATAAACACAGGTGGCTCTAGAAACCGAGTTGCACAATCGCATACTTATGGATATTTCATGGTTATTTTATGATTTCTCATGGTTTATGGTTGTCTCATGAATTGTAAGAATAAAATAGAATAGATGTTTTATCGTCCACGAGACCAATTGGCTATGGGATCCAAACAAAAGAGCAATAAGCGTATTGTGTGGATTAAAACCCCTTAGAAGGGTTTCGAGGAGAAACCTTAGCAAGAATAAGTATCTTTGAATTTTAATGGCCTACAATTGTATAGGACAATTCAATACTATCGGGAGACACTGGCGAGTCCGGGTCTATAACCTCCTCGGAGGTATGATCCCAACAAGCCCACGAACGCCGTATTCAATAACTCATGCAACGGCTGGCCAATCACTGAAGTAAGCGAACATCTGTGAGGATATGGGCAAAACGCTAAGCGATCTAGAGAGCATGACATTAGATATTCAATGGCGACACGGTGGCAACCGACAAAGCATCTCCTCGACTGGCGGAGTCCAGCGCCATGTCTCAATGCGGAGATGATGTGCGCAGTGCAGTGGAAGCTATAAATTACTGCGATTCTTCATGGGCAAATGGGTGTACAGCCTCTTCAGTGTGGAGCCTGGTAGGCCTAAGTTGACTTCGCTGGCGATAGTGTGCCGGCAAGTCGTCAAGCATGCGCATCGGAAGCTTCTTGAAGAAAAATAGCATCTGATGCGGTAGTGCATTGTGATCCTTCTTTGTCGCGTGGCTATGCGCGCTCTGTTTACTGTACACCCCAGCGTGAGAACCAGCGAGCTTGCTTGTCCTTCCGGCGGTTTTAAGGCATTGAGGACCTATTGCCTCACGGCCAAAGCAAGGGTTAGACAGAAGCGATGTATCACCCATAATGACCATCTTACGGAAGTAAATAATATGGGCGTTCCAATGCAGCCCATTGAAGGGGAAAACATGTCTCACAGGTAGGATCACGGTATGGGCGTGGACTTTACCCCAGGGCTCATGCGAGAAGACTTTACTGCTTTCGAGATCATTCGAGGTGGTGAGGGATCACCGGGGACCCCACACACTTCTGCCCATCACGGGAGGACGGCTGGGCCAGGCCCTAAACAAGTGTGGCCGTGGCCCCGGGCATACAACTCGCCTTGTGCCTATTGTTACGCATGGCATATAGTCGCGTTCAACTGTAGTGACCACTTAACTGATGGCGGCATCGATTGGGTGGTAGTAGAAGTCAATCCCAAGTACTTGTAGGTGAGCCACCTCTACATCAGTCCACTGGTGAAGTGAATGGGGAAGCCTTGGGCGGGATGATGAAACTATGACACCCTACTTTGTAGGATTAGCTTCGCATGCGGTGAGTGTCAAGAGCATCGAATTGGCGTTGCATGTCCTCTGAAATTATGAGCCCGGAGGTTGACATGGAAATGCGGCATATATAAGTTGTCCGGATTATGCGATGCATGGCGCCCGCACCTTAGTCTTTCGGAAAGCCAATCTTCCAAGCTGGTCAATATATATAGGCCAAAGAGTGTGGGGAGAGGGACCAACCACGGCGTATATAGCATGTGTATTTTCAATGTATTTGTATGAAGCTTGATGATGTTGAATTATTTAAGCATGATGTGGGTTCTTATTATCTTTGTTCATATTATGTGCTAATATTGCATTGTGGATATCATGATGGAATTCTCATGTGAGGTATCAAAGTCTAGGAGAATGATTAAATTGAATTTTTATATCACATATATGTCTTACTTGATTATGCCAATATATCCTAAATGCTTCAAACCCCCACTTAGTCTTTATGACTAACCCACATGTTCATGGTATCTTTTATGAGATAGACATGAGGCTTGAAGGTCATTGTCTTTGGGTGGGCGGGAATAGGCTAAAAAGACCTAAGATCTCGTGAGCCTTTATGAGTTTTACTGCTGACTCTTGAATAAAATTGATATTAGTTCTTAGGCGTGAAGCATTTTGGATTGAGTGATTCGGATATTGCGTGAATGAGGTTGCGCTCGATGTGTGATTATGGATGTCTTGGGATTAAAGATTCAATTCTTTTTACCTTGGTTTTATGAGAATGTTGTTGCATGGCGCATAATTCATACATACCAACCTACTCGGTGTTAATGCAAGTCTTTAATGGGTTCTCGGAGTTACACGGAGGGTTAACCCGGCAGGCAGATTAGTAATCTTTGAATGGACATCAGGTTTACGCCTCTGACCCCATGTCGCAAGGTCAAGGTACTACCACTAGAGCACTTGCTTGAGAAAGTAGTCCATCTCACCTTCCATCAAGTTAAAAATCCTGCAAAATCCCACGCCGTCTACGTCGCCGGTGTCTCGGATCCCAAAACTACGGGCGTGAACCAAAGGGCCCTTTGCAATATTCTCAAATCATGGCCCTCTGCTCTGGCCCTCCCACTCCCGAGAGTTGTCCTATGGGCAACACGAAAGTTTGAGCTGAGTGATCACGAAGATACAATATAAAGTTTAGCTCGATGGTGCCCTTCTTATTGCTTGACTTAGCTCTTTGTAGCCTTCTTTGGGCGGTCGAGATGACACAAAGCGACCTCCGACCATCAACAACAAGCCAACGGTATTAACACCACATAACACTAAGGGTTTACCCTCGCTGCGAAATGGGTACATCAGCAGTATAGAAATAAAAATATTCTACTAAGCCCCTCATGGAGCTTGCCCTTGAGACATTAAGAGAAACATTGACCATAGCTACGATGAATGTCGGTAGTCAATAAAAGACTACAAACCGTAAGCCCTCAAAAGCAAATGCTTATATGAATTCTGACATAAAAGTAAAGAATTTACAAGCACAAGACACGACAATGTGACTTGCCAAACAACAATCCATCCAGTTCTTTCTACTTTTTGCCGACTCAAAAGTCAAAATCCTCAATGTGTCTATAAAAGTTTGCAATAGACAGTTGCAATCTTTTTTTTTTTTTTAGGTTGGGTTTTTTTTGAAATATTTTGGGCTTCACCGGGCATGGTTTTGTTAGAAAGTTTCAATGCACCCTGAGCTTCTATTTGTGAAAGTTTATGGGCGAGAATGCTTGGAAGTCCTCTGCGGATGCTGGCTCTATTTCATAGATCTATTCATCCGTGTTTTATGCGGGGCATGGAGGTGAGCGCAGAACTGCCATCCTAGCATCTAGGTTGTCCTCTCGTTGTATTTGGCACCTATTAGCATCTAGGTTTGTCCTCTCTGGTACGTATTTGGCACCTATTGCATCTATGCTAACAATAGCTTTGTAAAACTTTACGTGCTTTCGGAAGCTGTAGATTTGGACAGACATACCATATTTTCCATCTAATCGACTACATGTTTGGTCTTGAATAACCGCATTTATTTTTTGCTTCAACCCTATGATTTGGTTAATCTGGACACTTGAAGCCGCATTTATTCTTGTTTAACCCTGGTTTGTGTTAAGCCGGAACTATTAATGCTAGTTTAGCTGCATTTTGTAATAGAAACAAAACTTGGTAGCATGGCTCCTGGACCTTGCTGCAGCATGAGGAGCATTCAGTGTAAATTAAGTATTCACCGTCACCCAATTGCATGTATTTTATTGGAATGTATTTTATTGGCATCCAATAGTTAGTTTGAAAAATAACAAAAGTTGCACTTAAACGATTAAGGCTGCACTCAGACTGATACTCTTAAATCTTCGAAAACACACTGAATAATATTTTTAAGTTGTACTTTGACAAACCGTTTGGACTTTATACGATCTAGCTGTGTACAGTTAATTGGGTTTGTCCGACCATACCACATAGATCAATCTAATGAGTTTGTATAGATTAAACATAAAACTCACTCCTTCATCCTCCCATAGGGCACCCACAGCATAAGCTTTTAACAATTAGAAAGAGTTCCAGAATTTTTCTATTTGAACCCAAAGAACTGCATTCCAAAGTGAAATCACTGCTTGAATCAGCAAGTTTTAGCCATGTCACACCATCCAATCATTACCTTCCTAGACATACCCACTTACCTTTACATGGCTTTCTTAACATCTATGGATTATATACATTCATATTTGGATCCTGACATTTGCCATGCTCCTGCATAGAAACTGTAAAAACATACCATATTCCGCTATCAATTGGGAACAGTTTGACCAGTACTCACCAGTAACAAGTAGGCGGTTCAAACGTAGCATGAGCAAATGCTGACAAAAGGCGCAGTTGGTTATCCTCAAACATTATGGCTTTTGGACTGGCTCTTTGCCCAACTGGTTTTATTGGCGTTTAGATAGGACTGCCCAAAAATTAGGTTTTGCATCGCCCGGTTTATAAGGATCTTTTCGACCACTATTAACATACACCTGGAACTTTAATAGCCTTCCTAGAAAGAAAAAGAGAATATTTAAAGTGGCCATCATATGCTGCATTCTCATATTGTGCACATAAATGGCATGGCCATCTAGTCAGTCTTCTATGGTGACCTGCTCCCCAGTTGCTGGTTCCAACTGGCAATCCATGGATGAAAAGCACTAAATGAACGGGACTTCGAAATATTCTTAATGCCACACACTGCATATAAAGCGCAGCATGTACAGGCTGATATGATACAACAATGTATTGATACTTCTGCAAGTTTATCTGGTGCCATCATGCTCTGACTACCAAAATGCAGCGTGCCTGCCAATGTCTAGCAATACAGAGTTGGAAACCCTAATAACCTCATGCTCAAAAGGCTATTATAATGGCTTCATGAGCAGACTACAAATACAAAAGGAATTTACGAACATGATACCTGTATATGCTTTCCTTGCGGCTTCAAATTTCTTCTCAAGGTTTGTGTCACCAGTGGCTTGGCATCCCACATCTAATTTACAAAATGACATGAAAAGAATGCCAAACCAATGAACAGATAATTAGTACATAAAAGCATACCTTGGACTGCTTATTCCATTTCAAGGATGTCATTTGCAGAGCACACAAGAAAACAACAATAATGATGGGAAAATGAAAATCACAACAGGGCTTGAACTCTAAATAAACCCAAAAGGTAGTGGTAGTATATAAAATTTCCATATTGAGCCAATGGGGCTTAGAAGTTTGTAAAACTTAATTACAATTCTAGTTTTCCACACAAACCTGGTTAAGGAACTCGCCAAGCCTCCCTTGCAGCATCGTGAGGATGGAACCCCTCAAAATATCTGTCATCCGCAAATCTCAGAAAATGAAGATCCCTGTTACAAAGGAATTGTGTGCGTAATGGATTGTAATTAAAACAAAAAAGGATCGCTACAATATACTAGCTCGACCAGTTATAAATCACATCCATTAGATATGGATGAAGTAAATCCACAGCCCTTGCATCATCCCTGTCGCATTTTGCATTCCTTTCAACCCCTATAGAGCAATACGTAACTGAACGAAGTGTTACCAA